>OAMR01000019.1:3251279-3270317 GCA_900205405.1 Echinochloa crus-galli | reverse complement strand
TGGTGTTTGTCATTTTGCTATAGTGAGTGGAAAGCTGAATTGGACCACCAGGGGATTACTCCTCCTTTTCAGCTGCTGAGATGTTGATTGCGGTATGACAGCCTGACCATTATAGACGGCTGGTTTAGCTGCATTTTTTTCCAATTACCAAATGATCGGTTTATAAAAAAGAGAGAATCGACCATGTTATTCATTCGTTGTGCCATTAATATGGTAATAACGTTGTCAAGTAATCTACTCTCTTCTTTCCAAATTATGATATGATTTGTTTCAAATAACATTGTATCATTCTTAATTCAATTTCGAAAATTTAGTCTAAATATATAAAAATAGATTGGGTATGTTTAAAGTACTGTTGATGGTAAATACGGAGTAAGTCAGAAGCAAAATAAATGAATTTGTATAATCTTTTAAATAAAAATAAATATTCAGACTTTGAGTAATTAATAATTTGAAATAGAGGTAGTATATAGCAATGGAACATCGTCTATCGATAGATGTAGCCTCACGGGCCGGACACGTCGTCACACATGCATGTTGGCATGCTGCTACGGTTGCCTTTTCTGTTTATACACGGAACATGATTGAAAACAATCACATCGCTCCGATCACGACTCCGACGGGGACAACGAACGCGGCCACAACGGTGATGTCGTCCGGCTTCCCCCCTGCTCGACCGCCTCGACGCCGCCTTGTTCTGGGCCGAGAACCGCAGCCTCGGCTCGTGCGCCCATCTGCACGGCGCGCACGTTGCCGAACAGCCCGTCCGTTCCGACCACCACGACGTCCCCGGCCCTCGCGCGCCGCCGTGACGTCGTTGCCGGCCGTTCTTGTTGGCGGCGAGCTGGAGCCTGGAGCCGGGCCTCGCTGAAGAGGTCCCGCTGCGGCGCCGACCGGCGCGCGCTAGCTCCCTGCCGCCCCGGAGCACGGCGAAGACGCTGTCGCCGAGATGTACGCCGCCCCACTTCAGGGCCCGCTTGCCGGCCAGCGAGAAGGTCACCGCCGTGGACGACGCACCGGGGTGCCCGGCTCGACCGTCTCCTTTGTACGACAGCTCCGGCCAGGAGCGCGTAGGAGACGTAGGCACGTACTAGTAACGTGGACTCGTAGTCGAGTACGTACGGGCTGTCGGGTCCTGGAGTACTGAAGTACTACATACAACTTCAACTCGGAAACATCACGATTCTTAACACATACAGCGCCATGCACGTCTCAGTACATGAGGCTCCAGCTTAGTACTCTGTTTCGTGACACAGACAAGCGCGGAGGGCACAGGGCAGGAGGGAGACCAATTGATGAACGGTCAATAAACGAAGTTATCTCGCTGTGTACGTACACATATATCACTCTGATGAATTTATATTGAAGAGATTACGCTACGCAAAATATTATGTACAGCTCTTTTAGAGCTCGATCAGCAGGCTCAAATCACATCGGTGGTAGTCGGTGGATCATATACAAATGACTTGAAAACGTGATTGCAAGAGTTTCATACGAGTAAGTTTGCCTGCCCTTTGTCCGTACCGTGTAACTCGACATTCAAATTAGCGCTGGCCCTTCGCTGAAAGTTAAAATAGTTACACGCAGTATGCCCTTTACTCCATACCGGGTCACGTGGCCCAGTAATAACTTAGAATTCAGATTAGCGCTTAACCCTCCGCTGATAGTTAAAATAGTTAAGATAGCTTAAAATATAGTACTATATTCTTTCGTAAGTAATGGCACCGTTATTGTTTTTTTTCCATTCGTTTGGCTTTAATAACCAAAAGTATTTTAGTCTTTAACTTGTAGATTTATCTATCTGTACAAATACTGTAGAAAAAACCAAAAGCTAAATGAATGACGATATCATAGTTTTTTAAACGTAACGATACATCCAAAGAAGGTATAGCATGCAGGCTGTTGTATAAGCTTTTGACGATTTGTATCGGCAAGTAAACTATCAGCAAATGGCTTCCACGGAGCAAACTGATTTTTTTATAAGAAAAAATATCCCCGCTTTCATGTGAGTGGTCAATCAGATTTCACAAAGACAAAGAACTAATTCTTCAAACAAATCACATCCTCGAATCATGAATCCTTCGAGACAATGTACGCGACGACGACTGTTATATCGTCCTTCTTCCCACCGTAATACATCTTCCCGTATGCCTTCACGTATCCACGACCATATGGTGTGTATTCCGATTTGCTTTTCGATATGTTGTAAGCAATGCCCGCGACAATGTCCGCCATATTCTTGGGTGAGAAGCCCAGCTCGGTGCCCATCGCCACGGCACGCTCGAGTTACCCATCGTACATGTTGTCGAACAGACCGTCCGTGCCGACCACCACAACGTCGCCCTCCTTCACCATCGACATGCCGCCAACCTTCGCCATGGCGAGGCTGTTTAAGTCGCCATGGGAGCTCAGCTGGTACGGGCAATTGAAGCGATGCTGCTGCTGCACCGAGCGGTACACGATCCTATCGCCGATGTACGCCCACCGGAGAGCCGTGCGGTGCAGCGACAGGATGACGACCGTGGATGTCCCCGGCGTGACTTTACTAACCGCCATCTCGTACGCCCTCTCCAGCAGAACCTTCGGGTGGAGGCGGCGGAGCCTGCGGGCCTTGGCCGCCCGCTCCACCGCCGCCAGAGCGTTCGCCGTGAGATCTCGCGCGAACGCGCCGGCGTCCACGCCGCGGTGCCGGGACCCGCCGACCCCGTCCGCGACGCCGATGACTCAGGCCTCGGCGTGGCCGAAGTGCGCGTCCTCGCCGTGGCGCGGCAGGACGCATGCCGCCCAGTCCATGCGCAGAGCGCGCGGGCGCGCGTCGGGCTGTTCCGACGGGGCGTGTCCGGTCCCCAATAAGAAATAACTAGCTATGGGCTGATTGATCAGCACGCAGGTGACGAAATTGAAAAGTCTTAATTCCGGGGTTCGTTTGTCTATCTCGCTTAGCGTTTCCTGGATCGGCTCCAAGGTCTCCAATGCTTTTGCCATCTCGGTCGCCATAATAAATTTTGATTTGCTTGTGGAAGCTTGAATCCTTTACTCGAGATACACATATCAATGCTGCCGGCGTGCACAAAACAATTTTCGCAGTGACGTTCCTTTTCTAGTTAGATTTGGATTGGGCCAAGATATATTCGAAATTAAACTGGATTCTAGTTAAATTCGGATTTGGCCGTGATATCTTCTGTAAACAAACTGGCATTAGGCTCCATTTCGAAAAAGTGTGCAAATAGCAGTCCATGATGTAATGTGAATGTGACGTGCCATGATGGACATCCTACGTTCTGGTGTTTGTCATTTTGCTATCCTGAGTGGAAAGCTGAATTGGACCACCAGGGATTACTCCTCCTTTTCGGTTGCTGAGATGTTGACTGCAGTATGACAACCTGACCGTTATAGACGGCTGATTTAGCTGCATTTTCCGTTAGCAGTTGCGATGATGAATCGATGATTACCAATTAACAAATGGTCGGCTTATAAAGAAGAGGGATTCGACCATATTATTCATTCGATGTGCCATTAATATGGTAATAACGCTGTCAACTAATCTACTCTCTTCTTTCCAAATTATGATATGATTCTAATAACATTTTTCTTTTTTTCGAAAATTTAGTCCAAATATATGAAATAAATTGGTATGTTCAAAGTATCAAAATAAACGAATTTGTTTAATCTTTTAATCAAACTTTGAGTAATTAACAATTTGAAATAGAGGCAGTAGATAGCAATGGGACGCATGCATGTTGGCATGCTGCTACGGTTGCCTTTTCTGTTTATACACCGAACATGATTGAAAACAATCAAATTTGCCCTCACATCGCTCCGATCACGACTCCGACGGGACAACGAACGCGACCACAACGGCGATGTCGTACGGCTTCCCGCCTCCCCTCTACTCGACCGCCTCGACGCCGCCATGTTCTGGGCCGAGAACCCCAGCCTCGGCTCGTGCGCCCATCTGCACGGCGCGCACGTTGCCGAACAGCCGTCCGTTCCGACTACCACGACGTCTCCGGCCCTCGCCGCTCTTGTTGGCGGCGAGTTTGAGGCTGGAGCCGGGCCTCGCTGAAGAGGTCCCAATGCGGCGCCGACAGGGACTGGCGCGTGATCCCCGCCGCCCCGGAGCACGGCGAAGACGCTGTCGCGGAGATGTACGCCGCCCCACTTCAGGGCCTTGCCGGCCAGCGAGAAGATCATTTGCCCGACCCGACCAGAGTGGACGGTAGGAGTGTGGGACACTTTCCATCGCAGCGACATTGCCGCGCAGGCGCGCACAGACAAGTGCGGAGGGTTTGAGAAACACAGTACGCACGGATATAGATTAACAACAGACCGGTAAGCTTTTGACGATTGTATCGGCAAGTAGACTATCAGCAAATGGTTTCCACGGAGCAAACATATTTTCTTATAAGAAGAAAAAATATTCCCGCTTTCATGTAAGCGGTCGATCAGATTTGACAAAGACAAAAACTGATTCTTCAAACAAATCACATCCTCGAATCATGAATCCTTCGAGACAATGTACGCGACGACGACCGTTATATCGTCCTTCTTCCCACCATAATACATCTTCCCGTACGCCTTCACGTATCCGTGACCGTACGGTGTGTATTCCAACTTGCTTTCCGATATGCTGTAAGCAACGCCCGCGACAATGTCCGCCATGTTCTTGGGCGAGAAGCCCAGCTCAGTGCCCATCGTCACGACACGCTCGAGCTGCCCGTCGCGCATGTTGTCGAACAGCCCGTCCGTCCCGACCACCACGACGTCGCCCTCCTTCACCATCGACATGCCGCCAACCTTCGCCCTGGCGAGGCTGTTTAAGTCGACATTGGAGCTCAGCTGGTACGGGCAATTGAAGCGGTGCTGCTGCTGCACCGAGCGGTACACGATCTTGCCGCCCCGGAGCACGGCGAAGGCGCTGTCGCCGATGTACGCCCACCGGAGAGCCGTGCGGTGCAGCGACAGGATGACGGCCGTGGACGCGCCCGGCGTGCCCTTGCCGGCCGCCGTCTCGTACGCCCTCTCCAGCAGAGCCTTCGGGCGGAGGCGGTGTTGCCTGCGGGCCTTGGCCGCCCGCTCCACCGCCGCCAGAGCGTTCGCCATGAGCTCTCGCGCGAACGCGCCGGCGTCCACGCCGCGGTGCCGGAACCCGCCGACCCCGTCCGCGACGCCGATGACACCGGCGTCGGCGTGCCCGAAGTGCGCGTCCTCGCCGTGGCGCGGCAGGACGCATGCCGCCCAGTCCATGCGCAGAGCGCGCGGCCGCGCGTCGGGCTGTTCCGACGGGGCGTGTCCGGTCCCCAATAAGAAATAACTAGCTATGGGCTGATTGATCAGCACGCAGGTGACGAAATTGAAAAGTCTTAATTCCGGGGTTCGTTTGTCTATCTCGCTTAGCGTTTCCTGGATCGGCTCCAAGGTCTCCAATGCTTTTGCCATCTCGGTCGCCATAATAAATTTTGATTTGCTTGTGGAAGCTTGAATCCTTTACTCGAGATACACATATCAATGCTGCCGGCGTGCACAAAACAATTTTCGCAGTGACGTTCCTTTTCTAGTTAGATTTGGATTGGGCCAAGATATATTCGAAATTAAACTGGATTCTAGTTAAATTCGGATTTGGCCGTGATATCTTCTGTAAACAAACTGGCATTAGGCTCCATTTCGAAAAAGTGTGCAAATAGCAGTCCATGATGTAATGTGAATGTGACGTGCCATGATGGACATCCTACGTTCTGGTGTTTGTCATTTTGCTATCCTGAGTGGAAAGCTGAATTGGACCACCAGGGATTACTCCTCCTTTTCGGTTGCTGAGATGTTGACTGCAGTATGACAACCTGACCGTTATAGACGGCTGATTTAGCTGCATTTTCCGTTAGCAGTTGCGATGATGAATCGATGATTACCAATTAACAAATGGTCGGCTTATAAAGAAGAGGGATTCGACCATATTATTCATTCGATGTGCCATTAATATGGTAATAACGCTGTCAACTAATCTACTCTCTTCTTTCCAAATTATGATATGATTCTAATAACATTTTTCTTTTTTTCGAAAATTTAGTCCAAATATATGAAATAAATTGGTATGTTCAAAGTATCAAAATAAACGAATTTGTTTAATCTTTTAATCAAACTTTGAGTAATTAACAATTTGAAATAGAGGCAGTAGATAGCAATGGGACGCATGCATGTTGGCATGCTGCTACGGTTGCCTTTTCTGTTTATACACGGAACATGATTGAAAACAATCACATCGCTCCGATCACGACTCCGACGGGGACAACGAACGCGGCCACAACGGTGATGTCGTCCGGCTTCCCCCCTGCTCGACCGCCTCGACGCCGCCTTGTTCTGGGCCGAGAACCGCAGCCTCGGCTCGTGCGCCCATCTGCACGGCGCGCACGTTGCCGAACAGCCCGTCCGTTCCGACCACCACGACGTCCCCGGCCCTCGCGCGCCGCCGTGACGTCGTTGCCGGCCGTTCTTGTTGGCGGCGAGCTGGAGCCTGGAGCCGGGCCTCGCTGAAGAGGTCCCGCTGCGGCGCCGACCGGCGCGCGCTAGCTCCCTGCCGCCCCGGAGCACGGCGAAGACGCTGTCGCCGAGATGTACGCCGCCCCACTTCAGGGCCCGCTTGCCGGCCAGCGAGAAGGTCACCGCCGTGGACGACGCACCGGGGTGCCCGGCTCGACCGTCTCCTTTGTACGACAGCTCCGGCCAGGAGCGCGTAGGAGACGTAGGCACGTACTAGTAACGTGGACTCGTAGTCGAGTACGTACGGGCTGTCGGGTCCTGGAGTACTGAAGTACTACATACAACTTCAACTCGGAAACATCACGATTCTTAACACATACAGCGCCATGCACGTCTCAGTACATGAGGCTCCAGCTTAGTACTCTGTTTCGTGACACAGACAAGCGCGGAGGGCACAGGGCAGGAGGGAGACCAATTGATGAACGGTCAATAAACGAAGTTATCTCGCTGTGTACGTACACATATATCACTCTGATGAATTTATATTGAAGAGATTACGCTACGCAAAATATTATGTACAGCTCTTTTAGAGCTCGATCAGCAGGCTCAAATCACATCGGTGGTAGTCGGTGGATCATATACAAATGACTTGAAAACGTGATTGCAAGAGTTTCATACGAGTAAGTTTGCCTGCCCTTTGTCCGTACCGTGTAACTCGACATTCAAATTAGCGCTGGCCCTTCGCTGAAAGTTAAAATAGTTACACGCAGTATGCCCTTTACTCCATACCGGGTCACGTGGCCCAGTAATAACTTAGAATTCAGATTAGCGCTTAACCCTCCGCTGATAGTTAAAATAGTTAAGATAGCTTAAAATATAGTACTATATTCTTTCGTAAGTAATGGCACCGTTATTGTTTTTTTTCCATTCGTTTGGCTTTAATAACCAAAAGTATTTTAGTCTTTAACTTGTAGATTTATCTATCTGTACAAATACTGTAGAAAAAACCAAAAGCTAAATGAATGACGATATCATAGTTTTTTAAACGTAACGATACATCCAAAGAAGGTATAGCATGCAGGCTGTTGTATAAGCTTTTGACGATTTGTATCGGCAAGTAAACTATCAGCAAATGGCTTCCACGGAGCAAACTGATTTTTTTATAAGAAAAAATATCCCCGCTTTCATGTGAGTGGTCAATCAGATTTCACAAAGACAAAGAACTAATTCTTCAAACAAATCACATCCTCGAATCATGAATCCTTCGAGACAATGTACGCGACGACGACTGTTATATCGTCCTTCTTCCCACCGTAATACATCTTCCCGTATGCCTTCACGTATCCACGACCATATGGTGTGTATTCCGATTTGCTTTTCGATATGTTGTAAGCAATGCCCGCGACAATGTCCGCCATATTCTTGGGTGAGAAGCCCAGCTCGGTGCCCATCGCCACGGCACGCTCGAGTTACCCATCGTACATGTTGTCGAACAGACCGTCCGTGCCGACCACCACAACGTCGCCCTCCTTCACCATCGACATGCCGCCAACCTTCGCCATGGCGAGGCTGTTTAAGTCGCCATGGGAGCTCAGCTGGTACGGGCAATTGAAGCGATGCTGCTGCTGCACCGAGCGGTACACGATCCTATCGCCGATGTACGCCCACCGGAGAGCCGTGCGGTGCAGCGACAGGATGACGACCGTGGATGTCCCCGGCGTGACTTTACTAACCGCCATCTCGTACGCCCTCTCCAGCAGAACCTTCGGGTGGAGGCGGCGGAGCCTGCGGGCCTTGGCCGCCCGCTCCACCGCCGCCAGAGCGTTCGCCGTGAGATCTCGCGCGAACGCGCCGGCGTCCACGCCGCGGTGCCGGGACCCGCCGACCCCGTCCGCGACGCCGATGACTCAGGCCTCGGCGTGGCCGAAGTGCGCGTCCTCGCCGTGGCGCGGCAGGACGCATGCCGCCCAGTCCATGCGCAGAGCGCGCGGGCGCGCGTCGGGCTGTTCCGACGGGGCGTGTCGAAATTGGAAAATCTTAACTCCGGGGGTCGTTTATTTATCTCGCTTAGCGTTTCCTGGATCGGCTCCAAGGTCTCCATTGCTTTTGTCATCTTGGTCGCCTTAAGTTTTGATTTGCTTGTGGCACCTTGAATCCTTTTATTTGAGATACACCTATCAATGCTGCCGGCGTGCACAAAACAATTTCCGCAGTAGACGACGTTCCTTGTCTAGTTAGATTTGGATTGGGCCAAGATATATTATAAATTAAACTGGTTTCTAGTTAAATTAGGATTTGGACGAGATATCTTTGAAAACAAACTGGCATTAGGCTCCATTTAGAAAAAGTGTGCACACAGTTCTTAAACTTTTCCTTGCCGTGTAATCTAGGTCCTCCATCTAGCAATCCATGCGGTAAGAACTCGTCGACCCTCAAGGCATTAACCCAACCTCCTCTCATCTTCCCTTGTTGAATCTACCTCGGCCTAAGCCGTAGACAGTTGCACAACCATCGGATCCCCAACAAATTAAGCAAGCCGTGCAAGAGATGTCTGCCACAAATTAATTTTAGATCTCAGGATCGGTTGGCTCAAATCACATTTTTGGTGGTGGTCAGTGGATCACATAAAAAAATAAAATATAATTACAGGAGAGTTATACAATTTCTCAAACCAAACACACCCTAAAATCATGAATTCTTGGAGACAATGTATGCGACAATGACCGTTATATCTTCCTTTTTCCCGCCGCACCACTGCTCCCCATATGCCTTAGAGAACTCCCTGCTGAACGGTGAGTCTACGCAGATATCTGGTACGCGATGCTCGCGACAACGTCCGCCATGTTCTTTGGCGAGAAGCCCAGCTTGGCGCCCACCGACGGCACGCTCGAGCTGCTCGTCGCGCATGTTGTCGAACAGCCCGTCTGTCCCGACCACCCCGACGTCACCGTCCCTCATCGCCGACATCTCGCCGACCTTCGCTTTGGTGAGCCTATCGCCTTGGCTATCAGAGCTGAGCTGGTAGGGGCAGTTGGAGCAGTGCTGCTGCTGCACCGAGCGGCACACGATCTTGCCACCCCGGAGCACGGCGAAGACGCTGTTGTCGACGTACGCCCACCGGATAGTCATGCGGTCGAGCGACAGAATGACGGCTGTGGACGCCCCCAGGCCGTGGACGCCCCCGGCGTGCCATTGATGACCGCCGCTCTCTCTAGCACATTCTTGGGGTGGAGGCGGCGGGGCTTGACCGCTAGCTCCACCTTCGCCAGGGCGCTCGCCATGAGCTCCCGCGTTGGCGTGCACGCCGTACTTCCGGAACCGCCGACCCCGTCCGCGACGCCGACGAAGCCAGCCTCAGTGTGCCCGAAGTGCGCATCCTCGCCGTGCCGCGGCAGGACGCACGCCGCCCCGTCCATCCTCAGAGCGCACGGCCCCGAGCCGGAACGTTTCGCGCCGCGTCGAGGACCGCCGGTGTCCCGCGCCGGCAGCGTGAACTCGGTCACGAAGTCGACTAACTTGGCGAAGCTTAAGTCAGGGGTTCGTTTGTTGATCTCGTCTAGCGTTTCCTGTATCTGCTCCAACGTCTCCATTGCTCTTGTCATCTTGGTCACCGTGATGTGATGTTTTGATTTGGTTCTTGGAAACAAACCGGCATTAATTAAGCTGTATTTCGAATAGACTACAGAGACAAATCCTGATCCAGTTCGGTTTCTACAAGCTTTCCATGAATGTAGTTCGGCAAGCTCTAGTTCGTCTAGTACTCTAAACAGACTGCAGAAATGAAAGACTCTGTTCGTCTACATCGCAAATCAGACCGTCGAGACAATGAACGCGACAATGACGGTGACGTCGTCAACTTTCCCGCCATAGAATCGCTCCGCGCCTTCCCCGTCGTTCCTCCAGCTCTCGGTACTGGTCGTGGACGGAGAGTGGGGCAGCCATCCGAAGGACACCTCGCAAGCAGTGGTGGCGATGTTGTCCGCCATGCTCTGCGGCGACAAGCCCAGCTCCATGCCCTTCCGCACGAGCTGCTCGAGCTCCACGTCCAACACGTTGTTGAACAGCCCGTACGTCCCGATCACCACGACGTCGCCGTCCACCACCGGCACGCCGCCCACGTCCTCATCGCCGATGCGGTCGGCGCCCGTGGCGCTGAGCTGGTAGGGGCAGTTGAAGCGGTGCTGTTGCGGCACCGAGCGGCGCACGATCCTGCCGCCGCGGAGCACGGCGAAGCCGCTGTCGCCGACGCACGCCCACCTGAGGGTGCGGGTGTCCCCGTCGAGGGACACGAGGGCGGCCGTGGACGCCCCGGGCGCGAGCGAGCGCCGCGCGTCCTCGTACGCGCTCCCCAGCAGGGCGTAGGGGCAGACGGGCGCGCCGGCGCCGGCGGCCGCTGCCGCCGCCCGCTTCGCCCCCGCGAACGCGCTCGCGATCAGCGCGCGCGCGAACGCGCCGGCGTCCACGCCCCTCTTGCGGTACCCGCCGACGCCATCCGCCACGCCGACGACCCCGGCACCGGGGTGGCAGAAGAAGGCGTCCTCGTTGTGGTCGGGGATGTACCGGGACGCCATGTCCATCCTCAGCGCTCGAGCCCGCGGAGCCGCGCCGAGCTCCGGGGGGCTGTCGACGCCACCCTCTTCATCGTAACCGTCTCCCTCCAGCTTGGCGTGCCGGCTATCGCTGTCGCTGGTGGCATCAGTCTCTACACGCTGCGACGCGGTGGCGGGGCCGCTTACCTCGCCGTCTTCCCGGACCCGGAGACATGGAAGCAGGAGCCCGAGGCGGAGGACGTCGCGGATCCGTTCGTCGACCTTGCTCAGTGCTTGCTGGACCCGCTGCAGCAGCGTCTTGGGGACGATCGGCTTCTCCGTCTTCTTGGGGTTTTGTTGCTTGAACTCGATCAGCTTCTGCAGCATCTTCTTCGACTTCTCCACGACCGCCGTCTTGCTGACCCTGGCGACCCTCTCGTCGACGTTGAGCAGGGCTTGCCGCATCCTCCGCTCCAGCTTCTCCATGGTTTGACACTATCTCAGTCGCCGTGTGATGGTGTAGTAGTGTAGTAGTACACTAGTACTGCCTTTTTGTCGAGCGCGTCAAATGAGTCCACCATGGCATTCTGGTATGGTAGGCCGGCGGCCGGCGTTAAGCTATCCCTAGGACGACGACGAGACCTGGGGCCCATGACATATACCCATCAGTCGTGTATGGGAGACATGTCACCATCACTAGCGCGTTGCCGTGCAGCGAAAAGGAAGCAAGCGAGAGCTTGCACTGAAGCTTGATCAGGCAACCCGAGCACTAGACGTGGGACAGGACGCTGAACAGAGTCAAGCTCAAGCTGCTTCAACAGGAAGAATTTCCCGACTAGGATCCACTTATAAGCCTACGGTGCGCTGACACGTACACAACCACCCAACTTGAACCAACTTGAAGGCTACTATACTTCTCATGTGCTGCAGTGGAAGGAAGCTTCTGGGGTACTCCTTGTAAGCTCTAGCTCGTTAAATTCGTCTACCTTGCGCGAGAGTAACAACTTTTGTTTCTTTTCTCCCCCGTTAGCAGGCTGTAATTAACCCCTTCTATATCAATAAAATTGGCACTTCAAAAAAAAATCGTCTACCATAGGCACTACTTGTAGCGAAGAGCGCATGATTTTTGTTACACAGGCACACAGCACAGCTCCACACGGTGAATCGACAGTTTGTGCGTTTTTTTGAAACAAATTTACCGAACACTTACTCCGATCCATAACGTGCCATGTTTTTGTCTGTTTCATTTACTTACCGGCCAAGGGATCCGTTTCTGCTAGCTAGTGTAAATATAGCCATCTATGTTAAACCATTCCGTGTTGAACTAATTGATTGATCAAATCGAACACACACCTGTCATTTTGTCTAACGTTTCCTTACTCACGTAATTCCATTAAATGAACTTTAAACTCACTCACGTAATTCCAATTGACAATTTGGTGAAATGAGTTTTTTTCACCGCTTTCCAAATAATTTTCATGTTGATACTTCCGATATACTAGAAATTTGTGTTATGTTGTCACTGAACTTTCAAATGAAAATTTGGGGATGACTACTGTGGTGATTTGAGGCCTTTACCTTGAAGACTTCCCATCCCTCGTTGTGTAACTTTTTCTACACATTTTTTTTCTAAAGTGCGGCAAGAGATTTGCCGCGAAGTTTTATTAGAAAGGAAATATAACACTAACAACTTACAAGAAATAACTGGTCAAGGACAACGGAAAGTCCACTATCCGCCGACACAGCTATCCCAAACAAAAAAAATCACCAAAACAAAGAAAAGAGACTATAAAATCATGAGATGACCGTGCTAGACTATCTTCGGGCAATAAAGACTAAATTATGATGTTCTAAACAGCTTTATATGGTGGGGCATGTACGTATTTTGAAATATACTTATAAACACATGTAATACTCCCATAATATGTGCATGTTTCGTTTTACGGAATTCGCATAAGTAACAGCCATCATATTCACTGAAACATAGCCGTTCGACTGATTTGTCTGCAGATCGGAGCGATGGTTGCCATGTGTGATCGTTACGTTTAATTGGTTGGACCTTTGTTTCTACAGTTCGGAACTCGAAAAGCATAGCATCTAGCCCAACACTGGAGTGGAGGCCCAGGATGGCAAAGGCATGGGGCCCATATATTCTAGGCCGCCCGGTTTGTGAGTCTGTGACGTCCTACCCGGCCCAACGATACTTAGGGCCCTTTCCAGAACGGCTTCGAGGTTGAAGCTCACCCGTGCTGGAGCCGAAATTGCTGAAAGGTAACGTGTACATTGGTAGCTCCTCTCGGCTCCTCGCTCAGCCCAGCATGCACGGATACAGAAATGCTCCTCGAGTTTGCGGTTGTTACGGCAAAAATGCCATCACGCCTCCTCGCCAATCCCCGCGGCCTCTCTCTCTTACCGTCCGCATGGCAGCGTGCGGCCGAGAAGATCACCGTGACTCCGTTAGCTAGCCCTGGGCGCATCTTACCGCCTCGTTCCAGTTCCAGCCCCGCTGGTGCCGGCGCGGCCCGGCGTCTCCTGAGTCCTGAGTCCTGACAGCAGCCAATCCCTCGCGCGGCTGGGGGTAACGTACGAGTACGACCAAGACCGGTTTAGCAAAAGTTTTATGGATAATAAATTAACTTTTATTTTAGCATTTTTGATGATATGTCACTGTATTAATTAAGAGGAAGGTGAAATGAGTTTTATGGTGATAAAACTTCACGTACACAGTTACCTAGACAACTTGTGTCTTGCATGTGACCCAGGAAACAACAATGGATGAAACTATGCATTGAGAGGGAGGTGTTTCATCATAATTTCAAACACTTTTAGATGATGTGTCACTCTAGGTAATTGTGTCCACGAAACTTTCATTGAGACTGGCATAATACAAGAGGAATGGATAAGAAGACTAAAAAAAGAGGAATGGATAAGGCATAAACAAACAAGGGGAAAAGGAGAAAAAATGAGGAAAAAGGAGAATATTGATTAACCTATAATTATATTTATTAATATGTTTATTGCATACGAAACAACATTATAAATCGAGGGAAAAGATACAAAATTCATCTATACTCTCTCGTCCTGTAATACAATGTATTCTGATTTTTCTATATTGTTGTATATCTATAAAAGTCAAAAGTCAGAACGTCTTGTATTACATGACGGATGAAGTATGCAACAAATAGCAAATAAAGGCAATTAAACATCTGACATTTGCATGCATGTATTCTTGTGGAACTGCTTCACTAAGTCCAATACTAAATACAGGTTTTTTTTTGTGAGCTTGAAAGAGACATCACTGAAAAAAATTTCTAAACGGCTCGACACTACTAGAGAAATTGCTTCACTAAAGAAGCTAGAGCTAGAGCAATTTATGTAGAAGCTAGGCAATTTATGTAGAAGCCGGAACTCTATCAAACAGAGCCTTGTCATGTATTGAGCCAGGCTCTTCCAAAAGGAAGGTCCAACTTCAAACCCATCCACTGATCTTTGCGCATCGCTTCTTTCCATCACGTGTTCCTTGCACGCCTGCATAAATAAAAGCAGGAAAAATCCAATATAGATACTCACAAATTAGCTATGCGTGCTTGTACTCTTGTGCTCGGTTTGCATCCAGATTTTTACTGATGTCTCTTTAAGCTTGAGCAGCAGTGTATGAAATCCTGCTGTAAATAAACGACGAAAAAAAAATCCTATCTTTAGTACTGTGCTGCCCATCTGTGGAACCATATTCATTTGCTACTTGTTATTAGGCAGTATCAGTATGTTTTTCTTTTAAAAGACGAAGGCACTACTGGTAAAATCTAGTACTCCGTGTGATTTGAGTTCTTCTCCGTACTAGCTAGTAGTATACTCAATTATACGAATCAATCATGCAATGGCATCAAATTATACACGCATACGGACGATGACGTTAATGCTGCCAGCATGGACCAGCTTTACCGGCCGTTTGTGACCGGTGTCTTTCCAAGGCTGTGCCAGTGCGCTTAAGATTCTTCGATTATTGGTTATATATATGTTGTATGTACACACATTTAGTACGATAACGTCGACGTACATGACGGTGACCAGCAGGTCAACGATGCCGAGCTAGTATGCGCTTATCTGTGAGGCTATATTACTGTACGGTTTGACACGTCCGGATCCTAGCTAGAATGAAAGCGATTGGCGAACGAACGGACACGTTCGATATATCGGGGTGGTGCATTATTGGAGTGGGTCGTTGGTTGAGACGAGCACGCATGGTCGCATCACCGCGTAACGTTGTTGCAGGTTTGGTTTGCAACGGCATGGTGTGGGAATGCCCTTTTGATTTGGCTGCCACGAGTACGAATTGGAAAATTGAATAAAATGCATTCTATTTGCATGTGGCCGATGAGGTGTCTTCTTTAAATGGATATGTTACTACTGCCTACTTCCTCCGTGTGAGTCCTGGAGTTGGTAATGCGAGCTATTCCGCATGGAAACTCAGGGCTGAGGTCGTGCAAACCTGAAAGCTTTTGCCTAACATACATCAGAACCAGTTCATTCTGCCGGCACTGTTTTTGCACAGGAAAATATTTGTGAATCTAGAATTCTGCCATTCTTTACTCACTTTAGGCATTATCAATTTGCACGTGTTAATAGTGCACATACGTACTCCCTCCGTCCCAGAAAAGAAGACACTCTAGGATTTAAAATTTATCTCAAAAAATAAGTCATTCTAGTGCATGTGCATGCAACATGCTAAATATGGCTAATAATTAGGGGTAATCAAGGTCATTTTACTCTCTCCTTAATTTGTCTTAAAATTTCTAGAATGTCTTATTTTTTGGACGGAGGAAGTAGGCATGTAGCTCTTTTTCTCTCGCCGCTCCGCCCCATCACCGTCGGTCCCCCCTCTCTCTCTTCACAGTTCATTCTCCGATGACCCTAAACGTCGAAGAAGAGCTCAATGACAGTCGTTGTGCATCGGCACTGCCCATGTCATTTCTTTTTTAGAATTTGTTTCAGAAAATATTTCATTAAGAAGAAGAATGAGTTTAGTACAACCTAGGGAGACGACCTGAGCATCTGAAAGACTAAGAAACAAAGAAATAGAAAAAATGACCTAGAACTAGTAGAAGTCTAAGAAACAAAGGGAGAAAAAACGACTTAGAACAAGAGTCTATAAAAATTAGCCATTTGGAAAAAAAGATTGCGACAAATCACAAAGACCGGCACTGAGCCAGCATCTCGCCTCGCTTCCAATGCCTCTAAGGCTTTGAAATTCTGCAAATTTCAGGCAACTGAAAGATTTGGGTTGTGATATTTTATATGCTAAGCTTAGATTCTTAAAAGTAACAACACTACACTGCCATCGGGAAGTTTTTTGACAAAAGGGTAATTTTGCTATGATCCCTATATTCCTACAAAATGTATATGTTAATAATGCAGATATATACTTCAGATAGAGTTGTACGTGATCTCCTCTGTGATCATATAACCAGCTAGGGACCGGTCATTTTCTTCCAATAAATGACATTTTGTCCTCTATCATGGGCAAATATGACATTTTATTCTCGCCGGACCTCTATAAAAGAAGACGAAGGTGTAGTCTGCAATCCACACAACACAACACTGAAATCTATTCGTCTCTGGTTCTCCCCGAACTTCTGCTGGTATGGTTACTCTACGATTAAATCTACATTCAGCGTCTTTCTTTAAATTGTCCATTCATCACTAAAGAAATAATTGGTATTGGTTTTATAGTTGCATGCATGTATTGCAGTATGAAACAGTCCTAAGATTCATTAAACCATCTCTTTGTATAACGACGTTTTCATGTGTTCATCTCTGAACTACAGTAATCATCTTGATTATTGAAAACCAATGACCAGGAAAGATTTGAATATTGCCGGGACTGTCCTTGCTAATTATTATTGTAAATATGTGCATGTCTAGGGTATATGGATTTTGCGTAAACTTTGCAGAAAATTCATATATACATATAGAAAATCTTTTTATTCCAGATGGGCGACATATTGAGGTATTTTATATATAATAAACGGACCAGTGGCGGAGCTAGGATTGGAGTCAAGGGGGGCCAATTTCATACCAATCTCAATAGTTACACAACTTTTGATAAGAAAAAAAACAGCTACTCAAGGCATGTGACATATGCTATATTAATTGTTATGTTAACCAAACATGCAGCCTTAAAAATAAATCTAATTAGGAGAATAATTAGAATCAAACTGCGGATGTGAGTGTAGACATGCATGCATATAAGGTGTATGTCTGTATCCCAAATTTGTAAGTGCTCGGATATAAATGTATGTAGGCTGTAGTCATGCAAATTTGCAGTCAGGCAGAACATGCGGGGCACGGCCCAGATTGGCCTGAACGTGGCTCCGTGAGTGAAAGCAGGGACTATCTATTTATCCGTCGATAAATTTTAAAAGGTCAAATCTATCGAATTTTATGATGTTGCGTATATTATTTTCTAATGTTGTAGATATTCTCCTTCTATGTTTCATATTAGAGAGATATAAAGTACTATGCAACATTCTAGAGCGAATGTTTGAAACATTGTAAAATAACATGTGCAACATCAATAAATCTGTTACGTTTTCTCCCCAAAATCATGAAAGATTTTGCAACATATTAAAAAAATATTTGCAACATCAGAGAAGAACATATACAATATAAAAAATCAATAGGGATAAATAGAAAAACTTATAAAAAACAAACTTCATGTGACTAACATAAATGGACGTAAGAAGTAGAACTACAATAACTTGCTTTTGGAGGTCGAGTTATATTCGTTCCAGACTAATGTGATGACGATAATTCTCCATAACCATTTTGACATTATTTCTATGTGACTTTGTACTGGCACATCTTAATATTTTTGACATGGTTGTGAAACTACTCGTAAAAAATGTTAACACACAAGATCTTCATTATAGATGGTGGGACATGGTTGTGAAACTACTCGGCCTTTATAGAGTCTGATCACTAAAATTGTTAGCATAAATTATTGAGTCTTTTACCACCCTAGTCGTGACATGTAACATATTTCATAGAGTTTGACACCCGGTACTAGGGGTGGACGCCTAGCTAGTTCGGCTCGTTCTGGCTTGTTAGTCAAATGAGCCAGCTCGGCTCGGCTCGTTAAAGAAACAAGTAAAAAAGCTGGCTCGGCTCGACTCATTAAGCTCGCGAGCTAGACATAAATTTAAAATTCCCACAATAATATATATTATATTAAATAAAAATTATAATATTTATATGAACTTAATACTTTTAAAATGTACCCTACCATGCTGTAATAATAAAATATAATCATAACATCATCTAGAAGCACACAAATAAAATATATATACTATAATAATAATTAATAATTTGATCATCGGTCTATTAGACCTTCTGGCTCGTTTGGCTCACGAGCAGCTTGCAAGCTTGCTTGAGCCAACTCGTTAATGAAACGAGAAAAAAAAACAGCTGCTCGGCTCGTTAAAAACAATACATCGAGCCGAACCGAGCTAAGCTAGGACCGAGTAGAGCCAGAGTTTCGAGTTTTTGGTCCAGCACCGTCGCAGCCGAGCTGGGCCAATTTTAATCTAACGTAAATTAAAACTAGCAAAGCCTCATATTTATTGATTTTGGGCTTACGCGGCATGCTTTAATGTTTTCACCGTAGACCATACCGTCTCATGTTTCTAGGATAAGCGACCGACAGTCTTCCCCATGGTCATTTTCTTCCAATAAATGACATTTTGTCCTCTATCATGGGCAAATATGACATTTTATTCTCGCCGGACCTCTATAAAAGAAGACGAAGGTGTAGTCTGCAATCCACACAACACAACACTGAAATCTATTCGTCTCTGGTTCTCCCCGAACTTCTGCTGGTATGGTTACTCTACGATTAAATCTACATTCAGCGTCTTTCTTTAAATTGTCCATTCATCACTAAAGAAATAATTGGTATTGGTTTTATAGTTGCATGCATGTATTGCAGTATGAAACAGTCCTAAGATTCATTAAACCATCTCTTTGTATAACGACGTTT
>OAMR01000019.1:3203258-3246599 GCA_900205405.1 Echinochloa crus-galli | reverse complement strand
TGCAGGGTATCGGTGGAAACAGTATTGGTAGTGAGTTTATTTTCAATGTTTATCATGTCTGTTGTGTCGTATGAACCAAGTGTTACCGCAAGCAGCACTGAAGTACTGAACTACTGATTGTGTTAGCTTTAATTTTATTGGACTCGGCAAAATCCAATGTTACTATTATGGTGCTATTGTATCGTTAAAAGTGACTCGGGTGTTTCTGCTGTTATTTCTTTTTTTTAAAAAAAACTTCAATGACGTAGGAAAGGAGAGGAGCAAATGAGCCTGAAAAGCTTCCGGTGGTATGTTTTATGTTTTGAAAAGAACGGTAGAAGCTTTGTCGTAATTTTTATTAGACGAGAGAAAAAGAAACAAGATAAAAGAGAAAACAACAACGCCAACATTCCGACCCTAACACGACTATAGGAGAAGAAAACAACTAAACTAAACAAACCAAACCACTACAGACCAAAGTGAGGCGCAACACCAACTCAACACTACTAACACTAACAACTCAAAGAGAGAAAAAAACGACGTAGAACAAGAAGTCTATAAAAATTAGCCATTTGAAAAAAAAATACGACAAATCACTAAGATCGGCACTGAGCCAGCATCTCGCCTCGCTCTTCCCAATGCCTCTAAAGGCTTCGAAATTCTGCAAATTTCTGGCAATTGGAAGATTTGGGTTGTGATATTTTATATGCTAAGCTTAGATTCTTAAAAGTAACAGCACTACATTGCCATCGCCCATCGGGAAGTTGTTTGACAAATGGGTAATTTTGCTATGATCAAAATATTCCTACAAAAAGTATATGCATTAATAATGCAGATATAAACTTCGGATAGTGTAGTACGTGATCTCTGTGATCATATAGCCAGCTAGGGACCGGTCATTTTCTTCCATCAAATGACATTTTGTCCTCTACCATGGGCAAATATGACATTTTATCCTCGCCAGACCTCTATAAAAGAAGACGAAGGTGTAGTCTGCAATCCACACAACACAACACTGAAATCTATTCGTCTCTGGTTCTCCCCGAACTTCTGCTGGTATGGTTACTCTACGATTAAATCTACATTCAGCGTCTTTCTTTAAATTGTCCATTCATCACTAAAGAAATAATTGGTATTGGTTTTATAGTTGCATGCATGTATTGCAGTATGAAACAGTCCTAAGATTCATTAAACCATCTCTTTGTATAACGACGTTTTCATGTGTTCATCTCTGAACTACAGTAATCATCTTGATTATTGAAAACCAATGACCAGGAAAGATTTGAATATTGCCGGGACTGTCCTTGCTAATTATTATTGTAAATATGTGCATGTCTAGGGTATATGGATTTTGCGTAAACTTTGCAGAAAATTCATATATACATATAGAAAATCTTTTTATTCCAGATGGGCGACATATTGAGGTATTTTATATATAATAAACGGACCAGTGGCGGAGCTAGGATTGGAGTCAAGGGGGGCCAATTTCATACCAATCTCAATAGTTACACAACTTTTGATAAGAAAAAAAACAGCTACTCAAGGCATGTGACATATGCTATATTAATTGTTATGTTAACCAAACATGCAGCCTTAAAAATAAATCTAATTAGGAGAATAATTAGAATCAAACTGCGGATGTGAGTGTAGACATGCATGCATATAAGGTGTATGTCTGTATCCCAAATTTGTAAGTGCTCGGATATAAATGTATGTAGGCTGTAGTCATGCAAATTTGCAGTCAGGCAGAACATGCGGGGCACGGCCCAGATTGGCCTGAACGTGGCTCCGTGAGTGAAAGCAGGGACTATCTATTTATCCGTCGATAAATTTTAAAAGGTCAAATCTATCGAATTTTATGATGTTGCGTATATTATTTTCTAATGTTGTAGATATTCTCCTTCTATGTTTCATATTAGAGAGATATAAAGTACTATGCAACATTCTAGAGCGAATGTTTGAAACATTGTAAAATAACATGTGCAACATCAATAAATCTGTTACGTTTTCTCCCCAAAATCATGAAAGATTTTGCAACATATTAAAAAAATATTTGCAACATCAGAGAAGAACATATACAATATAAAAAATCAATAGGGATAAATAGAAAAACTTATAAAAAACAAACTTCATGTGACTAACATAAATGGACGTAAGAAGTAGAACTACAATAACTTGCTTTTGGAGGTCGAGTTATATTCGTTCCAGACTAATGTGATGACGATAATTCTCCATAACCATTTTGACATTATTTCTATGTGACTTTGTACTGGCACATCTTAATATTTTTGACATGGTTGTGAAACTACTCGTAAAAAATGTTAACACACAAGATCTTCGTTATAGATGGTGGGACATGGTTGTGAAACTACTCCACCTTTGCAGGTCCGATCATTAAAATTGTTAGCATAAATTATTGGGTCCTTTACCACCCTAGTCGTGACATGTAACATATTTCATAGAGTTTGACACCCGGTACTAGGGGTGGACGCCTAGCTAGTTCGGCTCGTTCTGGCTTGTTAGTCAAATGAGCCAGCTCGGCTCGGCTCGTTAAAGAAACAAGTAAAAAAGCTGGCTCGGCTCGACTCATTAAGCTCGCGAGCTAGACATAAATTTAAAATTCCCACAATAATATATATTATATTAAATAAAAATTATAATATTTATATGAACTTAATACTTTTAAAATGTACCCTACCATGCTGTAATAATAAAATATAATCATAACATCATCTAGAAGCACACAAATAAAATATATATACTATAATAATAATTAATAATTTGATCATCGGTCTATTAGACCTTCTGGCTCGTTTGGCTCACGAGCAGCTTGCAAGCTTGCTTGAGCCAACTCGTTAATGAAACGAGAAAAAAAAACAGCTGCTCGGCTCGTTAAAAACAATACATCGAGCCGAACCGAGCTAAGCTAGGACCGAGTAGAGCCAGAGTTTCGAGTTTTTGGTCCAGCACCGTCGCAGCCGAGCTGGGCCAATTTTAATCTAACGTAAATTAAAACTAGCAAAGCCTCATATTTATTGATTTTGGGCTTACGCGGCATGCTTTAATGTTTTCACCGTAGACCATACCGTCTCATGTTTCTAGGATAAGCGACCGACAGTCTTCCCCATCATGCCCAAGAACTACGGAGAACTCTACAACGTCCTCGGCTGGGGTGACCCCTACTTCGCGGTGAACGCGGAAGGTCACCTCTGCGCCAAGCCGCATGGCCGGAAGACGATGCCCGGGCAGGAGATCGACATCCACTCCGTCATCCTGAAAGCTTTAAAGACCTCCCTCAATATCGGCGGCAAGGGCAAAGCCCAGTTCCCCATGATCCTCCGCTTCCCCGACGTGCTCAAGAACCGCATCGAGTCGCTCCACTCCGCGTTCAACTCCGCCATCGACAACACCGGGTACACGTCCAGGTACACATCCCGCAAGACAAATGATGTTGACCCGGGAGCAATACATGGCGGTATAAAAATCAATTATATTTTAAGTACTTTGAATTAAATCTTGTTATATGTCGATACAATCTTGAATTCAATCTTGTTATATGTCACGCGGAGGGTCACCTCTGCGCCAAGCCGCATGGCCGGAAGACGATGCCCGGGCAGGAGATCGACATCCACTCCGTCATCCTGAAAGCTTTAAAACCCCCCATCCCCATCAATATTGTCGGCAAGAGCAAAGCCCAGTTCCCCATGATCCTCCGCTTCCCCGACGTGCTCAAGAACCGCATCGAGTCGCTCCACTCCGCGTTCAACTCCGCCATCGACAACACCGGATACACGTCCAGGTACCAGGGCGTGTTCCCCATCAAGGTGAACCACAACAAGGCCGTGGTGCAGGACATGGTGGACTTCGGCCGCAACGAAAGCTACGGCCTCGAGGCTGGCTCCAAGCCTGAGCTGCTCATCGCAATCAGCTGCCTCACCAATGCCAAGCCCGGAGCCTACTTGGTCTGCAACGGCTACAAGGACGCCGACTACATCGCCCTCGCGCTCTCGGCGCGCGCCATGGGCCTGAACGCCATCATCGTGCTGGAGATGGAGGAGGAGCTCGACATCGTCCTCGACCAGTACGAGAAGCTCAAGCCCAAGTTCGGCGACGGCTTCGAGCCGGCCATCGGCGTCCGCGCCAAGCTTCTCACCAAGATCCCAGGCCACTTCGGCTCCACGGCCGGCAAGCACGGCAAGTTCGGGATGCTCGCCGAGAAGATCTACGCGGTGGCCCAGAAGCTCAAGGAGAAGAACAAGCTGCACTGGCTCAAGCTGCTGCACTTCCACGTCGGGTCCATGATCCCGACGACGGACATAGTGTACAACGCCGCGAGCGAGGCCGCCGGCATCTACTGCGAGCTGGTGAACACGTACGGCGCGTCGGAGATGGCCACGCTGGACTGCGGCGGCGGGCTCGGGATCGACTACGACGGCACCCGGTCCGGCAGCTCCGACATGTCGGTGGCGTACGGGTTGCAGGAGTACGCGTCCAGCATCGTGCAGGCGGTGCGGCTCAAGTGCGAGTACAACGGCGTGGCGCACCCGGTCCTGTGCACCGAGAGCGGGCGCGCCATGGCGTCGCACCACTCCATGATCATCCTCGAGGCGCTGTCGGCGATCCCGGAGCCGAAGGACGAGGACACATCCGAGCAGCTTCTGAGCAAGATCCAGGACCTCTCCTGGAAGCAGCCGACGAGAGCTGCAGTCAACGGCGGCGGCGCGTCTGGCGGCATTTACTCTCACGCCGCGGACCTCAAGAAGCACGGCATCGAGATGTACAAGCTGGGCAAGAAGCTGTGCAAGAGGGTCGTCGGCGACACCAACACCATCTACAACTACCACATGAACCTCTCCGTGTTCTCGCTGGTGCCGGACTTCTGGGGCATCGGGCAGCTCTTCCCGATGATGCCGGTGAGCCGGCTCAACGAGAAGCCGGCGCTCATGGGCACGCTCGTGGACATCACCTGCGACAGCGACGGGAAGGTCGAGAAGTTCATCGGCGGCGGCGAGACGCTGCCGCTGCACCCGCTGGAGCCGGAGCTCGGTGGCTACTACGTGGCCGCGCTGCTGTCCGGGGCGTACCAGGAGGCCCTGTCCTGCAAGCACAACCTGTTCAGTGGCCCAACGCTCGTGCGTGTCGAGAGCTCTGACAAACATGATGGTGGCTTCAAAATCGCCTCCATCGACCTGGGCCCGACGGCGGAGGAGGTCATCGCCACCATGAGGTACAACGTCGAAGAAGACATCAGCAAAGTCATCCAGGAGCTTGCCAAGAAATATAAGGTGTGGGACACGGTGGAGCCACTCATGACCAAGGGGCTTACAACGATGCCCTACCTCAACGAGTACAAGCCTCCCAAAACCATTACTTGAGCTTCTGCAGTTACCAAATTATGGGTGGTTATTATGAGGTACTAAAATTCCGGATCGGCTGCGATCATATAAATAAGGTGCCTGGTCCATCTATGATGAACGGGCAAATGTAGCAGGCCGTATGTTTCCCCCTACTTGAGCTTCCCATGCTTGCTTGCTTCGTGTTGTACTATCCAATAAATAAATAAGTCCACTGGTGTGGTTTATATGTACTACGCAGTCGTTTTCTACTGTTTTCCAATCCCTATTTCATATGGTTTTTTAGTATAATTTGTTTACTAAGAACTTATCAACTAACCATACAGATTTGTAAGAATAGGATGTATAAAAAAGTGTGACATGGCGTTTATCATCTTCTGCAGCTTCCAATGTGACACGGTGTTCTCCGTTGCCGCATCCTCGGTCTCTCTGCCCAATTGGTGAAATTTCGAACAGAAACTCTTTTCCTTAAAGAACAAATACTCAGATGATGGGAAATCTTACTACTCATAGTCGATGGGCTAAAACATAGGAAATCAACATTGAAATATCATAGAACAACGCATGCAACATTGATTTGGGAGCTTTATGCAATCCGGTTTTCAGATTAAGAAAACCCCTCGCTTGGGCAGTAAAAAAAAGGTCCCATCACTTGGAGCCTCGAACAGCTAGTAAGATTGAGCAGCTAAAAAAAGTTTGTTTAAGTTGAGGAGTACTGTTGTTCAAACTGCAGAGAGGGTGAAACAACGTATTCTGTTCTGTTTCTACATGTATAGACTTCATTGAGTCAAATAAAACAGTAGATTAAAAATTGAAAGCATACTCTTTTTAAAAAAAGAACAACACAAATAAAGTATAGATGCCACACCATAAGGGAACCACTTGTGGGGAGGATATCTGTTACTGTAGGAGTGTCAAGCTAGCTAGGTGTGCGCCATGGCTGCCGCTTTCACTGCTTCAGAATGTGCAGAACAATGGGCTATTGCAAATTAAAACACAGAAGGAATAACACATGAATGTAGCAGCATAATATAATCTGTCCATATATACACCACTACTGGCGGTGAGACGTTGAGTCCTCCTATATCATACAATGAACGCGACGACGACGGTAATGTCGTCCGGCTTCCCGCACGTGGAAGCCGAGCCCCGCCGTTTCCGCTTCTCGATGCTGTACGGCGTGTCCCTGTACGTGCACCTGTCTCTTATACACATCTAGATGTGTATAAGAGACAGGTGTGTGGAGGTCGAACAGCCCGTCCGTGCCCACCACCACGACGTCGCCCGCCCTCGCGGGGGCCTCGCCCACCTCCGCGTCCGCAACCCCGGCGCCGCCGCCGCCGCCCTCGGCCTTGAGGTTCACGGGGCAGTTGAAGCGGTGCTGCTGCTCCCGCGAGCGCCGCAGGAGCCTTCCGTCGCGGAACACCGCGAAGCCGCTGTCGCCGACGTACGCCCACCTGAGGGCCCTCCCGGCGAGCGAGACGATGACCGCCGTGGACGCCGCGGGCGTGCGCGACGCGGCCGTCTTCTCGTACGCGCGCTCCAGCAGCGTGTGGGGGCAGACGCGAGTGCCCGGCGGGGCGGTCACCGCTTCCTCGTGGGCGCTGCGCATGAGACCCTGCGCGAACGCCGCGGCGTCCACGCCCCGGCCGCGGTACCCGCCGACGCCGTCCGCCACGCCAACGACGCCGGCCTCGGCGTTCCCGAAGTGCGCGTCCTCATCGTGGCGCTTGAGGTAGCAGGACCCGAACTCCATCCTCAGGTCCCGCCGCGGCGCCTCGTCGTCGTCGTCGTCCCGCCGCGTGGGGACGCTGTCGACGCCGCCGCCGTGTTCTCCATGCTCGCGCGGAGGGAGAAGGACGGCGGCGAAGTTGGCGATCTCGTCGGGCCCGCCGGGTCTGGGCGCGGGTGAGGCGCGGTAGCGGATGCCGAACGCGAGCCGGAGGGCGTCCGGGATCCGCTCGTCGATCTCACGCAGGGTTTTTTGGCTGATCAGCTTCTCCATCGTCGGTTCTATGAGTTCTTTTGGAGCGTGGAAGGACTCCAAGAATCGGAGAATCGCATGCATGGGAGGAGCTGTTTGTGGGCTGATCGTGTCAGCCCGAACGTATATAGGCCAGGCCCCAGAGCCCAGATCGGTTTCAACTTTGGGTTCTAGAACAATTACAACCCTACAAGAAACTCTATCCAATTTTCTGTGTCATAATTTTAAACTCTATATTTTGTTTTTTTAACTTTATTAGGCTAGTCTTAATGGAGGATTTCATAAGAAGTTTTATGAACATTAAATTTTATTGTACACATCAGCACAATTGATGAAGTAGAATCATTATGAGGAGGGGAGATAGTGCGCTTTACGAGTACTTAATATATACACGTCCCTATTTTCGGTTACTAAATACTCCCTTCGTTCAAAAATGTTGGTCGTTTTAGGTTTCTATATACATAACTTTGTTATGAATCTAGACATGATGTTTATCTAGGTGCATAGCAAAATCTATGTATCTAGAAAAGTCAAAACGACCTACATTTTGGAACGGATGGAGTACTTATAATCTCGAGACTAGCTTTATGTGAGGCGCATGGCTTGAACCAGTTAGAGCAAGCACAATAATAATCTTATAGCCGGCTAGTCAACGTGGAGTGAAAAGAGAAGAGAGAAGAGAGCTTGATTCTCATGCAGGCAACAAGCTGAGCTCCTATGTAAAGGTGATACCAGATGAGAGGGGAAGTGAGAGTTGTGGGATATGGATACTACTGGGCCCATAGTCAGAGAAGACTACCACCGATCTGGGCCCACGCCAGACAAAGAAATCTTTGACTTGATGAACAAGCTTGATGAAGACGCGACAGGCGGCGCACCCGGATATCTCGAGAGATCTTGAAGAAACCGAATCGAATATATTCCTTAGTCGTAATCCAGTATGTTTAGATTCAAACCGACTTGTAAACCCTAGTCCGTCACCCTATATAAGGCGGCCTAGGGCAACCCCATGAGGGACATCCCAGAATTCATTATACGCCATCCTGTAACCCCTCACTCGTCCTTGCTTCCTAAAGCTTGCCGAGTTTCAGCAATAAAAAATAAAAACCGACACATGGCATACGGTATTATACCCCCGGGTAGCCCGAATCTATCTAAATCAGTGACTTCTGTGTACCATCAAGCTATCGCTCGACGATCCCTCGCCTACAAATCAACCACTCGGGTACCCCCAGGTGGATTGCCAGTCCTAAGGTTCGACAAGAGTGAATGAAAAAAAATGATAAAAGTAGTAATATGTAGACAAGTAATAGTGTCGGTGTTTAGAAATCGTGGTCCCGACACCAACCAGAAATGCGCTGTGTTCCCTCCCTTGCGCTGTGTTCCCTCCCTTGATGGTTGATGCAGAAGATAACACGAGACACGGGTTTATCCTGGTTCCGGTCAGAAGACCATACTTCCAGCAAGGCGGTGTGTGTGATGTATTATTCTGCACCGGATTGCAAGTAGTAGGGGGTACAAGCAGGTTGGGACGAGAGGCTAGACCTCCGAGTCCCGGATGATTGAGGCAGAGTGCCAATATCGTGATCTATTCTGAGTGTATGCGGATTTTTTCTCTTCTCTTTTTTCGTCGTCCCTCTTCTGCTCGTCACCCCCTCCTTTTATAGGCCAAGGAGGAGGGGTTACAGGAGCATGTTGCTGGTTAGGCATAGTTGTCGTACAGTAGTAGGAGTGGCGTTGGACGTGCTTCTCTGTCCTTGTTTGCTGTAGTCAATTCTTTGTACTGGTGATGACGTCGAGGAGTGGTCTTGAGGATTCGAGGCGTCCTTTGTGTGATAATGGTTCGTCCGTACACTACCTCGAGGGTCTCCCATGCCTGCGCACAACTTATTCTGTGGGAAATCACTGTGGGAATCGGTGGCACAGGGAGTTAGAGTGACCCGGCCCTGTTCGCACGGCGGCGACATGTCCGCACAGTGCCGGGGTTGGTCGCATAGTGCTCGGAATGGCCCTCCATACCTCTGTTGTCCTGTGCTCTTCTCCCGCTGTGTGCTCGAGGGTCTCTCCGTCCGACGGAGGTCTTCGAGTCGTCGGAGTTGGCAGTACAGGAGCTCGGAGTGACGGGCTCTATTCGCACAGTGCCGGCCTGTCCGCACAGAGCCTTGGTTGGCAGCATAGTGACGGGAGTTGGTGGATACGATAGGAGGAGTCATCGCCGTCAGGGTAGTATGGCAAGAAATCTGCCTTTTGACTTTGGAGGCACGGTGGCAGAGGGCGCCATTTAATGTTCGTCGGAGCGAGGGTCTCGACCGAGGCGGAGCTTTCCCCATTCCGTGGGTTGCTCGAGGCTCGGTCCCTAGGCCTCGACCGAGTCGGAGTTCTCCGATTCGCTCGAGGGGTCGGTCCCCTCGAGCGAAGCGGGGATTTTGGTTCGCGTCGAGGCACACCGTGGGGCATCTTGGCTGGGCCTCCAGTTGTTGCTGGGCCGTGAGCTTTTACTTTCGTTTCTTTTTCTGGTTACTTGGATAAGATTAATGTTCACTGGGGTGGTTATCCCATAGGTTTGGGTACCCCTAATGATTGCCCCCAACAGTAGCCCCCGAGCCTTTGTTGGAATAAGTTTTAATCCGACAAAGGCTCTTCGTCGTGGGTGCTTCTGACAAGGTTTTCCTTGAAGAATTCTGCCGGGTGCGCGCTAGCGCACCCGCGGTTGTAGCCCCCGAGGCCTTGGAGGAGTGGATATACTCCTGCAAGGGCTTATCGGCGTTTCACGCCTTTGTGAGCTACATCATGTTTCGTCTTCAAGGAATTCGATCTTGTGGTGCAAGGAGCCCCCGAGCCTTGGCCCTAGCAAGGTCGATCAGGGGCGGATCTTGACTTTGAGTTACGACCCTCGTCGCCCCGTTTGTGGGGAGGAGGGGTGACACAATCCATGCTTCCCTCGAATGGGCTGCGAGTCATGGATGCCTCTGTGAGCTGTTAGCGGGTAATTCAAGTGGACATCCGTGCCTCGTTCGATGGAGGCCGGCTCGTGGTCCGGAGACATGTCTCATAAGAGCACTTGTGGAGGTTTCCTAGGCAGGGCTCGATCCCGTTCGTTTGGGGTCGAGGGCTCGTTGCTCTCCCTCGGTGGGATCCCTCGACTAGCTGCCTCCATCCTGGCCTTGAATATAACATGAAGGGCACCCTTGAGTTTCGTGCTCAAGGATAGAGTCGATCGCGTGTGCCCTTGGTTATCTCTGACTCTGTTAGATCTGAGGTGCCTGTCGAACCCTCGAGGGGCCAGGACTTCGAACCCCTGATCAGTAGGGCCTCGAGGAGAGGTAGCTTACCTCGGAAGCCTTTTGGCTGGCCTCGAGCATTTATTTCCATAGTCGTGGGCGGCGTGGCGCGGAGTACGTGAAGTGGGTGTGCCTTTTTAGGCGGAGCGAAAGAGACGTGGGCAGTTACGATGCGACGTGTCGCTTGGATTTTCGCGCGTAGTGGTTATCCCAACTCGTGGGGCCTGGTCGTCAGTGGTTGTGGTGCCAATCGTATCGGATGCGTTTTTCACGCGGCCGGGGTGCCGGTTGCGCTTCGCGTGATACTATAAATAAAGGGACAAGGGGAAAGGATTAGCTTACCCAGTCCTTGCCTTCCGATTGCATCTACTACTTCCAAGCGCCGCCGCTCTTCGCCTTTCACCTTTCCGTGCACAAGACTTCGTCCTTTTCGCCGCCGCCGTTCGCCATGGTGACCATCGTCGACCCTGCTCCGTGGAGCCCTTCCATCGCCACTGACGCCTATCTCGTCGGGCTGGTGGAGGCCGGGGTGCTGCCGGCGAATAGCAACCCGGACGAGCCGATGTGGATCGCGCCGCCATCCAATCACCACGAGCCTTCTCCGCCGGAGGGCTTTGTGGTGAGCCTGGCGAGACTTCACGAGTGGGAGTTCGGAATCCCGGCATCGCCGTTCTTCCGCGGGTTGTGCCTCCACTACGGCGTGGAGCTCCACAACTTCGCCCCCAACGCCATCTCGCAAACGGCGGTTTTCGTCGCCGTTTGTGAGGGGTACTTGGGGATCGAGGCTCACTGGGACCTATGGGTTCCCCTTTTCCGGGGTGAGCTCCATACGGCCGTAGGTGAGTCTCGGGGGCTCCGCCGGGCGGTCCGCGCCGGGGGCCTTACCCTGCAAGTTCGGGGGCAGCGGAGCGGGTTGTACATCCCGTCGACGATGACCTCCAATAACGCCGATTGGGACAAGGGGTGGTTCTACCTCCGCAACGTCGACAAGAAGCTGCCGGAGTACACCGGCAAAGTACTGCGCGAGCGACCGGAGGCGTGGAGCTACGGAATTTCCCCCGCCGACCGTCAGGAGCGACTCTGGGTCTTCACCGACACCTTTGCCGCACTTTCGAGGGCGGGTTTAACCGCGGCGGGAGTGATTGCAAACTTCAATCAGCGGTATGTATTGCCGCTGATGGAGAGGAAGCTGCGGCTCGACCAGCTCAGGGCGGATTCACCCTGGCAGGGCTCGAAGATGAAGGAGGGGACCCTCGTCCTCGAGTACTGCATGCATCGGGCACGACGTGCCGTGGAGGTCTCCAAGCTTGATTGCAAGGAGGAGGCCCTTTTCGCCGTCAAGATGCGCCCCAAAGCGGGGTTTTACAATTTGTGAGTTCCGCTTTAAGCTTGATTTAGATTCAATTTTGCTTTCTACCCTCGAGATTATCTGATCGCTTAATCCTGAATTTTTTCTTCAGGGTTTGTCTCAAAAAGGGTATCGTTCTGCTCCCTCTCTTCGCGAGGTTCGTGCTGCGAACCGCCTTTCTGCCGAGAGGCAGAAGGCGCGAAAGGACGCGGCAAAGCAGAAGAAAGAGAGGAAGCGTTTGCGGAAGGCGGCGTACGAGAAGGAGTGCCGCCGTTGAATCAGGGAGGGGCGTTCCCCACCTACCACCCCCGAGAGTATCCCGGAGGAGTCTTCCTCGGATGACCTCGTGGAGATTCCGCCACCTGCGCCGGTGGCGGCTGAAGTGAGTGCGTCCCCGAGGGGGCAACGCCAGGAGATCCCGTCGTCGTCACGGGATAGGGAGGCCTCGAGTGGCCCGGCGCCTTCGACGGCGGGTGCCGCCCCCTTCAACAGCGCCACCCTCATCCGGGGCACCCCAGGCGTCGGGGATTGTGGCTTGGTATCGGGCGGCCCTTATGCGAGGGACCGCCAGATCAAGGGGGGAGACGGCGGCTGGAGAAGCGTCGATGGTGGCGGGGCGAGGAGCGGGCCAGGGAGACGCGCTTGGCCCTCCCCGTGGAGGATGTGGCCCCTGCCGTTGCTGGGGTGACAGAGACCTCCATGCCGGCCGAGGGCACGGGGGTGGTGAAGGGTGCGGCCCGTGGTGAAGACGCGGGTCAGACCGCAGCGGGAGGCAGCGGTTCGGCGGAGGTCGAGGAGGTGCCAGGGGCCGGCTCCGTAATGATGACCCTCCCGGCCACCTTCGAGGGTGGTCAGGAGGATGAGGAGGAGGATGCTCCAGGATTCCGTGACGGGACCTGGAGCCCTTGGGAGGAGAGGGCCATGGGCATCCTGCCTGGCATTCCGGCCTTCGAGGCCTGGCGCAACTTTGGGCTCGGTCGTCGCGGCGTCCCGCCTAGCCTAGCCAAGGCTGCTGAGGCCGAGCGCCTCCTATGGGAGGAACAGCAGGCCCTAGGGACGACGGTCCAAGAAGCCTCGAAGCAGGTCCTCGAACTCCACCTTGGTCGGGGTTTGGACCTCCACCGGGTAAGTGACTTAACCACTAATTTTGTCGCGCGTTTTGCGTTTCTCCCCCTTTTTTCACTTTCATTTGTCGTGTTAATAACAGGATCTGAGAGAGATGGCTGGGTGAAAGGTCGCCGAACTTGCTGATGCGCACGTCGAGGTGCATCAGCTAAGGGAGGCCTTAAGCCACGCCGAGCGGGAACGCCTGTGCGAGAGGACTCTTGCCGTGGAGACGACAGAAGAGGTCCTTCAGCAAGGGGACGAGCTCCATCGGCGAACGCAAGCGCTGGCGGCGCTCGAGGGTGAGCTTCAGTAGGAGCGTGCCGCCCTTGTCGAAGCCCCGGGGCAGCTGCAGCAGCGGGACTCGGCGCTTGTCGTGGCTGAGGCCCAACTGAAGACCCAGGGCGAGGCTGTCGACCTGCTCACCGTAGCGGTGACGGAGGGAGATGTCGCCATCACAGAGCTGCGGGCTCGGTCGAGGCCCAACAAGGAGAGATGGCGACGCTCCAGCAGGAGGTCAGCACTGCCCAGGAGGCCCTCGACGAAAAGGAAAAGCTGGTCAAAGGTAAGTCTAGTATGAATTTATCCTAAATTTAGATTGGAGTTTTCGAGAACTTATCCAATTTTGGTGTTGGGCTTTCAGAGGTGCGGAAGGTGGCGGAGGAGACCTCCTCCCAGGCGGAGTCGCTCCAAGTAGCTTATTCGAATGCCCAGGAGGACCTCGAGGAGCTACGTGAAGTAGCTCTTGCTGTCTGTAAGGAGGTCGAGGGGCCAGAGGCCCTCGAGTCCCAGTCAAGCAGCTCAGTGGCCAGCCGTCTAAGGGCCTTGGGCGGTTGTGTTACCGAGCGCCTGAAGGGGGTCCTTCTCCTTGACGTGCAGAAGACCCTCGGGGTGATCTCGACGCACTTTGTCGTGGACCTGGAGGCGGTCAGCGGTGGTTATGTGCTGGAGGACGACCTCAACGACGACGCTGCGCTGGCCGTCGTGGAAAGTGCGGATGCTGCTGCCTCTGCTCCTGCTGCCACCCTCGCGCGACTCTTCGAGAGCGACCTCCTTCCCGACGCTGAAGACGAGGAGGATGCCATCCCCGAAGACCCCGAAGACCCCGCTCCCTGAGTAGTTTTTAGAGATTTTTTTTATGTAATAAGCACTCTAGTGGTTGAAACAATTTTATGTTTTTGAAACGCACATTCGAGTTTTTATTTGAATTATGGTTTCTTTATCATGTTTACTTCGCTGAATTTGCAAAGGACTTGTCGATGAGGGTATCGTTCATAGAGCAATTTTAGCGTAGGGTGACGAGGGGGATGCCATGTGTCGGTCCACTCTGCTTGGATTTGTGGTGGGGGCAACTGTGTGTCGGTCCACTCTGCCATGAAATCGGCCAGGATTTGCGATTTAATTGCCTTGCGGGGGCATAAGTGAGGGTTTCGCCCATCAGTTCCACGGACCATTTGGCTATTCTACCCGAGACATCCTGGTTGCGGAGTATCTCCCCCAAAGGGAAAGATGAGACCACGGTGATAGGATGAGCCTCGAAGTAGTGGCGCAATTTGCGCCGAGCTAGCACTACTATGTAGAGCAGCTTCTGGATTTGTGGATATCGCGTCTTGGTTTCGGTCAGTACCTCGCTGATGTAGTATACCAGCCTTTGGACAGGCAGAGCGTGCCCCTCCTCAGTTCTCTCTACGACGATGACTCCGCTTACTACTTGAGTCGTTGCGGCTATGTAGAGGTAGAGGCGCGCGCCCTCCTTAGGTGGCGTTAAGACTGGCGCTCGTGCGAGAGACGCTTTTAGCCCGTCGAGGGCTTTTTGAGCCTAGGGGTTCCAAAAGAAATGTTCGCTTTTTTTCAGGAGTCGGTACAGGGGTAAGCCTTTCTCACTGAGACACGAGATGAACCGGCTTAGGGCTCCTAAGCATCCCAATATCCTCTGTACCCCCTTGAGGTCTCGGATCGGTCCCATTTGTTCGAGGGCTGAGACTTTTTCAGGGTTGGGCTCAATGCCTCGTTGAGATACTATGAAACCCAAGAGCATACATCGAGGTACCCCAAAAACGCATTTTTCCGGATTCAGTTTTACCCCGTTGGCCCGGAGACAATCAAACGCAATGCGCAAATCGTTTACTAGGTCGTCCACCTTCGTGGTCTTTACAACAATGTCGTCAACGTATGCTTCTACGGTTCGCCCGATATGATCTCCGAAAACACGAAGCATACATCGCTGGTATGTAGCTCCGACATTTCGAAGTCCAAACGACATCGTGACATAGCAGAAAATACCAAAAGGCGTAATAAAGGAGGTTGCCAGTTGGTCAGAAATTTTCATCTTAATTTGGTGGAAACCAAAATAAGCATCAAGGAAACATAATAGCTCGCATTTACGATCTGATCGATACGTGGTAGAGGAAAAGGAACTTTTGGACAAGCTTTATTTAAACTGGTATAATCTACGCACATCTTCCACTTCCCATTCTTTTTCTTAACTAAAACAGGATTGACAAGCCAGTTAGGGTGAAATACCTCCTTGATGAATCCGGCCTCGAGGAGCTTGCGCAGCTCCTCACCAATGGCCCTGCGCTTGTGCTCGTCGAAGCGTCGCAGTTGTTGAACCACCGGCTTGGAATGGGGCAGGGTGTCAAGGGAGTGCTCGGCGACCTCCCTCGGTATGCCTGGCATGTCCGAGGGGCTCCACGCGAAGATGTCGGCGTTGGCGCGGAGGAAGTCGACGAGCACCACCTCCTATTTGCTGTCGAGGGGCGAGCTGATCCGCACCGTCTTGTCGCTGGGAATACCTGGGTCAAGGGGCACAGCCTTGGTGTGCTCTGTGGGCTCAAAACTGCCTGCATGCTTCGAAGTGGAGGGTATGGTTTCGTTCGCAATCTTCTCCAGGTCCGCGACGAGACCCTCGTCCTCAGTAAGCGCCTCGGCGCTCTTGACGCATTCCACGTCGCATATGTAGGCATGTTCGAATGATGGGGCCACGGTTATGACGCCGTTTGGTCCCGACATCTTCAACTTGAGGTAGGTATAGTTCGGGATCGCCATGAACTTGGCGTAGCATGGGCGGCCGAGGATTGCGTGGTACGCACCTCGAAATCCCACTACTTCGAAGGTCAGGGTCTCTCTGCGGAAGTTGTCGGGGATACCGAAGCAAACTAGCAGATCGATCTGCCCGAGGGGCTAAACTCGCTTTCCTGGTGCAACGCCATGGAACGGCGCCTTGCTAGGGCGCAGCATGTCCCTGCCGATGCCCATGAGCTCCAAGGATGAAGCGTACATGATATTGAGGCTGCTGCCTCCATCCATGAGTACCTTGGAGAACCGGGCATTGCCGATGATAGGATCAACGACAAGCGGGTATTGCCCCGGGTTCGGGATATAGTTGGGGTGGTCGTCTCGACTGAAGGAGATGGTCTCCTCTGACCAATCGAGGTACGACGGCCCTGCCTTGTGTATGGAGAATACCTCTCGGCGCTCGCGCTTGCGCTACCGAGGGGTCATGTTCACGGTTGGCCCACCGAAAATGAAGAATACGTTCTCCACCTCCGGGAAGCCCTGGCCATTCCCGTCGCCCATGTCTCTTTTTCCCCCTTCGTCCTTTGAAGCGGCACGGTTGAAGTATTTCCTTAGCATTCCGCACTGCTCGAGGGTGTGGGTCACGACGCCCCTGTGATAAGGGCACGGTTTCTTGAGCATATCATCGAAGATGCCGCCTCCTCGAGGGGGGCCTCGAGGACGTTTGGGCGCGACGGGATCGACTGCGAGTATTTCGTCAGGGTCCTCGGTCCGCTCTTGTCGGCGCGAGGTTTTTTGGGGCTTCTTCCCTTTCTTGCCTTGCCTTTGTTTCTTGGCGGATCCTTTGGACTTGCTGCCCTCCGCGGGCGTTTCCTCCGTCCGCTTCCCCCTTCCACTATCAAAGATGGCTCCAACCGCCTCCTCGCCGGAGGCAAAATTGGTGGCTACGTCGAACAGTTCGTTTACGCTAGTTAGAGGACTGCGTCCTAGCTAGCGTACCAAGTCCCGACAGGTTGTACCTTCGAGGAAAGCGTGGATGACTTCGGAGTCACCCACACTCGGGAGCTCGGTGCAACGCTTGGACAAGCGGCGGATGAAATCACGAAGGGACTCGTTGGGTGTTTGGCGACACCCTCGAAGGTCCCATGAGTTTCCAGGGCGTAGGTAGGTGCCCTGAAAGTTACCCACGAACGTCTTCAGGTCGTTCCAGTCGTGAATCTGGTTCGCGGGTAGGTGCTCTAGCCATGTTCGCGCAGAATCCGGCAAGTGAAGCGGCAAGTTGCGGATGATCATGGCGTTGTCGGTCACGCCGCCAAATAAACAGGCGAGGTGATAGTCGTTGAGCCACACCCTTGGGTCCGTCTCCCCCGAGTACTTGGTGATGGTCGTTGGCTGCCTGAATTGTGCGGGAATCGGGGCCACACGAATCTCCCGGCAAATACCCGGGTTCCTGGGGACTCTGGCGTTGGGCTCTTGTCTTCGTCGCTGTCGTAGCGGCCTCCACGGCGGGGGTGAAAAACCGCGAGATGCGCCATCCCGCCTCTTTCTGTTAAGGGTGTTGCGAGCGTCGTCCTCGCTGATGTCACCACGTGTGTCAAGGATTCGCTCCTTGAGAGGCTTCCTTCCGATGCGTTCATGCACCGAAGGCGCCTTTCCCTTATTCGAGGGCAGGGGTGGCATTAGATTGTCCCTTTGCGGGGTTTGTGTCGATGCCTCGTGCTCCCACGTTGGTCCACTGGTCCTTGGGCCGGCGGAACTGCGGATGCGAGAGGCTGAGCTTTCGGCTTGTTGCACAGCCGCTTGTTCGATTAGGAGCTGCGCCTCTTGGCGCAGGTTTCGGCCTTCGGGTGTTGATGGCTCGGGCATGGCTCGGATCAGAGTCGCCACGACGATGAGCTTCTGGCTTGCCCTGGCTAACGTGAGTGGGTCGTCCACATCATCATCAGCCTCGATGCGGGCTCGTGCTATGCGCTCGGCTTCCCTGGCACGCACGCCGCGCATAGGACGCTTGTCCTCAAGCGTTGCCCGAAGCTCTCGGACCTGTCGACGTTCTTCTTCAAGCTTGGCTTCGAGTTCGCGGAGTTGGGCCAGTTGTGCTTGTGTGAGCGCAACATTGTTGTGCGCCTGTTCGTGATCTCTGATGTGTGCTGGCTCTCCTGCCCCGTCATCTCCGCCATCCTTTCCCGGAAGGACGACGAAGCATTCCCTGGTGGGATCGTAATCCTCCTCGCTGGGGTCATCGTAGTAGGTTAGGCAATAATCTGCCGTAGCCTGAAATGATAAGAGGGCCTCTCGATCGCGAAACCTTGAGTAATCACATTCGGGGATCCTCCGGCCGCTCTCGGATGCCTCGCTGCCAGACTCAGGGTAGTTGTCTTCCGGCGACGTTGCTATGAGATTGCGGATCGAGATCAGGTGGTGGCCCGGCAAATCCTCATACACCGTCATGTTCGTGTCAACTGATGAAGAGTTGGTCATGGTTGCGTTGCGTGTCCCACCGGGGTTTCGCCACGGGTCGACCGTGCTGTCCCCGACTGATTGTACCGCAGTGGTGGCGGCTGTTGCCCTTGTCCTGCCAGGCTCAACCCGTTCGGGGGCGCCGGCGTGAGCTGTTCTGCGTCGCTCCGCGCGCGTTCGCTGCGCGCGTTGACGCGAACGCCTTTTGCGTCGCGGTGACGGTGATGGGAGTGATGGTGGCACACTCATGCTGTCGTTCCTCGTCATGAGCTGCATGTTGTAGCCATCGCCAGTTGCCCTGAAATCAAGACTCCCGAACCGGATTTCGAATCCGGCAGGAAGCTGGTCCGATGCTGGCATCGAGAACAGGTTGTCGCGTACGACTCAAGTAACCATCAAGGGAGATGGTGGATGAAACAATCGATCACAGCGCCAAGCCCCTACCTGGCGCGCCACTGTCGGTGTTTAGAAATCGTGGTCCCGACACCAACCAGAAATGCGCTGTGTTCCCTCCCTTAATGGTTGATGCAGAAGATAACACGAGACACGAGTTTATCCTGGTTCAAATCTAGGAAGGGTCCTCACGGAGAGGACTTTGGGGACCGTCCCCACTCTTTTTTTTCCACAAACTTCATACCGAGAGGCTAGACCTCCGAGTCCCGGATGATTGAGGCAGGGTGCCAATATCGTGATCTATTCTGAGTGAATGCGGATTCTCTCCTTTTTTTCCTTTCTTTTTTCGTTTTTCTTCTCCTGCTCGATCACCCCCTCCTTTTATAGGCCAAGGAGGAGGGGTTACAGGAGCGTGTTGCTGGTTAGACATAGTTGTCGTACAATAGTAGGAGTGGCGTTGGGCGTGCTTCTCTGTCCTTGTTTGCTGTAGTCGATTCTTTGTACTGGTGATGACGTCGAGGAGTGGTCTTGAGGATCTGAGGCGTCCTTTGTGTGATAATGGTTCGTCCGTACACTACCTCGAGGGTCTCCCATGCCTGCGCACAGCTTATTCTGTGGGAAATCACTGTGGGAGTCGGTGGCAAAGGGAGTTAGAGTGACCCGGACCTGTTCGCACGGCGGAGACATGTCCGCACAGCGCCGGGGTTGGTCGCATAGTGCTCGGAATGGCCCGCCATACCTCTGTTGTCCTGTGCTCTTCTCCCGTTGTGTGCTCGAGGGTCTCTCCGTCCGATGAAGGTCTTCGAGTCGTCGGAGTTGGCAGTACAGGAGCTCGGAGTGACGGGCTCTGTTCGCACAGTGCCGGCCTGTCCGCACAGAGCCTCGGTCGGCAGCATAGTGACGGGAGTTGGTGGATACGATGGGAGGAGTCGTGGCCGCCAGGGCAGTATGGCAAGAAATATGCCTTTTGACTTTGGAGGCACGGTGGCAGAGGCCGCCATTTAATGTTCGTTGGAGCGAGGGTCTCGACCGAGGCGGAGCTTTCCCCATTCCGTGGGTTGCTCGAGGCTCGATCCCTAGGCCTCGACCGAGGCGGAGTTCTCCGATTCGCTCGAGGGGTCTCCTCGAGCGAAGCGGAGATTTTGGTTCGCGTCGAGGCACGCCGTGAGGCGTCTTGGCTGGGCCTCCAGTTGTTGCTGGGCCGTGGACTTTTACTTTCGTTTCTTTTTCTGGTTACTTGGATAAGATTAATGTTCACTGGGGCGGTTATCCCATAGGTTTGGGTACCCCTAATGACTGCCCCCAACAGTAGCCCCCGAGCTGCCCCCAACAAATAGCCTACTATTATATGACTTAACTTTTACTACATCCATCCTAAAATATAAGGCGTGGTCAAACTCGGCATAGTCTCCCATACTAACATTTGACTCTTAATATCTTCAATACTATAATATTTGTAGCAACAAAATCATAATTATATAAAAGTACTTGTAAATATAAATCGAATGGTATTATTTTTGTTAGATAAAGCTTTTATTATATGAAAGATTAACTAAAGGTAAAAACTTTTAAGTTTGAATCTTGAATTGCGTGCACGGCTTATATTGTGGGGCTAAGGGAGTATATATTAACTAATAGCCAAGCACTTGTCTAACTTATTAGGCCATCCCAAGTCCCCAACCTATCTAGTAGGATAGTTTCTAACATAAGCAATTTAGTGACATGGCAAGAGAGTTAACGAGGAAATGATAAACATGATTTCTCATGAAAGACACCATGTCTATACAAGAATTGAGAGAGAAGAGTGATGGGTGAGGAAAGAAGAGAGAATAGAGAGGATTGGAGATTTATTTTCTTCCTTTATCATAGAAACTATGCATTGGGGAGGTAGTGTTATGTGTAGTTTCTTGCTCTCTTTTGTTTAGACACTGCGTATAGACACTGGGTTGGGGACGGCCTTAACCTTGCTCTCGCTCTTCGTGCCTGACTTGGTTCATAGAGATATAAATAGATCTCGTATCATTCTACGTGTAGCCGGGAGCCCATGACCCAACATGAAAAGACACGCTTGTTAGGATGAGAGCCTTTTGCCTTAAAGTTGAAAAAGAGATGATCGCCCAAATTTACAAATATATTAGGACTTTCCACGTGATCTGGAAAATTGTGGGGAGGGGTTCAAACTTCGAAGAAGATTCAGTGGGGACGGTCCCCAGAGTTGCTCCCGTGCGAACCTATCCCGGATGGCCGACGCGTGGAGATCCAACGCATCGAACAGATCACGATGACGTGCAGTTCCCTGGCTCCTTGGCACGCGCTCGCGTCCTTGGCTCGGCTCCCAGGCTTCGTCGCCGCCGTCGCCATCATCCCCCGCTGCAGCTCATCCGCCAACGCTCCAGTTGTTCGCCGCCACAGCCGCGCCCCCCACGTCCGCCGGCAAGCTGCTGAGGTTAGAACATGGCCTGTCAATTGTTACAGCGTTCACAAGATGTTTACGCTGTTATGCAGGTTCCGTCGGCAAGCTACTGTGGTTAGAACATGGTCTCTCAATCATTACAGTGTTCACAAGATGTTTGCGCTGTTATGCAGGGTCCTACCTGGAGAAGCTGCAGCATCAGTTCGTGAGGTTCAATGATCCAATCACGGTGGAGAAGCTCTATTTGAGTTTCTCTCGTTGCCCACTTGATTAAGACTTTGTGTATTACTGAATGCAAATGAATTGAATCTATTTCTGATGAGCAAATAACATGTGATGCCATGTCTTATTTTGTGATTGATTAAGATTAATATGGGATGTCGCAGAGGAGTGGTCTCGTTGAATCGTTGAAGTTGCTGCGCGGCAGAAATCTAGGAAGGGTCCTCACGGAGAGGACTTTGGGGACCGTCCCCACTCTTTTTTTTCCACAAACTTCATACCATCTCTAGACTTGTAGATGGTTAAAGTTTTTTTTCTCTTCTCTCATATTGTACACCAATATCAATTTCAGGAAACCTTTACATGTAAAAGCATACAAACTACAAACTCCATCCATGTGTTTAGTGCACGAGATCCAACACAATGGACGAAAGCTGAGTGAAAAGGTTGTGCTAAGGTAGGAGTAAGGACTACAGAGTACCAAAGCAGGGTACCATGCATGGGCTGTAGGATGCAGAGCGGCTGCCATGGCCATGGTCCCTGCTACCCTCTTTCCTGGGGTGAGGTGTTGACACTTCAGGACGTTCGATCTTGGGGTCAGAAACAGGGTGATACAATGTAGGCGACGACAACGGTGATGTCGTCCGGCTTACCGCCGCCGAAGGAAGCCTGCCCGGGCTCTCTCCGTGCCAAGACGCTGTACGGCGTGTCTCTATTCCTGCACCTCGCCGCCTCGAACGCGAAGCCCGATATGACTTCGGCCATGTTCTTTGGCGAGAACCCCAGCGCCGTGCCCATCCGCACGATCCGCTCGAGCTCGTCGTCCGTCACATTGTCGAACAGGCCGTCGGTGCCCACCACCACGATGTCGCCTTCCTTCGCGGCGACCTCCCCGACCTCCGCTGCAGCGTCGACGCGGATGCCGTCCCGTTTGGAGTTGAGCTGGTAGGGGCAGTTGAAGTAGTGCTGCTGCGGCTGCGAGCGGCGCAGGATCCTGCCGTCGCGGAACACCACGAGCCCGCTGTCCCCGACGTACGCCCACCGGAGCGCCCTGCCGGCGAGGGAGACGATGACCGCCGTGGACGCCGCGGGCGTGCCCGCCGCGACGGTCATCTGGTGCGCCCGCTCCAGCAGCGTGCGGGGGCAGACGGGCGTGCCCGGCGGGGCGGTCACCACCTCCGTGTAGGCGTTGTTCATGAGCCCGCGCGCGAACGCGGAGGCGTCCACGCCCTTGTCGCGGAAGCCGCCGACGCCGTCCGCCACGCCGACGACGCCGGCGGCGGCGTGCCCGAAATGCGCGTCCTCGTCGTGGTCCTTTATGTAGCACGAGTCGAACACCATCCTCAGGCCTCCCAGCGGCACCTCCGGCTCGTCGCAGTCCATGGGGTCGCTGCCGCCGCCGTCGTCGCGCGGCGCGAGGAGGACGGCGGCGAAGTTCGCGATCTCGTCCTGCTGGCCGAGCGCCGGCGCCGTGCGGTAGCCGATGCCGAACGCAGCGCGGAGGGCGTCGGGGATCCGCCGGTCGGTCTCGATCAGGGTTTGCAGCATGTGCCTCTCCATCTTGATTTGGGGTTTGTTTCCTCTCCTCTCTGTGGCTAGGGTTCTACTAAATGGAGCGTGAAGGGAGCTCGCCGCATCCGTGCATACGGTTACGCTTACGCAGGCAGGGAGTCGAGATTGGGCTCATCGTCACGTAGTTTTATAGGCACCGGCCGGGCGTACTGATTCCGACTCGTGTTACACGCTTTAAATTGCTCCGAAGTTCTTTTCGTTTTATCTATTGCGACTCCGATTCCTATTGCGTTTAAAGAACCCGAATCAGGGGGGAACCAGTTTTGGGTTTTGAACTTTGTGGATCTTTTTATAATTGTTAATAATAAACAAAAAGAGAGTAAAACGGACCGGCATACACAGAAAAGCTGCTGTTTAGGCCCAGTTTAGAAAAGCACGTCATGCACCTTTGCGGAGTTCTAGGCGACCCACGCTGTAACATGATATTATACTGCCTCCGGTTGGTAACGGATGTCGTTTAGGACAGCGACACGGTCACCAAAACATAATTTTAACTTTTCTTTTCTATAAAAATATTTCTTAAAAAATTATATATGTATGTTTTTATGAAAGTAATTTTCAAGACCAATCTATTTATATAATTTTTATATTTTCAAACTCAACAACTTAAAATATTATTCATGATTTATATTCCCAATGTTTAACTCAAACCTTGTCCTAAACGACTTGCTTTGCCAAACCGGAGGGAGTATTTTTATAAATCTAGTTAAAGTTAAAATACTTTGGCTCTAACCAAACATAGAATTGTTTTTTTAAAAGAGTAAAATTTATTGGCGTCCCTATACTTGTACGTAAGGCGGTGTCATATAGGTATCAAACTCAGGGATTTTATATTTAAGTCCCTAAATTTGGACAGTGGTGTCATTTGGGTCTCAAACTCATAATTTCTGATATTCGAGTCTCTAAACATATACGGCGGTGACATCTAGGTCCAAAATCATAATTTTTAATATTTAGGCCTTCATCCTGCTAATAAAAAAGAAATGTGTAGCCGGCCCTTATTCATGGCGTCAATCTCTAACTCTTTTCTGGTGATTTAATTGCCACCTTCTTCTCAATCTCCAAGTTGCCACGGCCGAATTTTTGTCACCTTTCTCGGTAGTTGAGTTATCTAGGGGCAATCCCTTACTACTTTATGCTCACTATGATTATTTCCAGTGCCAGATAATAGTTATTGGGATCTAGATGACACTATCGTGCAAACCCAGGGACCCAAGTATAAAAAAATATGCGTTTGAGACCTATATGATACCATATTGTAAGTTTAGGGACCCAAATATCAAAATTGTTTGGGACCTAGATGACACTGTCGTACAAATTTAGAGGCCGCTAATAGATTTTACTCGTTCGGCAAAAAACTAATCTAGGGAAACAAAGGTCGAGGAGGGAGGAGAGATCGACTGATACGGCGACACTTCGACAATTGTTGCGCTTCAAACGACTCCTGTGCCGCCCGGCATCTGTAGGTTCATAAGGGCTCGTTCGGTTACTCTGGAACGAGTCTCTGAATTGGTTTCCGGTTGGAATTGTTCATTAATTTGTAGTCTTGGGGCAGGTACATTGCTACACATCAGCGGTCTGATAGGTTGTCTTATGCAGTGCCACGTAGGATTTTTGCTGATGTGGAGGAGAAAGGGCGAGGTGAGAGAATGAGGTCGTTGTTTCGCGAAACAACTGTCTCATGAGCTAAAATTAAGGACTATGAGACAACTATCCCACCATTGTATGAGTTTTGTTGCCACGCAACCAATAGTATTTTTTATTCTCCCATAATTTAAGGAATTTTCTATTTCTATGAGATAACTAAAATAACAACCTATTGTATAGGTTGTCTGATAAGTCGTCTCAAGATTACACGTCCTTACATGAGACCGCCTATTAGACGACACTAATATTCCTGCTGGAATAGTTTATAGGTCCAATCCTAACTAACGGAACGAGCGAGGTTCGCGTTAGTTTTGTTTTGAAACGGATCACGCTAATGAACTGCTAGTTAAATTAGTTACCGTGCATGCAGGGCCGTCACGCGTACAACGCGGCGTGGGCTCGACCGCCGCAAATGCAGCGTCCCGGTTTCTTCGAGTTTTCACAGACGAGTCAACGAGTTTCCAAAGAGGATCTTCATTTAATTAGTCCATTAAAAAGACAAAACACATTCTGAATCTATAACATCATACTAATTCGTGTAGATTCGTTTACCATGGAAGTCTAACTAACACAAATTTGTAACTTACAAAATAGCAAAATAGAAAAACATCACAAAAACGTCTGTGATTTCATAAACTTATTTGCCCATGTACAAGCAGGTCCTCCCTCTTGATTCCATCGACAAAAGAGTCGAGGTTTCTCTTCGCTGCACATCTCGCCTCACCCATCATGACTCTTTGCCTCAACTCATCCACCTTCTCCTGCATACTCCTTCCCTCTTCTCCTTCCATGATCCTCTCCACACAATCTTCCACGACACCTCTCTCCGTGCCCCAAAGCCTGATCCCCGTCTGCCACATCTTGACAATGTAAGCGCAGTTGATGAACTGATCTCCGGACACAGGGTAGCACAGCAGGCGCACCCCATGCTGTATGGCCTCCAGCGTGGAGTTCCACCCGCAGTGGGTCAGGTAGCACCCGACCGCCCTGTGCCGGAGGACGTCTTCCTGCGGCGCCCAGACGACGATCTTGCCGCGGCCGGCGACCGCCGCCGCGTACTGGCTGGGGAGGCCTTCTCGCCATGACGGCTCGTCCTTGAGTGCCCACAGGAACGGCCGGCCGGTGGCCTCCAGACCCAGCGCGAGCTCGTTGATCGCGTCCCGCCCGATCGACGGAACCCAGCTCCCGAACGAGACGTAGATCACCGAGCCCGCTCGTTGCTGGTCTAGCCACTCCACGCAGGTGTCGTCCGCTTGCCACATGCTAGGGTTCTTGGCCGGTGGCGAGTCGTCAGGCGGCAGATCGCCATTCTTACTGCAACCGAGGCCGCCGTGGGTTGCCAGTGGCCCGACCTGGAGGATCTGCAGGACCCGTGACGCATGAAGGTGCTCGCCGGAGTCGTCGTCGCCGGCAGCTTCACCGGGGAAGGTGTTGACGAGGATGGTGCCAAAGCCCTTCGCACGCTCCATGGTCCGGAGCCAGAAGGTGAATCTTGATTTCTGGCACGCTGCGTCGCCCACGAGCCACGGTAGTTCTGCCGTACTCAGCTCTAGTTCTGCAGGCAATACGTGGAGGCTGTCGCCAATCCGGTGGTCACCGTTTACTTTCTGTTCACCATTGTCTAATCTTTTGGTCGATAGGGTGGGAATGCCTACATGTGACAAGAAACAGAAGTACAGAACACATAACTAGAGAAGTTGCAACTTTGGTATGAATTGAACAGTAATTTATTTGTAACTTTCGCAAAAAAAAACTTGAATATTGTATCAAGTGGTAGTTTTAATAATGTATAATAAACACACTGACACCGGCCTAAGTCTTTAGTCGTTGCCTTGAGTTGCCTCATGTTATTGCTCTGAAGCTCTACAATTGTTTTGCGCAACTTGCGCCAGAGATGTCCTTTACAGATCACGCTGGACTTGCAAGTAAACTAAACTAACTTAATTACTAACCACACCTAACAGTTTTCTAATAACTGAGGCTACTGTCAGCTACTTACCTTGACTAAAAAAAGTAGAATTTTCCAAGCAACACACATAACAACAAATAAGTACTTTGTAAGTTCATGATACTGCTAGCACGGTGTTTTGACTCCCAAACGTGCAAATTAACATCGGGAACTGATCTTAGGTTAGTTGGTAAGGTTCCCTGTGGTGGAACCTGTCCACCAGAGTTTGAGTGATTGACTCGACATTGATGTCGTATTTTTCTAAATTTACTTTAGGATTTAACCGACGCTATTCTTTCAATGATAGATACATGTAAGGCGTGCAACGAACAGTCAGTTCGCGCGCCATATTTGTGATAGCGGAATTTGAATCTTTGCAGCAAGATAGATATAGTTATATAATTGGCTTAGTACATGTGTAACTAATTGATCTGATCCTGAGCACATAAACAAAGACCGTATGTTGTTTAGCTGTATCTGGTGCAGGGGCAGGCGTGCATCAGCTATGTGCATCGATATTTGAAAGCCTAACCGTAAGAATAACGCATGTTTAATCTAGCTTATGGATCCCAAGAATCATGTGACTACAGCTGATTTGTCACACGCAGGCATGTGAAGCTAGCGCATACTTGTCAGCTGAGAAAAACGAATTTATATTGTAGAGCCAGATGAATGCAATATTAGAATGCATTAAGCCATGGACCGTGCAGGAGTAGCACGTAGTGCGTACCAGAATCAGAGATCAACCCCTTGGCGATGAGCTCCGGGATGGCCGCCACGACGCGGTAGGTCGCCAGCATCGCCGGCCAGAAGCCCACGGCCGGCACGCCGCACCGGGCGGCGACGGGAACCGCCCACGACGCCAGGACGTCGGCGATGAGGCACGCCGCCACGCCGCGGCTCGTCAAACCGCTCCGAGTCTTCGTCGTCAGCATCTCCTCCAGGCTGGCGGGCATGTGGCGCTCCATGGCGTGCGCGATGCTGGCAAAGCCCGGGGGCTCGCCTTCGCCGCCGTCCGGTACGCCGCTGTCGATGGACGCGAACTCCACGCCGATGCCGGCGCCGGCGCCGTCGGAGCCGCCGGCCTGCCCGCAGGCGCCGACGATTCGGCGGTGGACGAAGTCGGGCACGGCGACGGTGGCCGCGACGCCGCGCGCGGCGAGGGCGCGCGCCAGGCGGAGCATAGGGGAGACGTGGCCCTGCGCCGGGAACGGCACGAGGACGACGGCGGCCGCGGGGCGGACGATGGGCATCACGAGCTCGGGCTCTGCGCCCATGGCGGCCGGCGTTTGGGAAGCTAAGCCGCGGGTGGCGATGACGCGCGGTGTGTTGGACTTTGGCTGTTGTGCGGACGGCGAGCGCGGTGATGTGTCCGGCGATTTAAAGAAGGCACCGCGCGCCGTGGGCTTAGCTTGCCGGCTTTTCCTTATTGGCCCAACGTCCCTTTCCCTCCGGTTGACATTCGTTAATTAACGATCTCGCGCCACTTGTTAAACGCAAAGTAAACGCCTCTGATTATCCATACATGCATGTACCTTGTACCTGACAGCTTAGCTGTTTGTTGTTATCCAACTGAGTAGATGTGAGATGACGACGTGAACTCTTTTGTTCCAACTTGCTCCCAGTTACTCGCAAAAAAGAGAAAAAAAGAAGAAAAAAACTCTTGCTCCCAGCCCCAGTTTTGTTTTGTTAAATTCCTCGTGGCTGCTTTTGAGATTTATGGAGCAATAATCTAACTGAAATTGAATGATTTATTGTAAACAAAAGAAAGGACCAGATAGGCTCTACAGTACAGTATAAAACAATACAATTGTGCGTAGTACTGTAGGAGAGTACTCTGAGTTAGGGGGAAAAGGAGACGTAACAGAGGAATACAAAACAAGGCTCATGTAATTTGTGCCTATTATTGTAGTTATTATCAGGAAGATAGTGGAGCGTGCAGTAGTAGGAATAAAACGTCCGGACTTTTATCTATATAAATGAAAATGACTTGATAATCTATTAGCACACACATTATATGCCTATTTTTTGTAGGTATACAGTACATGCCTATGTCCTAGTAAATGCCATTTTAATTTTGCCCTTAGTCAAATTATTTTAAATTTAACTAAATTTATAAGAATGGTATCAAACAGGTATATTACGAAAAATATATATTCCATAGTAAATTTAGTATCATATATATTGGTGTTTCTTTTATAAATTATGTCAAGTTTAAGATGATTGTATTTAAGACAAAACTAGATGATTTTTTTTTGGAACGGTTGCACTATTTTATTTTATATTGATAATGTCAAGAGATTTATAGACACACACTCATGATAAGTTAATTGGTCAGTGGATAGGCATTGGGAGACCGATTGGTGATGCTTTTCACTGGATGGATCTGGCTGAACAATTGTCATGAAATTTAGTGAGTATGATGACATCATACACATTAGGATCGCGATAAACACCTGGGCTGTGAGGTGATGGTCAACTCTTCTGGTACGATGGCATGGACCTATAAAATCTGCAAAAAAAAAAACTGTAACTGACAGTCCAAAAAAGAAACGATGATAAGCCATCTCTCTAGAAAGAATATACCATGCTCTGAAACACAAGCCCACAGGTTTAGCCGGAGCAGATCGTTCAGAAACCAGAATCCGCAGCTGCAAATGAGGAGATCAGAGCAGTCCTATGCTAAATGCATGCATCGGGATCTTTGGTCCCAAAATACTCAGATTCATGACATGTTTGCAGAGTCTCCTTTGCCCCTGACAGCGCATGAAGCATCAGAAGGAGCAGCAGCTCGTGTCTGAAGTCTGAACGGATCTCTCGCACGTTCCCGTAGCTGAAAAGGACCGGGGCAAAATATCTTGTTTACTACTGGTGCGCTGAGATTGCAGTAGCTAGTAGTCACAGAGAGAAGCAAGATCATCCCACCCGTCGGACGGCGACGTCTACCGGCGCCGGCGGCTCCTGCGCGGCCGCTCCGCTGATCGCAGAAACAATAGACAGTAGAGGCTGCTCGGCTCCTTGCACACATCGGACACGCCCGGAGAGCACGAAATCCCCCACTACACCGCAACCCAAAAATCCAACCCACCGGCCGCGTCCGGGACTCCCCGATTTTACTCCCCTCCTCCGTCTCGTCTCGTATCGTATCATCCCCCGCCTGACCTCATCACCCTATCCGTTTCACACCCATCCACGCTTGCTATTGCTATAGCTCCTTCCTTTCCTGTGCGTCCCCTCCCCCCCAATCCCCAACCCACGCCCTCCGCCCCCGGCCACCGCCTCAGATCCCCCGCCCCGTCGCGCAGCTCCTCTTCCTCGAGTCCGAGAACCCGCTCAAGCCCGTCCACCTCTACATCAACTCCCCGGGCGGGGTCGTCACCGCCGGGCTCGCCATCTACGACACCATGCAGTACATCCGCTGCCCCGTCACCACGCTCTGCATCGGCCAGGCAGCCTCCATGGGTTCGCTCCTCCTCGCGGCCGGGGCGCCGGGCGAGAGGCGCGCCCTGCCCAACGCCAGAGTCATGGTCCACCAGCCCTCTGGTGGCGCGCAGGGGCAGGCCACCGACATCGCCATCCAGGCCAAGGAGATCCTCAAGACGCGCGACCGGCTCAACAAGATCTACCATAAGCACACGCGCCAGCCTATCGATAAGATCGAGCAGTGCATGGAGAGGGACCTCTTCATGGACCCTGAGGAAGCGCGCGACTGGGGGCTCATCGATGAGGTCATTGAGAACCGACCCGCCTCGCTCATGACTGAAGGACTCGGTGGAGGCGGAGGCAGCCTCGATGTGCCCAACCTTGGAGGCGGCGGCGGACGGGGAAGGGATGTTGAGGAGCCCTCTGCGGTGTGAAGAACGGCCACAAAGGTGAAATCCTATCGCGTCCAGTGGCTGTGATGTTTGTTGTTAGATCTAAAGGTTTCATTCTTACTAAAGAAGGTTAACCTTGTTATTCTGGTTGCCGAGGCGTCCGGCTTCCCATTCCCCTTTATGCTTCAATTGCCTGAATTGAGCATTTGGTGATAATTATTGCAACTCCCAAGGAAATTTCGTTCCTTTGATACGGATAAATTGACACACTGTTATGTATGTTGTACTATATTAGCATCAATTCCATTCTGGAGCATTGAAGATATCATCTATATTATTTCTTTCTCACAGTAATTGTTCTTGTGTTTTGTTTCTGTCAGTGTCAACCATGTGTTTATTGAGATGTTCTTGGTATATGTCTTTCATGTGTGCCAGTGCCAGTTTTGTTACGACACATGTTATGCTCAGCCCTGACTTTATCGCTGACTGCATATTATGTAACTGTGAAATACATGAATGTGTAATGTTCTGATCCACTATGGTGCCTCAGCATTTGTGATATTCAGCGAAATTGATTGCTTACTTGGTTTGTTATTTGCACTTGGGTGGGTTGGTTAGGTTCCATGACAACATCTAGCATGTCCAAACATGGAGGCCTAAATATGCCATTATTTGGTTGGGCATTTAAGGTCTGCAATTTGCAAATGGATTTTAAGTAGTTTAGTTGGTATTTCATGGGCTCTCTAGTTCAGCCAAAAAAGCATCTTGGAAAGGTGCATCTCAGTTTTCTGTACCATGTGTTCTAACATAGAAATTTTCCATGTGAATACCATATTGGACTTATGTTGTGTAGCTCATTTTTTTGGGATCCTCATGATTTCTTTGCTTCAAACTTGTCTTTAACTGATCACAACTTCCAACTTTAAGTTAATTGGTATAAACTAGAGCATGGTGGACCGAACTGTATGCAGCAGTTTATCTCCAATCTTTAGCTTAATTAGAGTTTAGTAACAGTATAGGGTGTGGAGCTAAGCTTTGATGCATTTGACTTCTATCTTTATATTTTTTTTAGCATTGAGCTGTGCAATTTTGGGATGAATTTTTTGAAGTACCCTGTTGGAATCGAATTTGTGTCAGCAGTTGAGCACAAGCTTTAATAGTTTTGATATATTATTATATTTATTTCCGATGGCAATAGGAGTCCTCCATCTATTGAACTGTATGCAATCTAGCCCTCCAATAGGGTGAATAAAAATTGTACATTGGTGGAATTATACTTTCAAGAAATATTTACCATTTGTTCTCAAAATTTACTACTGTTGGCTGTTGCAATCTAACAACCTATGTCTATAGAGTTTCATAGAGCCTGCTCCTAAACTCTAATGCTCTGCGTGTCTCAGTTAAAATTTGCATAAAGAACCCAGATTTTGCAGCACTCCAAGCAAAGAGCATTGATAACTGTATATGGCTAGACAAATGAACAAAACAGGTTCAATTTTGGCCAAGTTCTTGCTCATGCTATATTGAACACGGTGGTGATTAATATCCATATGCTGCATTGTAGTTGGATGGCACCAACATCCTGTAGAATTGTAAATTTGAGGCTGTTGACAGCCAACTTTACGACCTGTTGGTACTTCTTATGGAACGTACTAGTTTGTATGCTTTGCTCTGGTTTATTGTTGGTGGTTCTGTCCAGGAATGAGAAAACAAAACATGTGCTTTTCTCGGATTCCGTGGTAAAATTCTGAGTCTTTCAATGATGTTCCAGCTTAGGAAAGACATGAAATCATATTTGGCTGTTCAATGTTACTTCCGATGCCTCAAGAATTTGGCTTGTGGAGTCTTCTAAAGTGTAAACATTGGAATTGTTTGTGTCAAAGATATATATTGTTATATTGGAACTGTTTCTGTATTAAGGCCGTGGCGTGGAAAGTTTAGCTGCTGACTTGTTAAGTTCGATTGCTGTACCAGCTAAATGGAGTAAAATTTGACATTTTCATCACAGGGTTTTACTCCGACCTATCGTGGTTCTGAATTCTGATATAGCAACATCTGATGGCAAGAAGCGGGAATACATTGAGTTCTCCGCCTAATGAAAACGATATGTAATCTAGTAGCACCTCGCAACGCTTCGTATATTGGTGAATTTAGGATTTCAAGAAATATCCACTATCTGTACTCAGATGGTTGCTGTTGCGTGCATATCTGAAATCGATATATATGGGCAAACCAAAAGCTTAACTAACAGGACTTCATTTTTAAGTTCTGATCTGTCTAACTCTAAAGTATCATTATAAACCCAGATCGCAACGGATCCACGTTAAGAGTTAATCTGGCAAATCTCTTTCTCATGCAGATTGGTAAAACTGGCTTGAAACAAATGTAGTCCAGGTTCAATGCATCAAACGAAATCGATTCAATTTAGCCTCCTTGCAAGAACAGCGAATCAGCGATGCACAGTATCTGTACACAGTAAGTATACCAACAGCACACTGCTCATGGCCGCTCCTCGCTCGGTCCTGGCTTCCCCCATACTGGCGGCGTTGAAATGTTCAATGCTGCGCCGTCGAAACGGTTTGACATGGGGCCTGATAGTCCAGTGCCAGCCAAGAAGCAGTGGAAGCCGGTCGGTGGGCACGATGACATGCTTCTTCATGGTCCACGCAAGACTGTTTGGTGGCTCGTTTCAATTCGGCGATGAGCATTATCCAAAAAAAAAAACCGCGATGAGGATCCCTCTCGGCTGCTCATCAACGATGCAGATGGTTTCGTGGGCTGTAGCAAGCCGCAAAAGAGGCCCAGAGTTGCCGAGTTTTATTGTTGTTACGGGCCGCATTGTATGGCCCAGGAAGACCGAACAACCCGATGCGGCCCAAACCTCCGGCTAAACCCCTGCTTCTCTCCCACGACGCCGGTCGCCGCCGCCGCTGCCTCATTTCTGACTAGAACGACTGCCGAAACGAAAACCCTATTCCCCATTTCCGCCGCCGCCGTCGCAATCGGCGACGGATCGCCGCCTCTTGGCCGCAATGGCATCAATGTTAAGAGCGGCATTGTCGTGTGGGCGGAGACTTCCGTATCGACAGCGGGCGCCTACCCCTTGCCGCGCCGCCGCCGCCGCCGCGGATGAACATCTCCGGCAAGGGATGTGCCGGAGGGCCTCCTCCGGTCGCCTCAGGAACCACCTCCCGCACCTGGCCGCGCCAAGAAGATCTACAGGCCGGATCTGAAGCTTGCATGTTCTCAAAGGATGATGTCAACGGCGATCAACTATGAGAAGCCTAACCTTGTCGTGCTTACCCAAATTGAGTAAGTACCATAGACCCACCCTGATACAACATGCTATGCTAGTTACTTTTAATCAAGTTAACTGCCAAAATCTAACAGGAGTTTGCATTGCACGAAATGGTGTCCACACACCCAGGGGACATCTCCACCTCTCTTTTTTTTGCCGTATTGTTTAGCTTTTCTGCCACATTACAAAAGGCTATGTTGTTGTAGCAATCATAAGTTTGTGGTCAAGAGTAGGCACTGAGCCCACTGAAGCATGAAGTGAAAAAACATATACCAATCATAAGTCTGTAATATGGGTATAAGTTGAAAAAACATGAAGTGACCAAGTCCTTTTGTTGCAGTTTTTTTCAAAGTGATGATATGAATGTTGCTGAATGGATGGATCCGAAAAGTTTTCTCGAGAAGCATCCTGCGATACTAGAAGCATGGCGTCACAATAGGATGATACCTTCTTGTAGTATTAGGCCCTGGATGCTGTCGGGTATTGGGCGAAATCTCTGGCATAGTGCAGTTCAACTTGTTGTTTTCAATAAGCTTCGGGGCCATGACATCGCCAGTGGCTTAGTTGAGAGTAACCTACGTGTTTCTCCATATGGATCATTTGCACTGATTGAACCAATTGCATTACCATATGATGGAAAAACACCTTTCAGGGGTTACGAAGCCCTGCACGACTTATTTTTGAGAATCATGCAGCAGATATACGGGATGGCTGTAATGTCTATGCTGACCCTTGATGTTCAACATTTCCTGGATATACTTTTGCAAATTCCTGTTGATGATAGATTGCCACTCTATCATGCTGTGTTTCTGTCCCCATCTGGACGGGCAATGCTGAGCATTAGATTGCACTGTCTTGTACGCTTTGAAGTGAACATGGAGGGGTTCAGTGTTGATAAAAAAGAGATCCATGACCTATTGCAGAAGCTACCTGATGTCAGTTCTGATCCCAAAGAGGAGTTGACAGACAATATGCACATTTTGTTTCGATGCCTCCGTCAGCATGGACAGATGCGCAAATCTCAAGGTCCCAGCCAGGCTCCCCCTAAGCAGCATGCAGGTCCCCAGGATCTTGATGAGGAGGAGAAAAGGAAAGTCCGGATAACATCAGGTCTCTCTATTGTTGGCATAAACAGAAATGCCGTTCTACATCGCGTATTGCGCAAAGCTGTAGATAAGTTAGCTGAAGAAGAAAGAAAGGCAGGGAAGTTTCTGAATGCACAATCACATGTAAAGTCATGGTATTATCTCTGGGAAGTCGTGCAGGTCCTTCAATTCTACATGCCGTTGCATTTGCCAAAAGCCCAAGAACTAGCCATGAACAAAAACTTATGGAGTTATCTTGAAGTTGGGTCTCTATGGCCAAAGGACGAAATTTTTCATTTCATGACAGTAAAGAGAATTGGACCGACCCCTTATATGTCAAGAATGTTTACTTATCGTTCATGTAAGTCACAGAATCTAAGTCACAGATTCTAGTAGCAGCATCCTTATCACCATTTAATCTCACATTTGTTATATGCAGGGCTTGCAGTTCTTGACAAAAATGATTCCAATGAAGGTCTAAACAATTCAAGGGTGAGTGCATGCTTTTACCATTCAGGAGGAGTCTCAATGTCTCATGTTAGGTCTAAGGATGTACTTTTTGCTTGCAGATCTTTATTGGTGGCCTTGGACCAAGTATCAGTGAGCAGGATCTAGTACGGGTCTTTGGTTCACATGGAATGCTGGTTTATGTTAAGATTCCGTATGGAAAAAAATATGGTTTTGTTGAGTATGCAACAAGGTATTTCATTCCGTCATAATATTTTTATCATGTATATCGTTGTAGCTTCCAACTAGTCGGATCGATGGATCAAATGTATCGTGTTTTTGAGTTTGTTTGTGAACATGACCTGTACTTTAAAGGTTCTGTTATACAACAGATCTTCTAGAGATGTTGTTGCATAAAAATTGCTAGCATAGATTATGATGCAGAAGTATAAATGGTGCTTGGCCTTTATGTGTTGTAGGGCATCAGCAGAAGAAGCCATTCAAGGGCTGAACGGAATTGATCTGGGATGCGGCCCCATTAGAGTTCAATTTGCCCATAGTCCTCCTATCAAGGTACATTTTGTCTTTTTTTTAATGAGCACTTCTTATATTTTTCATGGAAAGTTCATAGAAATTCCATTTGTTGACATGTGTGGTTACCCCGGTCCAATGTCAGGGTCCATTGCTTGGTGGTCACTATGCACACCCGCAAACCTATGATAACTACGTTTGGGCAATGACAGTTTTGGAGAGGGACAAGAAGAAACAATAGGTTAGTCACATTTTTCATATTGTTTCTCCTCTCCTCTCCTCTCCTCTCCTCTTCCGTTCTTGGTCATCACTGTTTTTGGAGAGAGCTCGCGTCGAGGACACCAGTGCCGAGTAGATCCTGCCGCTGCAGAGGAGGAGGCCGTTGCAACAGTCGAGGGGCAGGGCGCATGCACTGCACGACAGGAAACCTAGGCCGACGGCAAACCCCGTGGCAACACCAGCCTGCCTGCTTGCCTACGCCGGACGGGTAGATCATGGATGGATCTTGCCTCCGGCACAAGGCGCAGGGGCGTGACACATTTCTGTATTCAGTCCCTGTGGCTTTCATTCTTTCCAGTTTTGAGTTTCCATGGGAAAGAATGCGGAATTTTCTTGCTAGCTCATCAATTTTATTCCTGTCAAATAAAGCTTGGCAGTTTTATCATGCGCTTTCAGTGCCATCTCAGTATTGAATTGAAGCTGCATCATGGACACGATTAGATGTAATAGACCTATGAAGGTTGAGAGGCCCGATTTCAGTTTGATCAGTTCCCAGGATACGATGTCTGAGCAATATCTTTGTCACTCATGGCTGAAGTTTTGGTTTGATCAGTCATAACCTCTGATTTCTTGCTCAGACGACAATGCATTATTTTTCTCTATGTCGATGGCATTATTAGTTGCTGCTGGTGATAGTGAGCCAATGCACTATCTTCCATTCTGGGTCTCTGTGATTTCTGAAACTGATTAGGTAGTTGTTATGTTTCTGCAGTATTTGTCTCTGCTTTCTGAAGGATTTTAGGATTATGCCAGAGTTAATATGTGTGCGATGTAATAGAGTTAATATCTGTTTTCACATATGCATCATCACTCATCAGCCAATGCTAGTCTCAATTCTCAAATGTATCGCTTACGGCCTTTCAATCATAATGTAACAGACAAGTCAGCTTTGTTTTTTCCAGCACATGCAGTTTGAATGCCCACACCTAGTGGTAGTAGAGTTACTACTGTACTTGTATCCATTTTTCTCATCCGTAAAGGAAAAAGTATTTCAGTACAAGTTGAACCTTTTTTTTATATCAGATGAGTGTGAATCTCTGATTCAGCCGGTCGCTCTCCCCCTCTAGCTGGTTGCCGAGGCCAAGCTACTGGCCCCGTCACAGCACTAGCTACAGAAATATTTTAGCTCTCCGTTCCATCTCCTGACTGCCAACGACGATACATACCCTTCGCTTGCTTGTCATCTGATGTCTCTTATACACATCTTTGGTGGCCACGTCCAGGTTGAGAGGCCCGATTTCAGTTTGATCAGTTCCCAGGATACGATGTCTGAGCAATATCTTTGTCACTCATGGCTGAAGTTTTGGTTTGATCAGTCATAACCTCTGATTTCTTGCTCAGACGACAATGCATTAATTTTCTCTATGTCGATGGCATTATTAGTTGCTGCTGGTGATAGTGAGCCAATGCACTATCTTCCATTCTGGGTCTCTGTGATTTCTGAAACTGATTAGGTAGTTGTTATGTTTCTGCAGTATTTGTCTCTGCTTTCTGAAAGATTTTAGGATTATGCCAGAGTTAATATGTGTGCGATGTAATAGAGTTAATATCTGTTTTCACATATGCATCATCACTCATCAGCCAATGCTAGTCTCAATTCTCAAATGTATCGCTTACGGCCTTTCAATCATAATGTAACAGACAAGTCAGCTTTGTTTTTTCCAGCACATGCAGTTTGAATGCCCACACCTAGTGGTAGTAGAGTTACTACTGTACTTGTATCCATTTTTCTCATCCGTAAAGGAAAAAGTATTTCAGTACAAGTTGAACCTTTTTTTTATATCAGATGAGTGTGAATCTCTGATTCAGCCGGTCGCTCTCCCCCTCTAGCTGGTTGCCGAGGCCAAGCTACTGGCCCCGTCACAGCACTAGCTACAGAAATATTTTAGCTCTCCGTTCCATCTCCTGACTGCCAACGACGATACATACCCTTCGCTTGCTTGTCATCTGTCTGTGTGCACAACCTCAACCTGCTGTTTGCAGCAGCCGCAGCAGCAAATCTCTTTCTGTTTCTGACTGAGTTGGATGTTACTACTAGTATGCATGTATGGATCTGGCGGCAACAATGAGCTACCAACATATATAATTGCACATCTGAAATGAATGATGCTATTAAAAAATGGTCTTGTTTACTACTCTGTAGTCAGCATCAATTGCATGCATCAAAACTGGTTCTACACATTCTAGCTAGTGCTGAGATAGACCTACAGAATATTTTAGCTTGGTCTGTTTTAGTGATTGATAGACCTGCCGTTGATGTGCCTGTGATTTTTATACTGCTAGTGCCTGGTGTTTCAATTGAATAATCACCAGTTCATCACTTGTTTATTGCAATAAGAAAACTGATAGCCCCTCAAGGTTGCCACATCAACAGCAGTAGTCAATCATGTCATTGCTTTTTATCTTTGGAATGAAAAATAGTGAATTAGTTCTTGTGTTGTAATAGCTCATTGTTGTTTATCTTTGGTCGATATATGGACCAAATGAGTGGCTCTTTGTTTGTAATAAAAGGTCTGCTCCATTTCAGTGTTTGCGAGTCCTTTGTTCAGCTGCATCTGAACCTGCTTGTTTCTGCTCGTTCTTTCTGTTGTTGGACTTCTGTCGGAGTTGCTGCTTGTCTGTTCAGTCTCTGGTCCCATTTCCTGCAGCCTGCATTGCTTAATTGCATTGCCAGTTGGTGCATTATTATAACACTCTTGTGATGCATGCATTATTTCGAGGCCTTTTTGTCTGTGCTTTTGCTTATTTGCTTCCAGTAAACCCACTTGTCACTCAAATAGTTAAATACCCAGATGTCTTAGCAAGGTACTCTGCATAAACTTCCTATTGTTCCATTGATTTGGTTTGATCACCACTGCATGTTTTTTATTCTGCTTGTTCTTTGGTTTCTGTTCTGCTTGTTCTTCCTATTGTACTGTACTTGTTGTGCCTCCTATCTGTGCAATGGAATTAGCCCTTTTTATATGTGTTGTGTGCCTCCTATCATTTCTGTTCAGTTAGCTGTTCTATTGGCAGATTAACAGAGGGCTGCTCAGTGTTGTGCTGTGTGCAACAGGCACAAGTTCATCAGTGTCCTTACCTTATCTCTGTTTTCTCCTTTGCAGATGGAGTTGGCATCAACCCCCAGTAAAGTTCAGGTACCATTTCCAGATAATTTCATACAATATTGTTTTGGTTCTATATTCTATTGTTCCTGGATTGTGATGCTTATTGGCTTCAAGAAAGTTGCCAGTGACATACTTTTCTGGTATAAACATGCTGCATAGGAGAATTTGCATCACCTGATCAGTTTAACATTTCGAATTAGAGAACATCTGTATAGACATTTAGTTATTTTTGTTCCCATTTGACGCACCATTTAACTTGTGCCGACACAAGTTTGCAACTGAAGTTTCAAATAGGGTGATTGGGTGTGTTGCCTCTTCCTGTGTAGGCTGTAATTGCATAAGGTTGAGTTACTCCCGACCTGTTCGATGTATGTAGTATATTTCTGAACACACTCTAAATTAACTCAAACCCCAACACAAGTTCAGGTGGAAACAAAGCCTCATCGGTGAGAGCTAAAAACAACTGACACTATGCTGAATTTCCTTCTTCCTTTTATCTAGAACATGCTGAGTTTTCCTGAACCAAAGGGACCATGAAAATTCTGTTCCGCTTCTTATCCTGCGTCCATTTATCCTCACGTGGATAAGCCGGATGTCTGTTTCAGCCTGAACGGAAGGTTTAAGGGTTTGAAAAAATTTATCAGTGGTGATGGAGATGGACCGTAGCCATGACCATGAGCACCGTCAAAGTCACGGAGAGACACAGGCCGACAAGTGTTCACTACGCAGCTATGCTATACTGTTTTTTGGATGAGTCCCTATGTTATTGGGCGGACCATCATGTGGTTTTGGCCATGTTAACCTTCTCGGATAGGTTTAAGGTCTGGCGGTTAGCTAGTAGTTGTTTTAGTGAAGTTCTCTGTTCGTCCTTGGTGTGAATTCTTTCACAGTTTCTTGGTTTCTAGAAGAAAGTCTCATTCTTGTTTGTTGCTTTCCTTATTGCCCAACAGATCAAAGCAGAGGGGACATTCAAGCAGAAATCTCATCTACAGAAATTCAGAAGATATTTATTGTCATCCTTAGAAGCAACTATGGCTCTAGAAATTTGTGAAATTCAACTCTTTTTTGTTTTGAGGTGGTAGGGGTTCTTGTTACCCGTGGCATGGGATGTTAAACTCTTCTTGGATTTGTGGTTATGAATTGTTACCCGTGGCATAGGATGGATGCAGAAAGATAATTTTTATACTGCATTGTTTGATCTGATGGTACTGTATATATTATTTCCTGTACTAAATATGGTCTGATATGGTCTGATGGCATAAAGATCCAAAAATGATTCCTGTCCAGCCGAACACATTTTATTATAGGGATGGAATGGTCCTGGACAGGAATTGAAACAGAACCAGGATCGAGTGATGGGAGGGGGATCACTCGTTCCTTCCCCTTAACCGTTCCTGGTCCGGCATAGAACCTGAGGTTAAATACCCAGATGTCTTAGCAAGGTACTCTGCATAAACTTCCTATTGTTCCATTGATTTGGTTTGATCACCACTGCATGTTTTTTATTCTGCTTGTTCTTTGGTTTCTGTTCTGCTTGTTCTTCCTATTGTACTGTACTTGTTGTGCCTCCTATCTGTGCAATGGAATTAGCCCTTTTTATATGTGTTGTGTGCCTCCTATCATTTCTGTTCAGTTAGCTGTTCTATTGGCAGATTAACAGAGGGCTGCTCAGTGTTGTGCTGTGTGCAACAGGCACAAGTTCATCAGTGTCCTTACCTTATCTCTGTTTTCTCCTTTGCAGATGGAGTTGGCATCAACCCCCAGTAAAGTTCAGGTACCATTTCCAGATAATTTCATACAATATTGTTTTGGTTCTATATTCTATTGTTCCTGGATTGTGATGCTTATTGGCTTCAAGAAAGTTGCCAGTGACATACTTTTCTGGTATAAACATGCTGCATAGGAGAATTTGCATCACCTGATCAGTTTAACATTTCGAATTAGAGAACATCTGTATAGACATTTAGTTATTTTTGTTCCCATTTGACGCACCATTTAACTTGTGCCGACACAAGTTTGCAGCTGAAGATTCAAATAGGGTGATTGGGTGTGTTGCCTCTTCCTGTGTAGGCTGTAATTGCATAAGTTGAGTTACTCCCGACCTGTTCGATGTATGTAGTATATTTCTGAACACACTCTAAATTAACTCAAACCCCAACACAAATTCAGGTGGAAACAAAGCCTCATCAGTGAGAGCTAAAAACAACTGACACTATGCTGAATTTCCTTCTTCCTTTTATCTAGAACATGCTGAGTTTTCCTGAACCAAAGGGACCATGAAAATTCTGTTCCGCTTCTTATCCTGCGTCCATTTATCCTCACGTGGATAAGCCGGATGTCTGTTTCAGCCTGAACGGAAGGTTTAAGGGTTTGAAAAAATTTATCAGTGGTGATGGAGATGGACCGTAGCCATGACCATGAGCACCGTCAATGTCACGGAGAGACACAGGCCGACAAGTGTTCACTACGCAGCTATGCTATACTGTTTTTTGGATGAGTCCCTATGTTATTGGGCGGACCATCATGTGGTTTTGGCCATGTTAACCTTCTCGGATAGGTTTAAGGTCTGGCGGTTAGCTAGTAGTTGTTTTAGTGAAGTTCTCTGTTCGTCCTTGGTGTGAATTCTTTCACAGTTTCTTGGTTTCTAGAAGAAAGTCTCATTCTTGTTTGTTGCTTTCCTTATTGCCCAACAGATCAAAGCAGAGGGGACATTCAAGCAGAAATCTCATCTACAGAAATTCAGAAGATATTTATTGTCATCCTTAGAAGCAACTATGGCTCTAGAAATTTGTGAAATTCAACTCTTTTTTGTTTTGAGGTGGTAGGGGTTCTTGTTACCCGTGGCATGGGATGTTAAACTCTTCTTGGATTTATGGGATTCTTGCAATCTAGCCACACATTATTGTCTTAGTTTAAGGACAATTTCAATGCATAGTTTTATTATACATTTACCTATACTAAATTTACTAGGTAACCGAACCAAATACTCATCTCAAGAGACAATTCTTTCAATAATCTCGCTCTTAGAATTAGCTTATAATAGGAAAGATTTCACCCATTATTCTCACGTAATTTCGAAGTGTGTATATAAGATAGTTCTTCTCTTTTTTTAAAATATATAAAAATATTAAAACATTAGTTAAACATCAAAAATTAAAGAAGGCCTATTCCGATTGCTTGCACTGATAACAAAACCAAGAGAAGAAAAAAAAAGTCAAGACGGCATCGCGGCCTTTTCCAACCCTCTTCCGACGCGGGCACAACGTGTCGTAGACCCAATAGCCTCGTGAGCGGGATCCCCTCCCTGGGAGGCCTCGGAACAGAGCTGCGCAATGTCGGGCGGCGGCCTCGCGGCGGCGTCGGAGCTCGCCGCCGTGTTCCTCATCCGGCCCCTCCTCGCCGTCGTCTTCGTCCTCACCCTCATCCTCCTCAGTACGCCGCCCTCCCCTTCCCGTGATCCCGTCCCTTCCTTTGCCGTCGTTGGCTAGTCGCTTGAGTTCCCCCGCCCTGATCCGCTCGTCCCCAGGCTGGTACGTGGCGTGGAGGACGGTGCTGGTGCACGTGCCGCTGGTGCAGGAGATCGCCGGCCTGCGCCCGAAGAAGCAAGCTAAACCCAAGCCGGCCAACCGCGGCCGCTTCGCCAATTTCTACCGGTCCCAGGCTGAGGCCGCCCAAAGGTGAAAGCTTTTACCCCGGCACGGCCACACAAGGCTCCTCCTTTTGCTCATCCAAATGTGTAGCTATTGATTCCTGTGTAATGCAAATCGGTGTACCTACCAGCCTAAGTTCAATCGACCCAGGATTGATTGCGTGATCAAAATTTCCTCTCTGAACATCGATTTGTCAGTCCTGGTACATCCATGGTTGCGCATAGGGGCCTAGTTGCGCACTTGAGCTGTAGGTGTTGGATTAGTCTGGGTCTGCTTCTGCAATCATGGTGCCTAGTTTCGTTAGCTGTATGTGGATATCTGCAGCTCCTTCATGAGGATGTGATCCAAATTGTAGTTTGGCTGTCATTGCAATTGCAATTAAACTATGCTGCTAACTTGATGTGCAGTTTGG
>OAMR01000019.1:3162074-3180862 GCA_900205405.1 Echinochloa crus-galli | reverse complement strand
GGGGCGACGGCGGCCATGGACGGGGAGAGCGGCGGCGGCGGCGTGTGTGCGTCTGTGCGTGTGTGTGTGGCGGCGGCTAGGGTTGGGGCCGCGCGTGGGCGGTTAAGTCCCCCAGCCCAACCCCCTGTTTGCCGAGTGCCCTGTGGCACAGGCACTCAGCAAACAGATCGGCCCCGTGGTCGCGCGCTGGCTGCTGACGTGGCCCCGCGCGGCCGAAGCGGCCGACCACGTGGCAGCTTTGCCGAGTGTAGGGGCTATGGCACTCGGTAAACACAACCTTTGCCGAGTGCCTACGCTCGGCAAACCGGCCACGTTGGGCAATGACGTGGCCTTCGCGGACGCACAACAGGCCAGCCACGTGGCCCCAGGCACTCGGCAAAGCCACTCTTTGCCGAGTGTCTAGCTGGAAACACTCGGCAAAGGTTCTCTTTGCCGAGTGCTGCACTCGGCAAACAATTTCCAGAACAATTATTCCATGTATAGATTTTCAAATTCGATCAAATACACATCAAAATATCTTGTCAAATACATTCGACAATGCACACTTTATCGTCATGATCCGGTGGATCTCTTGGAGACGGGGGAGGTGACGGAGGCTTGTTGGTAGCCACAGGTGTACCGGGTATGACGACGTCTGCCTTGCTCCATAGAATGATGTAGTGAGAACACTGACCGATTTTTGTTTCTCCGTCACCTCCGGGGATGTCAAGTTCCAAGTCTTCCCACTTGGCAACGACTTGCTCCACCTCAACCGGTACGTAACCATGTGGAATGTCATTGCAATGACATTTTTGCCCTTCTTCCACACGTTTGGTCATACCGTATGCGACCTGATAATTTAGTAGTCACAAAGAAAGTTAGTAAATGAATGGTATTTACGGTGAAATGTATGCAGTACGAACTAAAGTCGCATACGTACCACCACAGCTAAGTTCTTATGCCTGATGACAAGCTCGCACGTGGTCCGTTGAGTTATTTCATCCACTGGGTAACGGACTGGTGCGGAGGCCTGTGTGGAAGCGTGACTGCGTTGATGTTGTGGAGGGCTAACAAGGGCCGCATCATTAGGATCTTGGAGAGGTGCATGCTCTGTGGAACTGGTCCCACCTGTGGCTTGTTGTATCTGCAGCCAGGCTACCTTCATCCGCCGCTCCATCTCTGACTCCATTTCCTGGATCCTCGAGCCCTGGGCGGCAACGGTTTCCTCTAGGTCCCTGACCCTCTGCTCATATTCGGCCTTCTTCCTCGAACGGCTCCTATAGGTGGCGGCGAGCTCTTGGAAACCTTTCTTCCATGAGATGCTTGTGCCTACGCCACGTGTCCATCCAGGATGCTCCTTGTTCCCTAAGGCATAGGTTAGCTCATCTCTGTCTCTATCAGCAACAAATTCTCCCCTCTCAGATGCCCTGAGGATATCGAGGAGACGCTGAGCTAGTTCTCGCAAGTCCTCGGGAAAAACTAAGGAGCCGTCGATTGGGCTTAGGGTGCCTCCATGACCATAGTACCAATGATTGGTCCTTGTGGGCCAGTCATGTGTCGCTGGAGTGATGCCTCTAGCATATAGGCCTTCTTCCATCTTCTCCCATTTAGGGATGCTTCCCTTATAACCTCCCGAACCCATCTTATGGGAGTACTTCTTATTTGCGGCGTTTCCAGTGTTTCTAGCGCTAGCCGTTGCACCCTCTTCGGAGGTTTTGTACTCAAGGAATGCTTCCCACTCGTCATCAGTGATCTTCTTATACTTCTCAGGATCCCGGGCCTCTCCGGTTTTGAGAAATTGCGAGTACAACTTCTTCTTGAAATCCTGAAACAGAACTGCCATCTTCTTCATTGTCCAATCCCTCAGTTCTGCTTCATGAGTGCTAGGCCAGTCGAATATTGCCTTTAATTCCCTCCATAGCATCTCCTTCTCTGTATCGGGGAGCACGTACTCCTCAGTGGGGTCCGTGGACTTCCATTTTCTGATACTAATGGGCACATTGTCCCGTACAATTACCCCGCACTGAGATACAAAAGCAATAAATAAAGCCCGCGTCAACATAGATTGGAATTATTGTTTTCAAACTGTGAATATGTGAAACTTGACATCCTTCAGCTTCTTCGTGGTCGATCGTTTTGATTTCTTAGCTAGACTTGTAGAAGAAGAGGCGGCCTACACAAATTACATATATACGATACATATTTATGTTAGATATAGAGATGATATAGATAATTGACATATACAGTACAAATTTATATTATATATACACACCTGACAAGACGAGGGCTCGTTACCGGCCCCTTCAACAGTGCTGCCCTGGACACGTCAGCCCTGGACATTGTCGGCCCCGTCAACATTTTCGGCCCTCGCAACATTGTCGCCCTGGATATTGTCATCCCTTCCAATGGTCCTCAACACTTCATCCATGCTTAGGGGTTGGCTTACAATATTAAAAAGTTGATTCGCTAAGAACGTGTCGTTTTCCTCTTACATGGGTGGGACAGGCTCGTTGTTGTCCGCCATCTATAAAACTAAAAATAATTGATAAACAATATATACAAAGCATAGATATATCAAATATTTGCAACATATTCGCAAAGGGGGTTCGGTGCGCTTAGCGAACGGATTCGCGAAGGGTTCGGTGCGCTTAGCGAACGGATTCTCTAAGGGGTTCGGTGCGCTTAGCGAACAGATTCGCTAAGGGGTTCGGTGCGCTTAGCGAACGGATTCGCTAAGGGGTTGAGGGTTCGGGCGTGACGCGACGTGGTTCGCTGAGGGGTCGGGCGTGACGCGACGTGGTTCGATCGTTTGGGGTTCGGGTTCGCGAAGGATGTAAATATTTCCAATACAATGCATTTCCAATAAAATAATTTTTCCAATATACATTTCCAATAAATAAACATGCATATACATTTACATTTTTCAATACATATGAAGCATGAATATTTCTAATAAAATTGCAATATATAACATTTCCAATAATTTTTCTAATATTTCCAATACAATGCATTTCCAATATAATAAATTTCTAATATTTTCTAATATTTCCAATATACATATGAAGCATATATATTTCTAATATTTTCAATACAATGCATTTGGTTAGCGAACGCGTTCGGCCATGCGCATTTGGTTAGCGAACGCGTTTGCTAACCAAATACGCATGGCCGAACACGTTCGCTAAGCAAATGTGCATGGCCGAACGTGTTTGGCCATGCAAGGGTACCTGCACACACAAACAGCAGACACGGCACGAAGGCCGGCTCACATACAAGCACGCACGGCACGAAGGCCGGCTTCACAGGGGGCTCATCGACGGCGACGGGCGGCGGGCCGGCGGCGTCAACGAAGGGCAGTGCGGGGACGACGTACGGGCGGCGGCGCGGGGATGACGGTGAGGGCGCGTGCGGTTTTGTACAGGGCCCTGATCTTTGCCGGCACGGCCCTCGATTCATGGCCTTGGATTGTCTCCGTCTCTGAAGGACCACTTTGCTGGTCACCAGCACCAAACCTCTAGCATAGACAACAACTCTGAATTTCGTCAGGAAGCAAACAGCTTTGAATAAGAGTGTGCCACAGTTTGACAAGAACCAGAATTCAGCCCCTCATTATGGATTTGCAGCATCTTCCAAACAAAATGTACATGCCAATCAGACTAGATGAATCATTTCACTGGACGAAGTCAACAAGCAACACCAACAGAACATTTCTGATCCAGGGCGAGAAGACAAGGAAGCTGGAGGGAAAATAATATTTGGCAATACGATCCATGCACTCGATTGACTTGTGGTATGTAGCTAGGCTTGATGCTGCTATAACACAAGAAGTTCTTATACTTCTTAATAGTTCATGGTAAAGCAGTTTATTTCTGTTACTGCATTAGCTTTCGGTATTAACTTAACGTATGGCTATGCTGTTCGCGTTGGAATATGGAGAGGAACTCCTTATTTCAGCAGTTCAGTTTTAGCATACTGTTTCTTCTTCCTCGGCAAATGTGAAATGTAGTTACATTTCTTAACAAATCAACGAGACATTATGCAGTGTAGAGGATATCAAAACTTAGATCACCCTCAGTTCAACTAAGTTTGCTCTTTGCAACAAAATAGCATCGACATATCACAAATGGTAGCACATCACATAGTTTATTCGTCAAACTCAAAAGATATATACATAAATGTCGTGCAATACCCAATCATTTCCTTTCACTGATCAATAAGGCATATGAACACTAAAATCAATATAAAATGCTAGAGTTAATAAAAACAATCTTATAAATCAATAGAAAATCTTAGAACAAAGGTGGAACATAAATACAAATATAGTCAGTACAACATAGGTGGAACATAGTGCAATGAAATTACATGGCATCATCGTTTACTCGGACACTAATAAACTTCCTCTTTACAAATGTTCCTTGATTGTGATCACGCCGTAGATACGGTGTCTCCTCCGCCGCTAACAGGATGCTTGGGTCATCAGCCACTGAGAATGGAGGCCGGCCATCGAGCATATCATAATCTTCATCCGTCTTGTCCTCAACTCCTACGATTTTTCTCTTTCCTGGAAGAACTATATGACGCTTTGGCTCGTCTTGTGATGGGTCCAATTGCTTACCCCCACCTTTCTTATCCGCCCCTTTCTTCGGTCTGCTAGCCATGTCCTTCACATAAAAAACTTGTGTGACAGCTTTGGCCAGGACGAACGGTTCGTCTAGAAAGTCAATCTTGTTTAGGTCCACTAACGTCATTCCATAGTCCGCTTCAACTTTAACACCTCCTCCAGTCAGCTTCACCCATTGGCACTTGAACAGTGGGATCTTCAAAGGTCCGTACTCTAGTTCCCATATCTCCTCTATGATTCCATAGTATGAGTTTGTATTGCCATTGGTGTCTGTCGCGTCGATCCGGACACCACTGTTTTGGTTGGTGCTTTTCTTGTCCTGGGCTCTTGTGTAAAATGTATACCCATTGATGTCGTATCCTTGGAATGTCAAGATCGTGCTCGATGGACCTCTAGCTACAAAAGCTAGCTGCGCATCAATGCCCTCGACACCCATAACACGTTTTCGCAACCAAGCGGCGAAAGTACTATTGTGCAAACGCTGAATGAAGGCCGCAGACTTTGTTGAGTTTTCGTCCCAGAGAATCAGCATGTGCTCCTCGATGTACGGAGCAACTAAGGATGATTGTTGCAAAACTGTGAGGTGCGCTTTACGAAATGTGTCAACATTGCCGCAGTCTTTCTCGGCATCACGCAACATTTGCCCGAGTCCATCAGTAGGGAGCTTTCACACCAATCGGCATAAGATCGTCGACAAAGTCAACACAGAATTCAATGACCTCCTCCGTTTCGTATCCCTTAGCAATGCATCCTTCTGGACGAGAACGATTACGGACATACTTCTTTAGGACAGCGAAGAACCTCTCAAATGGGAACATGTTGTGTAGAAATACTGGGCCCAATATACGAATCTCTTTGACGAGGTGAACCAATAGATGTGTCAGGATATTGAAGAAGGATGGTGGAAATATCATCTCAAAGCTGACAAGACATTGCACCATGTCGTTCTGTAGCTCATCTAAATGGTCTGGATTGATCACCTTCTGAGAAATTGCATTGAGGAATGCACATAGCTTCACAATGGCTTTCCGCACGTTAACTGGTAGCACACCCCTGAGTAAGACGGGAAGCAGCCGTGTCATCAACACATGGCAGTCGTGAGACTTCAGGTTTGTGAACTTATTCTCTTTCATATTTATTATTCCCTTAATATTGGAGGAGTAGCCAGACGGAACCTTGATATTGTTCAAGCATTCAAACATGCTTGCCTTCTCTTCTTTGCTGAGAGTGAAGCTGGCAGGATGCAAGTACTGGCGTCCTTTGTCTCTCTTTTCTGGATGTAGATCAGTCCGTTGCTTCAATCGTTTCAGATCCTGACGTGCTTCCAGTGTATCTTTTGGCTTCGCATAAGTACCCAGGAAGCTTATCAAGTTCACGCACAGATTCTTCGTCAGATGCATCACATCAATCGCATTACGGACCTCTAAAAATTGCCAATAAGGTAGCTCCCAAAAGATAGACTTCTTCTTCCACATCGCGGCACGACCATCCTCGCCCGTCGGAGCAGCCTGGCTTCCGTCTCCCTTGCCAAACACCACGTGTAGGTCCTTCACCATATCAAATAGCTCTTCTCCACTCCGGTGTCTCGGCTTTGTACGGCGGTCAGCATTCCCGCCAAAATGCGCACATTTCTTTCGTAGCTCATGCTTCGCCGGAAGGAATCGACGGTGACCCATGTACACAACTTTACGACAATGTTTATGTCCCCAATTCCACATGAAATCGCAAACATAGTATGCACATAATTTATATCCTTTGTTTGATTGTCCTGATAGGTTACTTAGTGCAGCCAGTCGTTGATGCTTATGAAAAGCAGTGCTCGAATGTCAAACTGCTCCTGCTTGTCCTCATCCCACATGCTAACACCTTCATCCTTCCACAGCTGCAAAAGTTCGTCAACCAGTGGCCTTAGGTACACATCAATGTCGTTGCCAGGTTGTTTTGGCCCTTCGATGAGCACTGGCATCATAATGAACTTCCGCTTCATGCAGAGCCAGGGGGGTAGGTTGTAGATACAAACAGTCACGGGCCAAGTGCTATGACTACTGCTCATTTCACCAAAAGGGTTCATGCCATCGGTACTTAAACCAAGCCTAACATTCCTCGCATCAGCATCAAACTCTGGGAATGCTCTGTCGATGTTCCTCCACTGGGATCCATCGGCGGGGTGTCTCAACATGCCATCCTGCTTACGTTCTTCTTTGTGCCAGCGCATCAGTTTGGCATGGTCCTTGTTCCTGAACAAACGCTTCAGATGGGGTATCAGAGGGAAATACCACATCACCTTCGCGGGGATTTTTTTCTTAGAACGCTCCCCCCCAACCTCACCAGGTTCGTCCCGCCTGATCTTGTATCGTGCGCAGCTGCAAACCGGACAACGATCCAAGTGTTCGTACTGTCCGCGATAGAGGATACAGTCATAAGGACACGCATGTATCTTCTGCATCTCCAAACCGAGAGGGCAAACAACACGTTTTGCTTCGTACGTCGTCGATGGCAATTCGTTACCCTTTGGCAGAATCTTCTTCATGAGTTTCAGTAGCTCCTCGAAACCCTTATCAGTAACGCCATTTGCTGCGTTCCACTGCAGAAGTTCAAGTGTGCTACCCAACTTCTTAAGCCCCTCTTTGCAATCTTGGTACATGTCAGTCTTGTGGTCCTGCAATATGCGCTGTATCTTTTTCAGTTCCTTATCATTGCCGCAGTCTTTCTCAGCATCACGCAACATTTGCCCGAGTCCATCAGTAGGGTCATTTCCCTGAGCACCATCTTCCTGAGCATCACCTTCCCGAGCACCATCTTCCCGAGCAGCATCTTCCTCATCGGCATCACCCATTGCAGCATCTACAAAGGAACCGTAGTATTGAGCCAATACCGGAATGTCGTCATCAGCCCCGTCTTCTTCATCTTCATCCATTAGAATTCCTTTTTCACCGTGCTTCGTCCACACAGAATAATTCCTCATGAAACCGTGTCTCATCAAATGCACCTGAAGAACTCCTCTTTTTTGATGTGATTGTATATTTTCACAATTGGTGCATGGGCAGAACATGAAACCCGATGGCGTCCTGTTAGCCTCGGCGGCATCGAGAAACGCCGTGAGGCCATCACGGAACTCCTGAGCGTGTTTGCCCCGTACATCCATTGTCTATTCATCTGCATTATTCACCACTAACAAATATATAATATAATATGAAGTTAATACAAATTTAATATATAAATAAATACAAATTTTAATATATATTCTATTATATAAACACATTTCAAAAACTACATTACTATATTCCATGGAATTATTATATTCATTTTCTAAAAACAAATATACATTCCATGAAAAATAATCCAAAGTAACTCTCTCAATTATTCGTTCGCCTCCATCATACAAATTTTGAAAAAAATTTGGGCAGCACCTCCCCTCCCACGGCCGAGCAGCATGAACACAGCGCCTAAGTGTTCAGCTGGCTCGGCCGAGGGAGACATTAGCACCGGGTCGTGGCAAGACCCGGTGCTAATGCGCCCCCTTTAGCACCGGGTGCAGCCAGCAACCGGTGCTAATGTGCCGAGGCCATTTCGCACCGGTTGCTGGCTGCACCCGGTGCTAAAGGGGGCGCATTAGCACCGGGTCTTGCCACGACCCGGTGCTAATGTCTTCGCCCTGACACATCTGCGCGCCGCCCCCACTCCTAGCCGTTGGACCCGGTGCTGAAGCCCCATCAGCACCGGGTCCAAAAATGGCCGAGGCAGAGGGGGCGGGCGGATGTGGAGTTTTCTGGTAGTGTAAAGATCCAAATGGGAGCAGTTAAAGTTTAGCTGATAGAGATCCAAATGGGAGGAGCTAACAGCTAAACTTTAGCTACATGCCAAAAGTTACATGATTCCTTTAACTGGTTGAACCTAGCTAAATGCGACTAAAGGAGTTCAAAGACCAAAATACCCCACCTATTTATAGAATTTCCCACCGTCACATGATTTTGTCCATAATTAATGAAGTGTAGGATAGTCCAATTAATTCAATTAGTTAATGGATCCAAACACCCTAGCTAAAGTTTAGCTAGGTACTCTTAGCTAGCTAAAATAAACCACTACAAACAAGCTAGCTAATTTTTAGCGGGTAGATTCAAGCATGGCCTAACATGGAGGCTTTTGGTTCATTCCCTCCGTTTATTCGTTTCTTTTTCTTTTTATACGGTACTTGGTGAGCAGACACGCATTTCAAGGGCCACTTAGTACTTTATTAAATATTTATATTTCGAAGTGCAAAATCGATAGTTTATATCAATACTTGAAGGTACTTTCAACTTTTATACTATCATGGTTTTATTTTCATATGCAATTTAGTGTAACATAAGTTAGCACATTCTTAAAGCCCTAACTTTATTAAACCATGTCTTATATATTTTGGTAAAAAAATCTACATGACCTTGACATATCATGGGTATGTACATCACCTCTGTCAACTATAAAACCAGATTTTTTTTAACCTCTCAACTTTACAAAACCATTATTACATCACTCACTTAGATGGGTTGTGTTCATAGTGGTATAGCCACACATACGCATTCAGATGGATTGAGATGCTAATTAACGTGGACCAGCTGACATGGGGGATCTACTTGTAAGTGCCTTAGATCCAAACACAGTCTAGATTCATGGAGGTAGACTCTGGTGATGGGAAACACAGTCTAAATACCTGCGAAGATCCTACGGTACCTTCCTCCAATACCGAGGATCCAGCGGCTTTACATGACCGAGGAATCCGCGAAACAGATGACATGGCACAAGAGTGGAAATCGATACAATTCTGATAAGTTCATACATCCGTCCGATGGTGAAGCATGGATACACTTCGATTCTATTCATCGTGACAAGGCTCGAGAGGCTCGGAATGTACGTGTTGCGTTGGCAACAGATGGGTTCAATCTGTATGGAATGACGGCGGCCCCATACTCTTGTTGGCCCATATTCGTTATCCCTCTCAATCTCCCCCCACCCCCACCCCCCGCGTCCTCTTTCAACGACAAAACATATTTTTGTCGTTAATTATTCTAGAATACCCGGGGGGAATATGAGTGTCTATATGGAGCCTTTGATTGATGATTTGAAACGTGCTTGGGAGGAAGGTGTATTGACATATGACCGAGCTACAAAAACAAACTTGAAAATGCATGTCTCGATTGAGATATGTCAAAAGGTTCTTCGAACTAAATGCAAAAATAAATGCAAAATTGAAGCTTCTATTGCAGAGGCATACAATATGAAGGAGGTGTCAAACTTAACAACAAAATACTATGCTGACAACCTTCCTAGTGTGCACAATCCACCGTCTCGTTACAATGTTGGTGAAGTTGAATCGAACCTCAGCCTTTTCCGAGAGCAACTGTGAAGTGCAAGTGAAGGCACCACCAAAACATTCAAAAAATGCAGAGTGGCATGCTATCATGTTATACGTGCTCAACAACCTATCCGAAGTTGAGCCGTACATGCGGTAAGTTCTCAACAAACTTGTTCTTGAGTACCTAGTCGCTATTCTGCATCCAACCCTCTTGTTTCTTGTTCGTACAGGGAATTTATTGAACGATTCTAGCGTAATAGGAGGGAGCCTACCGCGCATGAAGTTGATATCCTTCTTAGATAGGGCTCAGGAAATAGAAACCCCGATTTCATTTCTTGGTTCAAACAGAAGGTACACTTAAATTTAGTTTATAGTAAATTTGACATTACTGATATCGTGTCAGTAATATAACGAACTATATATCTATATATCCCGGTTGAACTTGTAGGGCCAATCCGATGGGTCTGTGAGTGCCAAGTTGAGACAGGTTGCCAATGGTTGTGCGTATAAGGTCAAATCATTTACCGCATATGACGTGAATAGCTATCGTTTTCGCACAACAAAACATTAGCAGAGGATGCCCAATCGAAGGACCACAAATACCGGAGTCTTTACGCCAGGCACCGATGGGGTCGAGTACTATGGGAGACTTGAAGAAATATACGAACTTAATTTCGGTGGAATCAAACATCTGAATCCTGTTATCTTCAATTGTCATTGGTTTGATCCCTCGGTGGTGAGACGAACCCCTAATCTGGGGCTAGTCGAAGTTCGACAGTCATCTGTCCTACCAGGAGATGATGTCTACATTGTGGCTCAACATGCCACCCATGTTTATTATTTGTCATACCCGTGTAAAAACAATAAAAGTCTTCAGGGTTGGGATGTTGTGTACAAAGTATCACCACACGGTAAACTACCAGTCCCAAACAATGAAGACTATCATAACATAGACCCAAACATCTATGATGGAGAGTTCTTCCAAGAACATGGGCCAGAAGGGTCTTTTGAGATAGATTTGACCCAAGCGGTTGGAATGGAATTAGACTCAGAAATGTTTGTTAACGAGGACGCTGGAGATGAGGTTCGGAATGCCAAGGACTTGGAGTTACTAGAGCGATTACAATTAGGCAATGACACTGACGACGACATTCCTCCTTCTTTGGAGGACGGTCATGAACATCTCAAAATGTATGACAGTGATGATGAGATCGTTGAGCCAGTTACTCCTGATCATGATGATTATTTTTAATAGATGTATGTATATATTGCATCTCTTTCTAATAATTTATGTTGGTTCATATTTTTTGTTTATTGGATCTATTTCTAATAATTTGTATATATTGCAATGGCAGGGGGCCAAAGATGGGCAATGGCGAGGCAAGGGGCGAGGCAAGGGTCGCGTGCGAGGGAAATAATTTGTGTCATTGTGAACAAGTGTACTTATGAACCTATATGTGTTTAGTGACTTATATGGATGTTTGGTGACTTATATGTGTTGTCTACATATATATATATGAACTATGTGTGATGCTTATTATCATATATATCAACTACCTGTGATGTTTGTTTGAGGGGGTCTTTTATACTCGACCGAGCAATAAAAATAGAGGCAGGATTGCCACTCCGCACTCGGCAAAGGGCCTATTTGCCGAGTGTATTGGCCTTAACACTCGGCAAACAGGTTGTTTCTAACATTTCTGGACAATCTTTGCCGAGTGTTAAAGCCAGCACACTCGACAGAAGAACTGATTTTACCGAGTATTAAAGCCAGCACACTCGACAAAAGAACTGATTTTGCCGAGTGTTAAAGCCAGGACACTCGGCAAACAAGTGAGAAACCCGTTGCCAAACCCTAAACCTAAACATTCTTTGCCGAGTTTCTTGCCCTGACACTCGGCAAAGCTTCAAGTCTTTGCCGAGAGCAGCACTCAGCAAAGCCTCTGTTAAAACTCACAGACGACCGCGGACGTCGCTGCGCCGTCCGTGGTCGTCTGTTAGTGCTTTATTTTGTCGAGTGTCAGCTCTGACACTCGGCAAAGTCTTTGCCGAGAGCCCGACAAAAAACACTCGACAAACACGGCCTTTGCTGTCACGAGATATGCCGAGTCGGCTATGTCGAGTGTTTTTGGGCCGACAAACACCCGGTTTCCCGTAGTGACCCCCGGTATGATAGTGTCGCAATAGGGGTGGATGTCGAGCCAGCTCGGCTCGATTTGGCTCGGCTCGTTCGAGCTCGTTAGCCAAACGAGCCAGCTCGGCTCGGCTCGTTAAGGAAACGAGCAAAAATCTAGGCTCGGCTCGGCTCGGCTCGTTAAGCTCGCGAGCTGGAGTTAAATTTAAAATTGCCACAATAATATATATACTATGAAAAATTATATTATTTATATGGTCTTAATACCTCTAAAATCTACTGTCATACTATAATAATAGAATATAACCATAACATCATCTAAAACTACTAAAACTATGTATATTTTTTTTCGAAATGGACTAAAACTACGTATATAGTATACATATATTATTATCAATTAATAATTTGCTCATTATTCTATTAGGTCTTCTAGTTCGTTTGGCTCGCGAACAGCTCGCGAGCCAGCTCGAACTCACTCGTTATACTAAAGAGCAAAAACTCTTAGTCGGCTCGTTAGAAATATGCACCGAGCCGAGCCGAGCCGAGATGGCTGCGATCCGAGCGAACTAACAAGTTTCGAACATTTTGTCCAGCCCTATGTGACAATACCACCTTGTAAAAGCACACGTATCACATGTTTTACATAGTTTTGTAAATATGGAGTTAGAAACCAGGTTTTATAGTTAAAGAGTTGATGTAGTCGATCTTCTTTTTTTTGGAGATGTAGTGGATCCTTGATACGTTTATTAGAGCACACGTAGTTACGTGTAAAACAAAAAAAGAAGATTTTGGAACGTCAACAGGAAATGACCGTGCTTGCCGTCGCTGTAGAAATTAAAGTAGAAAAGACCATGCATTAAGGACACCACCGGTTCCCCTAAAAATTTTACACACCAACATATAGTACGACGACTATCTAATCTATCTATCTATATATATATATTATAATGATCAAGTTATTTTGAAAATATTTCTCACCAAAACAATTGCTACCCACCATAGTCACATGTTAAGTCTAATGGTGGAAAGAACTTGAAAAGTTTTGACAAAAAAGAAAAAAATGACGTTTGTATAGAGGTTCTGTCATATTAGCATTATTTTTCTCGCCATAGAATTTTTTACCACCCTTCAAATAACTTCAGTAATAAAGGTAGCACTTTCGTATCGCGACCGCACGGTATATTTGCTGGTCTCGAAAAAGGAGAAGTGAAAAGGACGGAGAAAGCAGAGATCATGACTAGCCCGCCGGTCGGCCGGTGGATCATATCGGATCATTTGTGTAGGCATCAAAGGCCTTGTTTAGATGTTGAATTTGGGAGGTTGAATTTGGAAGTAAGATGTCACTTCGTAATCATTGCGCTACTGTAGCATTTCGTTTGTATTTATGAAAAAATGTCCAAAAATTGATTAATTAGGCTCAAAATATTCGTGTCGTAGAGTACAACAAAACTGTGTAATTAGTTTTTGATTTCATCTATATTTAGTACCCCATGCATGTCATGATATTTTGATGTGATGGAGGCCTTGTTTAGTTCCAAAAAGTTACTCTCAAATTCACTATGCAAAAAAAAAGATTCCCCATCACATCAAAAATACTAAACGTAGATGAAATAAAAAAAATTAATTATACAGTTTTGTTGTACTCTGCGACACGAACATTTTGAGCCTAATTAATAAATTTTTGGACAATTTTTCACAAATACAAACGAAATGCTACAGTAGCGCAATGATTCTGAATTGAGATTTTACTTCCAAATTCAATGTCACACCCCAAAATTTTTGGATTTTGGGATGTGATTTGATAGCGTAATTAATACAGTGATTTTATCTAATATTTCAAAATTTGTGCAAGATTTGTTAGAATTAATAGGGAATTTAGTATAGGAAATTTTTTTTCTAAATTAAATTAAATCAACATAAGTTTAATGTTGAGTGCCTTGCATCCATGTCGATTGCATTTAGTGCTTTTATGTGTGTAAAAGTTTCTAAAATGCGTTTAGAAGCCTAGTGGGAATTTTTCAGATTTTTCTGGGATTTATTCCTATTTTCCTATAGCTAATTCCAATTTTTGGAAGGTGCTAAAATCTTTTCATGAGCTCCAAATACATTATTTGTGTTTCTCATGTCCAACTTAATCTCTGTGATTTTTCCACGGAGTTTTGGAGTTTTTAGAGTATTTTTCGTGGCTCAAGCGAATTATCTAGAATTTTCTGGATTTATTCTGGCCTTGGAAAATATATTCTGAAAATAAAAAGGAAAACCTAAACCCCTTAGTGGGCCAAGCCCAGCTAAATCTAGCCTAATCCAGACCTAAAACCCAACCCGGCCTACCCCCTCTCCTCTTTCTTTCCGTGGGCCATTTTCCCGTCCAAAGCCGGCCCAGCCCCTTTCCCACACCAGCCCACCTCCCTCCCGCGGCCCACCCCTCTCTCCGCTCTACCCAACTCCGCCAGCACTCCCGGCCCAGTCGCCCGCGCGGCCCGCTAAGCCAGCGCCGCCGGCCTCCCGCGCGCGACGCGCGCCGCCCCGCAACAGACGCCGCCGCCGCACCGGCTTTCTCGGCGTGCGTGCCCGGCCATCCTCGGTCCCCGCGCCTATAAATCAAGCCATAGCCACCACAACCTTCGCCACGACGAGAAGAACCTCCTCCACTGGCTCTTGCCGCTACTCCGTCACCGAGCTCGCCGCCCGCGGAACGACCGAGCTCGCCGCTCGCGGGACGACCGAGCCGCCGCCGGCCACCGTCGTCGATTCGCCGCGACCGTCGCCTGCCGGTTCAATCCGCCGCCGCGAAGAGATCTAGCGTCGCCCAAGGAAGCTCCTCCGCCTGTCATCGCCCACACCCAGTCATCGGAGCACCATCGCCGACGTGAAGGCCCGAACCACCACCGCCAACCTCCAAAATCCGGCCGGTGTGGACCATCCCCGCCGATGGTGAGCACCCCTACGCGATCCCCTACCCCTCCCCTCTCTGTTGCGCCCTCGCCGAAGCCTTAGCCCCACCCAATCGCCGGCGACGCCGACGAGCACAGCCGCCCAGGAGCGCCGGCGAACTCCCTGTTCAGTGGAAGGAGATGTGGCTTTTGCGTTTTAGCCCCTAGAGAATCCTGTAACTTTTGGATCTATTCATGTGTCTTGGCAATTTCACAGAAAACCCCCTGCAAGAATCCACCTTCCGCACTTAAACCGAGCCCGACTCCCTTTTGCAGATCCAACCCTAACCTCTACCCTATTCGTGAGGCTGAGTCTCATCAAAACATCCCAAATAGCCCCTAAGATCTAGATAATCACGTATAGGTCCCTGAAATTCTATTTAACCCATAGATTATGCGTTCTAGATCCGTTTCGATCCGTTCTTGTTGCGTTAGCTTAATCAACTTTCACTTCGGTTTTTCATAAATGAATATCAATTTTATTAATGTTTATTATTTAACTAGCTTTTCCAATTTAAAATCAAATTAGAGTTACAATTCAAGTTTTCATAAATAATCATTAATATTGATTAATACCAACATAAACGTGTTTCTATCATAATATTGATTAGTTTAAACACGACTCATAAAATTATTCGATTAGATGTTCTCATATAATTTATTTTAAGTTAATACTTTAACTAGAATAATTTGTACTTGAACATTTACAATTAAAATATGACTAAGTTTACTTCATGTTTTTTAAAGGTCAAAATATAATTTCTATTCATTAATTATACATGGTTTTACTTAAATTAAAATAAATGAAGCTTATAGTCTTTTATGCCCTTTTATAATACAAATCATCCGATAGTTGTATCTTTACAACTGTAGCCCCGTTCTCAGTGATTCTTGCACTCACGTGACCATAGATCAAGCCCTATCGTTTAGCGCGCTCTTTTAAAGCTTTTCTTTTGATTGGTGTACTGTTCTTAGTTGTATATTGTTTGTTTGCTTGTTTAGCTACTTGTGTGCTTGATGATTGCTGCGAGTAGAGAAACGTCATCAAGAGAATTCAAGAAGAAGGAACATAGTTCGAGTAAACTGAAGATTAAAAGAGCAAGACCTAAAGACTCTTAGTAGCGGTATCTCTGTTGGATAAAGGCAAGTATAGCACGGACAATCCTTACTACCTACACACCCTTAATACATTATTTACTGCATATGCATGTGTCTAAATTGTTTCCTTTTAAGGTCGTACCTAGCTTTGTTTATCCTATACCTTGATTACCCCGGGTTCATGCATATGGGTAGATCTTTGCTATGCGCAGCTACCGTCATCAATTGTTTAATTGTTAATCTTGACTTAATGGTTCACTACAAAGATGATGTTAAAACTTGCTTTTTAGCAACATGGTTCAAGGAGCTATGGCATTTGCTTCGTGCTTTGTCCTAGTGTCTCTCCGTAAGGCCTGGTTCTTAAAGCGGCAACCCAGGAGTCAGGAGTCTGTCGCCACCGCTGAAACTATTATGGCTCTGGTCTTGGACAAGTAGCTTGTACGTCTCTAGCTTGCCAGTGGTTACCGAAAGGCGCTATGGGAATTGCTCGTGAGAGTATATCTTGATCCACCGAGGACGGAAGATCCGTCGGCTATGTCCCCGTGAGACACAGTCCCGTGTTGGGAGTCCCTATAGTACGGGAACTCCGCACGTTGCGCTCTTTAATTTCTTGTTGGCCTGCGTGCCGCGCATTGGATGCCATTGACCCCCTCATTGTTGCGACTCTGAGCGTCAGTCAATCTCGGTGCCTGTACCATGCTGCTTGTGTAGTACCATAGTGGCCACTGTCTTGTTAGCGTGTCTTGTGAAAAGCCTCGTAGCGTCCCTATGCAGTCACACCTCGGTAGTGTTGATGCGCGTGGTTGGGTGCAAAGCTCCATTAGCTTTTACGCGACTGGTGGGTAAAGGGCGAAACCTCTACAGAGTATAAATCTATCATGATAGCCTTCCTCAGGGTCACGAGCGACCTGGATCCTTTTTTTATTAGAAAATGATGTTATTTATGCTAAATGTTTACTTATACTTTATTAACTGGGTTTTCAACTGGGATTCATATTATCGTAGTAATTTGGATTATGTTAAAATGAATCAACTAAAATTGCTAATGCAGTTCAGTCGTGTCAAGCCTTTCTTTTAAGCCTTCATACACCGTGTTATACTTGCTAAGTAAGACAATTACTTACGCTTGCCATTATTCAACAAAATCCCGGATGGATAACAGATGAATCAGTGTTGGTGTCAGCTACTAAGTTTCCCGAGGATCTTCCGTACTTCTGAGCTGTGGTCAATCAGTCGGTGTCCCTGTGGACTTGAGGCTGTCGACAGATAATTAATAGACGTCCCGCCTCTGCGACGCCTGCCGCGCCCTCCACCTCGGCGCCGCCGCCACCGAGGGCTCCGCCGCCAGCGCCGCCCAGCTTGCCTCCTTCCTCTTGCAGCAGCCGCCCTCCAGCCCCTCACGCCAGGTAATGACTACTTTCTTTCCTGCATACTTGCTCGATCGATCGATTGAGCAATCTCCGTGCTTCTTGCTTGCTTCTTCGATTGATTGATCCAACTGGATTGCCGCCCGGCAGGTGGCGCGGGCGATCAGCGTGTGCAGGAGGGAGGCGATGGCGCTCAAGGAGGAGAACCGTGCGCTGGTGGAGGCGTGCGCGGAGCCCCTGGCGCTCCGCCTCGCCGAGGGAGTCCCCGCCGACGCCAAGCTCGGCGGCTTCAACGGCTTCCGCGGCGTGCTCTGCGCCACCAGGATGCTCACCTCCTTCCTCCTCACGGTCCTCTCCTGGGGCGTGCTCCACTACTGGCCCGACCCCACCGCAGCCGCCGCCGCCGCCGCCGGCCGGCCGACGGCGCCGCCTACTTCGGCGCGGCGTTCGCGTCGGCGCTGTCCCGCGCGCAGCAGCGCGCCGCGGCGGAGGCCGCCCGCTCCGTGGCCGGCGGCGCGCGCCGGGTGATGATGCACGAGTTCCGGCCGTGCGCGCGGCCGTGGAGGAGGCCAAGGACGCCGCGGAGCGCGGCGGCGGCGACCTGGCGGCGGCCGCGGCGGAGGTGGGCCTGCGCGCCGGCGCGCTCCGGGCCGCGTGCGAGGACGTGCTGGCGCTCATCGACGACCTGTTCGACGAGGTGGTGGAGGCCAGGAAGAAGCTGCTGGACCTCTGCAGCGCCGGCAACTGATCGGCCGGGAACGCCATGACCGCTGCCTGCATTGCCAGTGCTGCCTTCCCATGCTTGGCTCCTTCCCCGAGTTCCTCTTGCTTCTTGTTGCTTCTTCTCTGTACGTAGTAGCAGTAGCTGTGACAGTCCTTGGGCATGTCAGTCTGATCATAAATGCAGCTAGTAGCACGTACGTACAAGTGAATGCAAAACGAAAAAAAAAGTGAGAGAGATCGAGTTGAAAACAGTAGCGTTCTCTTCTACGTATATGGTCAGCCAACAGATAACCATAGGTTGTGATGAAGCAATATAATGAAGAGGAAATTCCTTATTTGACACTGAAAAACTTGCCCATTCCTTATTTGACCCCGAAAAAATTTTCGTTCCTTATTTGACGCTGACTTGAACTTTCATTTCTTATTTGACACTCCCGTCAGTTCTGTGAGTTAACTCGGGTGAACAGTACCCCGCGTGTTTAATTAACAAAATGACATCCAAATGACTTCTAAAATTCATGAAATTTTTTGTAGTGATACAAAATATAGAGATGAACTCATTTTACACAAAACCTCATATATATAATTTAAAATATTAAAA
>OAMR01000019.1:3142115-3161877 GCA_900205405.1 Echinochloa crus-galli | reverse complement strand
AATAATTTTACATAATAAATAAATATTTATCTGTGTAACTTAATATGGATAATAATTTCATAAATAACTTCATCATGTGTTAGGAATATTGGATATTTTTACGTAGTTTTTGGAAATAATTTTTATGATTTAAAATTCACATGGTCTTTAAAAGTAGCATATTTTGGTGAATTTTACTTTTAATATTTTAAATTATATATATGAGGTTTTGTGTAAAATGAGTTCATCTCTATATTTTGTATCACTACAAAAAATTTCATGAATTTTAGAAGTCATTTGGATATACAAAAGATATAGATGAACTCATTTTACACAAAATCTCATATATATAATTGAAAATATTAAAACTAAAATTCACCAAAATATGCTACTTTTAAAGACCACATGAATTTTAAAGCATAAAAATTCTTTCCAAAAACTATGTAAAAATATCCAATATTCCTAAAACATGATGAAGCTATTTATGAAATTATTATCCATATTAAGTTACAAAATTATTATCCTTCTTAAGTTACATAGATAAATATTTATTTATTATGTAAAATTATTGTTTTAATCAACTTAAATATTTATCTATGTAACATGCCATGGATAATAATTTATAAATTACTCCATCATGTGAAAATATTATTGGATACTTTTACATAATTTTTGGAAAGAATTTTTATGATTTAAAATTCACATGGTCTTTAAAAGTAGCATATTTTGGTGAATTTTACTTTTAATATTTTAAATTATATATATGAGGTTTTGTGTAAAATGAGTTCATCTCTATATTTTGTATCACTACAAAAAAATTCATGAATTTTAGAGGTCATTTGGATGTTATTTTGTTAATTAAACACACGGCGTACTGTTCACAGGGTACTGTTCACCCGAGTTAACCAACGGAACTGACGGGGGTGTCAAATAAGGAATGAAAGTTCAAGTTAGTGTCAAATATGGAACGAAAAATTTTTCAGGGCCAAATAAGGAATGGGTAAGTTTTTCAATGTCAAATAAGAAATTTCCTATATAATGAAGGGGTTAGCTTTGGCAGGTTGACATACCATCAAATGCTAAACAATTGTTGACTTGTGTTGTGCAACGTCAACGAGACCATGACGGGCATGATCACGGGTTGACAGGTAGCGAAGCCAAAGGGCTCACTGTGCTCTCTTTCACAGAGAGCAGAAGCCAAGCGCAGCAGGGAAAAGTCAAACCTTTTGGGTTGTGTTTAGTTCCATGAAAAGTGTGGTCGAAAAGTCACATCGAGTAAAATCGGACACTGTAGCACTTTTCATTTGTTTGTGGCAATTGTTGTCCTACCATGACCTAACTAGGCTCAAAAGATTCGTCTCGTTGTGTACATTAAAACCATGTACTTAGTTTTTTTATTTACCTATATTTAATACTCCATGCATGAGGAGAGAGATTTGATGTGATGTGATGGGACTTTTTGCATAGTGGAATTTTGGGTGGAGTTTTTGGAACTAAACACAGCCTTGGTGTTTTTTCAGAGGAAAGCAAAGCTGCTGAAAGCTTTTTCAACGGCTAGCTAGCTAGCTCTAGCTGGAGAGAAAGAGATCGATCTTTCCATGCCTGGAGTCCAGGCCCGTACCTATGTTTGTGAGGCCAGATGTAAATAAATAAAATGTATTTCAACTTCACTACGTAACTACTATAAACATCCATACTACAAATGAGTAAATTAAAGAGCGAACCTTTCTTTCTGATATCTTCTTAACTTCTACTAAAAAGCATAATTCGTCTAGTATTCCTCGAAATGAAATCTTCAATCATATCTTCATATTTAATCTTCTCCAACACATCATTTTCAAGTGCAATTGTTGCCAATCCATTGAGCCTGTCTTGTTTCATAGTACTACGCGAGTACGTCAGTCCACTGAAGTACCAGCGTTACACCCTCTTTGAAAAAAGAAATTAGATTTGAGAATAAGAGGTTGAGATTCTGAGGGTGGATCAATAGAGGATTAGTAGTACTTACTCAGTTACTCGGCTTGGAGAGACGCAAGGGCCCATATCTCTGTTAGGGATAAAATCTTGGAGGAACTTTAACTCCACGTGTAATTCTTTACCATCAATATCAGAATGGTCACCACTCTTAAGTGCAGACTCAAGATGAGCACAAGCAGACAACAAACTTTTGTCATCTCTAAGGAGCACAATTTCCGTGAAGTAAACAAAAAACCAAAGGTATTTTCGTACCCTGGTATTGTTCAAACCTGTTTATAAGTGAAGCAATAGCCTGATCAACAACAGGTATGAAATAATTGACTCTGATTGAATCCTCTCTAGATTGGCGAAGCAATAGATGATCATCAGGGGTCTCATCGAATTGTCTTTTTCTTTTGATTTTACGCTTTGTACGGAACACTGGCTCAATATCCATCTCACGTGCAATTTCTTTTGCGGATTCTAATGCATTTGGAAAACCAGTTTCTCTATACTTCTTGAAGAAGGAAATCAGCCCCTGCACTTTCTCAATTGCAATGTCAATAAGCATATCCTTTGCTTGTAACTGTTTACTGACCAAATTAACAGCAGATAGTACTTCATACCAAATAATTATTGCCACTATAAACTCGAAGTCACCAAGTTCATTGGTCGCCAGGGATTTAGCTTCGCTGCTTATTGTTTCATCATTATCAGTATCTGATACTTCGAGTAAAGCTTCTCTTATATCCTGCATTTGGAACCTTATAGCCTTAACACTGTCAACATGACTCTCCCAACGAGTATGTGACAATGGCTTGAGAGTCAATCCTGATAAATTATCTTTCAAAATTTTCCATCTCTTAGTGGACTTGGCAAATATTGTATAGATACGTTGTATGATTCCAAAAAAATCTTTTGCATTACCGCAACTCTTTGCCATGTCACATAGCGCTAAATTAAGACTATGACATCCACAAGCAGAATAAAAGGCTCTAGGATTGATATCCAAAACTTTCTTTTGTACCCCTATATTTTTTCCTTTCATATTTGATCCATTGTCGTATCCTTGCCCTCTCACATTGTCTATGTCAAGGTCAAGATTCTTCAATTCATCTTGTAAAACATCAAACAATCCTTGCCCAGTTGTATCATTTATATCCAAAAATCCTAAGAATGATTCCTCAATGCAGACAAAATTTGAAGATGTGTCAACATATCTTATGATCAAAGACATTTGTTCCTGGTGGCTTATATCAGGGGTACAATCAAGTATAACTGAGAAATACTTTGCAACCTTTATTTTTCTAATTATTTCATGCCTAATAGCAGAAGCAAGCAGATCTATAACCTCATTCTGGATGCCATGACCAAGGTAATGGTTATGAATTTCATCATTTGTTATGCGTCGAACATGTTCCTGAATAACCGGGTCAAATTCACACATCATCTCAACCATGCCTAAGAAATTCCCATTGCTATCTTGGTACAGCTTGCTATTAGTGCCACGAAATGCTAAATTATGTTTTGCAAGGAATTTGACAATCAAAATAATTCTGAGCAGTACCTTCTTCCAGTGATCTTTTTCTTTCTCAAGTTCTCGCTGGGCGACTTTATCAATTGTTTGATTGTTATCGAACCTGAGACGCATGTCATACCAAGTGGCCATATTGGTAATATGGTCTGCACTAACTTCATGTTCTTTAAGTCTAGCATTAACATGTGACCAATCACTGAAGCCCTCATTTGCTAGCTGACTCTTTAAATGCCCCTTTCTTAATAACTTGCAACAAAAACAGAACACTCTGTCAAGCTCTTTGGAATATACCAGCCATTCTCTATCACACTTCTCTCCATTTGATAGAATTCTAGTGTATAGTATTGCAGAAAAGCTTCTAGCTCTCTTTCACAGAGAGCAGAAGCCAAGCGCAGCAGGGAAAAGTCAAACCTTTTGGGTTGTGTTTAGTTCCATGAAAAGTGTGGTCGAAAAGTCACATCGAGTAAAATCGGACACTGTAGCACTTTTCATTTGTTTGTGGCAATTGTTGTCCTACCATGACCTAACTAGGCTCAAAAGATTCGTCTCGTTGTGTACATTGTTGATGTAAAATGCGATGTGCAGATTAATAGATTAAAGTCCAAATCATTGTCAGTCCACTGAAGTACCAGCGTTACACCCTCTTTGAAAAAAGAAATTAGATTTGAGAATAAGAGGTTGAGATTCTGAGGGTGGATCAATAGAGGATTAGTAGTACTTACTCAGTTACTCGGCTTGGAGAGACGCAGAGACACCGCAATGGCAGCACGCAGCAGCCGGCAACGGCAAATCACAGTCTCGCTTGAAAGTTGGAAATTGGAAAGTGGAAAGGCAATTGGAAGTCCAAGACTCGAAGGGCGTGGTCTCGCGGCCGTCGTGGAGACGTCGATTCAATTTCCAAAGCGTCTCGCACTGCATTAGTTGCCTTGCCGCTGGACTGGTCTTTGGGCTCTGGTGCTAGGCTGCTAGCGGCAAGGCCTGTGGGCTGGCTTGAAAGCTGTGAATACTGGCCCAGTATACGTGCTAATTGCTAACATAATTAGGGATTAACTACTGATTAGTGGGGCCCTTAATTTGGGGGCCCGGTGCAGTCGCCCCGACTGCACCGTGCCATGTACGGGCCTGCTGGAGTCACAGGTCGATTCGAATTCCACGCTAGACGAGTGAGCTGAGATGATGGAGGAACAAAGCCGGTAGTCAGAAATGTTTTCCCTGCTGGTTTATCCAGTACAGTTGTTGTTGACCCGGGCCCTGTTTAGTTCCTAAAAGTTACTCCCAAATACACTATGCAAAGAGAAGATTCTTCATCACATCAAAATGTCATAACATGTATGGAGTACTAAATATAGATGAAATCAAAGTACTAAATATAGATGAAATCAAAAACTAATTGCACAGTTTTGTTGTGCTCTGCGATACGAACATTTTGAGCCTAATTAATCAATTTTTGGACAGTTTTTTGCACATACAAACGAAATGCTACGGTAGCGCAATGATTATGAAGTGACATCTTATTTCCAAATTCAACCTCCCAATTCTAACATCTAAACACCCCCTATATTTCTTAGCGTTCGCTTGTGCTGAGCCGCATTTGTTTAATAGATCACCATAAATTCAGTGCTTCAATTTCACGGGCGAAGCGCGCTACACATCCTAGTACGTATCCTGATGCGAGGCTGGAGGCCGACGAGCGGAGTAATTGACTTGCGGTTGGCTTTTGGCTGGCTGTGGCTGGCTGCCTTGCGCCTGGTCGCCTGGACGCGCATGCATGCGTACAGTAGCATCCGGATCAGACGAGGGACAGGTGTGAGGGCCGATGCTTCGCTACGAGTACAGCCGTCCGCAGCCTAAGCTGGGGTGTGTTTAGCTCCGAAAACAGGTTGAGAAAGTTTGGTAAAAATGTCACATTAGGTACTGTAGCGTATTGTAGCACGTTTTATTTGTTTGTGGTAAATATTGTCCTACCATGATCTAACCAGGCTTAAAAGATTCGTCTCGTTGTGTACATCAAAACCATGTAATTAGTTTTTTTATTTACCCACGTTTAGTGCTTCATGCGTGAGGAGAGAGATTTGATGTGATTTAACGTGACAGGTGAATAGTGTAGCCCTGGTCGTGGCCGCTGGCGTACAGGTGTCTCTGACCTCGACCGCGACACTGCGGGGATAGTTACCTCAGCACAGTACCTCACGGGTGGCGTTCACGCTGACCGACCGATGCGAACGCGAAGCTGCCAAAGTCACTGTTGTGCAGCGGCCGTCCCGTCGCAGCCGTGCGAGCCGAATCGCCCCACCGTCGGACCTCGACCTGGAGGAATCTCTTGGGCCCAATGATGGACTCGTTTTCCTTCCTTAGGCCCAGTTTGGAGGAATGAAAAAAAGACCCAGGAAAGAAAAAATACAGAAATAGGTGTGGAAAAATATTTCCATCCTCTTTAACCAATAATTCTCTATCTAATTATAAAGTAAGGATTATTTCTGCGGTCAGTCATAATAATTTTATAAAAGACCCCCTAATTTTTATTTTTATTATCTAATACAAAAGTACGAAACCAATCTTTACATGTTTTTCCTTCATCGTTTGTGATTCAGCCTTTAAGAGTCTGAAACCACAAGTACGATCGCAGGAGTATGTAACCATCACGTCCTCCGCTTTCCAATCCAATCCCTCATATAATAAGCCTCCAATAAGGCACTAACAACGGCGCAAAACATCTTGCCACGCGCCGGACGGAACGCAAGGGAAGTTGGAGTATCGATAGCCCTAGGCCGCAGCCGGGGAGGGCCGATCAAAACAACGGACGTAAACGGCGATCTCCCGATGATCTGGCCGGTGGCAGGGCAAGTACAATCGTGTAGATAGCTTGCTGTCTTTTTATCCAAATAGACAGCTTAAATAGACAGCTTGTATAATGGATTGTCTGTTTAGCTGTCTGCAGGATGTTTAATTCATCCTTTGACACATAAATCATGATGATTTAGTGCATACTTGATCTTTGTAGTCATTTTGTTGCATACATGAGACACATAATACATTCCAATATTCCGCGTATTATTGCAAAAAAGAAAAGAAATCCGAAGCTTATGATTTGTGTCCAATTAAAATCAGCGTACAACATGAGCCTGTAATCTCTCCATCAGGGCGGTGAGACAAAATCAGAATCAAATTGACAACAAGAAAGGATTTATACTCGAACAAAGAAAATGAATCTGCAAGAAGGATTTGGAAGAATGGGTACAGCTAGTGATGCATTACACCAAACAGGTAACCTGCATCCAAGGCCAGTGCGAACGCAAACCGCTTGCCCAAGATCCAATTTTCCACCAGGGAACCAGCAGACCGCACACCTCATGGAGCAGCGGGCACCAGGCTGCTGCCGCGCCGCCGTGGGGGAGCTCACCAGCGACAGGAGGTAGATGGCGGGGTCGGCCCCAGCTCAGCGCTGCCGTTGCCTGGGAGCTCAGCGCTCCATATGCGGGGCGCGGCGGCAGCGGCGGGCCGGCCGGCGCTGCGGGTGGGGCGGACGCCGGACTACCGGACACCGAGCTGCTCTCCATCGACGCCACCGTGAGCCTCTTCGTGCTCTGCGGCGACCGCTTCGACGCAGCGCAGCTGTTCCGGTCGGGCCCCCCTGTCCCTGCGCGCAGTGGATCCAAGCTTCCGGCGTCTCCCCGCAGCAGCTCCTACAACGGGCTCCGAGTCGTCGGTCCGACCTCGGAGCACGCGCTTCCGTAGTAGACGAACGAGACGACGAGGGCGCGCTTCCTGCCGTCGCGGAGGGGGCTTTCTGCAAACTTTCACTGCATGTCTACGGCTCTCGACAAGCCGTTGTACGTGCCTTTATTGTTACTCATTGAGCCGGTCGCTTGCTTGCTCGGGCTGGACGCTGGTCGTCCTCCACGTACATCGATCAGGGACTAGGTGCTTGACGTAGGTGCTGCCGACGAGGAGCTCGTCCGCGATGGCCAGCGTGTACTCTCTCCATTCCAAAAAAACTGACGTTTAAGACAAAGTCAAACATTAAAAATATAAATCATCAATAATTTCTAAATTATTGAATTTACAAATGTGAAAACTATATAAATATATTTGTCTTGAAAAATACTTTCATAAAAATATACATATATCACTCTTTGATAAATATTTTTATAATAATAAGAGGTCAAAGTTGTGTTTTGGAGACCATGTCGCTGTCCTAAACGTCAGTTTTTCAGAACGAAGGGAGTACAGACGCAGGGCAACCCAGGTAGAATAGGTGTCAATGCAGCACACCATCACATTAATTACCCGACGAAGTCCAGCATCATGTACCTACGGACCTACCCCGCCGGCTTGCCATATACCAGCCGCGCCATCTGTTGCCCATGATATGGCTCGACAGCATCGCCGCACAGGCGCACAGCGCCAGGAAGCGGCTGCTATTGCCCATGGCAACAGGTAAATAGTATGTGACGGCGGTGAACTGGTGATTAAGCGAGCTGTTTCCACGGCAGTAGTAGTAGCAGTTCACTGGAGATAGATGAATAATTTTGTGCTGCTGAATACTGCAGCGTTTACTGGACTCTTTTAACTACTTATTTGCTGTGTTGATTAATTACAACAACAAAGAGTGCACCATGACTGCTTGTCTGGCGCAGGCAGGACTCCGCCAACTTGAGCTATCCGTGTCATGCATGGCAATCACACATCTCGAGCTCTTGCAAACCTTAACTTCGTGCAAAACAGCCACAACTGCACAAGTTTGTTGAGCTAACATGGTTGTGTACGCTTACGTGGAGTGTGGACATGACCGGAATGAGCATGTGGGTTTGCAGCGGATGGGAGCAAAACCATCAAAAACCACAACATCGTCGGCGTTACTAATCCGGCCGTGATCTGTGAAGAAAGGTTTAATTCGAAAAAGTGCAGAACCATTTTTAGATTGGAAATTCATCTCTTAATGTGAGTTGTGTAGAATATAGAATTCTTATGCTTAACCAGTAGTTTCTAGACCATGATATGATACTCTTCTGTTTTATTTTTAGACTCAAGTCAAAGTCATTATGCATATGTGAGGCTGTCTCTTGTTCATTTGACTTTTTTTGGGACATAATAATCAAGTCAACTTTACATTGTGAAAATGTGTTGAATTTGTGGCCCTATTGCACCATATGGATATTTTTATTAAAAAAATATACTAGATGTTTAAGATGTTCATCCGTAACAACATACGGGCATATTTGCTAGTAAGGATATTAAATAAAGTCAGTTTACAAAATTAACTTCACAACATTGGACTATTTCGCGAGACCTATCTAATGAGGCATTTGACCGCACGACTAGAGAATAGTTACTGTAGCATTACTGTAGCAAAACATGAATTAATTAGGCTAATTAGATTCGTCACGCAAAGTTGCACTCATTCCTAAATGGGTTTTGCAAATAGACTTCATTTAGTACTTCATGCGTGCAAATTTTTTTTTGGAAATATTTTTCCGGCATGGAAAGAAACACGGCCTAGAGCTATGGTGTATTGGCAAAACATAGGAAAGGAAAATATAGAGGAAATATAGGAATAGGTGTTTGGAACGCAAGAAAAGAAAAGAGCACATGGAAACAAGTGAGTTCCACGAGCAGAAAAAAGGTGTAAATATACATCTCCTACCAACTTGGCTACTGACATGTGGACCCAGGAAGTTGGGACCCATCGTCAGTGTATGATATCAGCAAAAGCTCACAACTGTTGTCTCGCTCATTCTTTCTGGTCAACTCATTCTCTCATCCACATCCCTTCATTCGTCTCTGGCGTTCTCGCTCTCATCTGGTCAATTCAACGAGGCCAAGCAGCTTGCCCTTGCTTGAGCGGAGCGGGAGCTGGTAGGCGGCGCAACAACAGCAAAGCTGGTAAAGCAGGGTGCTGGTAGGAGGCTGGAGACTGCTCGTGAGGCAGCGACGACGACGACCTAGACGGAGAAGCTTGGGGCATCAGCAATGGTGGAACAGGTTCTTCAGCGCCTTAGCGTTGCTCGTTTTTGCTTCTGTTCTTTGGGCACGTTGCCTCGGACATCCGCGACGAAGGGAAATAAAGGGAAAAAGTCTCATTTACCTCCTGGATATAAGACCGAGTTCGCGAAACCGCTCTACACGCGAAAACCGGGTGAACTACCTCCCTCAACTTTCAAAACCGTTCGCTTTGCCTCCTTGCCCTGGTTTTAAGCGGTTTTTAAGGTGGTTTTGCCTTTTTTCAATTAAAAATAAATATCATAAATATTTATTAAACCACAAAAAATATTTATAAGCTTCTAAAAATTCTGAGAAAAATTTTAGAGATGGAATGGGACGCAATAAATCTAAATAAAATATGAACCATCTTAAAAACCATCTTAAAAAAGGTAAAACCATCTTAAAAACCGCGGCAAGAGGTAAGATGAACGACTTTGAAAGTTGAGGGATGTAGTTCACCCGGTTTTTATATCTAGGGTGGTTTCGCGAACTCGGTCCCGTACCCAAGGAGATAAATGAGACTTTTTCCGAAATAAAACAAGAGATTGAAGATCCAAACGTTAGAGCAACTCCAACAGTCTTTTTATTTTTGCTAGCTAAATTTGGAAATCTAGCCCTCTGTAAAAATAGAAAACTTCATAATTCTATTGAGTAATCCAAGACACTATCTATTGTTCATTTTCCAAATCACACCAACAACTCACTGACATACCAGACCCACCTGTCATCCTCTTTCTTGCCCCCACCTTCTCCTTCCCTTTCTCTCCACGGTCAGCCCCCACCCGTCCGTCCTCCCCACGGTGCGAGACCTCGCCCACCCAAGCGGCGGAGTTCGAGCAGGGCGCAGGAGGGAAGGACACGCGCGGTCGCCGAGTAGCAGATGGCGATGCTGCGGTCGTGGCTGCTGGTGCTGTGTTGTGGCTGCAACGGCACGGGCGCGCCGGTGATGACCGATCGGGAGCGCGCGGAGGTGGTGGTGGCCATCCTGGAGGAGCAGCGGGAGGAGGTCCGGTCCCTCCCTCGTTGCGGAGCCCATGCCGCCCTCGCCACAGAGCCTGCGAAGCCCTCCACCGGGAGCTCGCGCCGCCCTCTTTCAGATGACGAGGCACACGAGCGGACGGGCTGATTTCGCGAGGCGGATGACGAGCCGCGGTTTTTGCGAGTCTGTTGGAAAGGGTGTCGGGCGTCTGATTTTTATTTTTTAATGATCCAAAATAGGATAACGAGGCTGTTGGAGTTGCTCTTAATGGGCCGGCGCTCTGTACCTATCGACATTCCAGCGAATCCAGCCCACCTTATCTCCAAGGCAGACTCCGAGCGGGGCCCGCGTGCACAAAGACAACACAGATCGTGCGCAGCTTTATGTCCTCTTTCGTGGGCCCCACCGCGCTCTAACTCCGCGTCGCCTCGAGAAAAGAGTCGCCGCCCCACCCCGCTCCGCTCCGGCGACCACCACCGGGCCAGCGATCCCGGAACACCAGCCAGCTGCAGCAGCGGAGAGCTCCTCATTGCCGCGGTAAGCGCTCGCTTCTCTCTGCAGCCTGGCCGAAATCGCTGCTCTAAGATCGGGGGCGCTGGGGAGAGTTCGAACTTCGTAGACGGGGCAGGACGCCGGTTAATTTTGCTGGAATCGATCTGGGAGTGCTCTCTCCGTCTCGGTGATTAGTTGGGCACTCTGGATTTCTCGCCTCTTCTGTGCCCGCGACGCCATGCGAGCAACGAGCTCGGGGGCTCTGTATTAGGCGAATAGCGCGTGTTTCTGCATCTCTGGTTAGTTATTAGTTATCGCTTGATTCACGGCTCAGCTGATCCTGATATGTCTCCTCAACAACTTATGGGATGATACAGGCATTTAGATTCGTCATGGCGGAGATCTCGTATGCTAGTAGCTAGCTATAGGATTATATGGTCCAATGGCCGGCTGCCCTCCTCTAGTTACAGGATGCCTTCGTCCAGTCCGCCTGCCTCGAGTGTATAATGCTAACAGCAGGATCCGGGGCAGTAGATCTCTTCAGTTTCATCACAACCGTACTAGACCTCATCTTCCCTGCTCAGATACACACCACTCGTTCGGCCGGCCGTGTGCCTGCTCGTGGCCATCTTACAGTTGCCCATGCTGAAGGTTCGACTTTTCTATTGTTTTTTGTTCCCTATAGAGGATGGTGGTTGGAGCCTTAGTCCTCATGTTTGTGTTGAAAAATTCCAGTAGGGCTTTGCTCTGATGATTGCCACTATAGCCCTGGCATTTCTGTTGTTATTGTTTAATTTAGAGAAATTGCAGTTTCTTAATCTCCTTGGTAATCTGTTCTGTGCTAATTGCCTCCCCACAAGTAGTTTTGACTCCAGAATAGAGCTGGGTTTGCATTTCCGTCAGATAATCTGAACATGTTAAAACAGTATGGTAAAATGTGAAGGTAGGCGAAGAGGATATAAAAGAACACATACTGGGGAGCAGAAATTACAGAAATGAGAGGAATATTTTGAGCAAAGGGGAGAAGGTAGATAGCAAAAGTCATGCTATCGAGCAACTGTCATTGGAATGTAGTTAGTTCAATATGTCGATTGCTGACTTTTCAACATTTTTTATAATTTTTATTTTATAGATAGTGAAATGTTGAAGTGTCAAAAGTATATTCACTTCAATTTATTTACCTCTTGGTTCCAAGTATCTCGAAATGCATAGTTTTTTTTCTACAATAAATTTGATTGGTACTCTAAATGAAAATCTAGTCATGTCATTATTACTCCTATTACCATCAGTATTACCAATTATTTCAGGTTATCCTGAACCATCTTAAAAACCATCTTAAAAAAGGTAAAACCATCTTAAAAACCGCGGCAAGAGGTAAGATGAACGACTTTGAAAGTTGAGGGATGTAGTTCACCCGGTTTTTATATCTAGGGTGGTTTCGCGAACTCGGTCCCGTACCCAAGGAGATAAATGAGACTTTTTCCGAAATAAAACAAGAGATTGAAGATCCAAACGTTAGAGCAACTCCAACAGTCTTTTTATTTTTGCTAGCTAAATTTGGAAATCTAGCCCTCTGTAAAAATAGAAAACTTCATAATTCTATTGAGTAATCCAAGACACTATCTATTGTTCATTTTCCAAATCACACCAACAACTCACTGACATACCAGACCCACCTGTCATCCTCTTTCTTGCCCCCACCTTCTCCTTCCCTTTCTCTCCACGGTCAGCCCCCAATTTCACATGATCTGACAATTCTTTTTAGCAACTGAGTTTGCACTGTCCCTTTGCACTGAAGTCTCAGAGTGTGTCATTGTTATGACCGGTATATCCTATAGCAGAAGAAAGAAGACAGCCACCTGAAGAAACGGCAAGGAGCGCCCGGCAACAGAGCAACGCGCCCACGTTCGGCAGTTTAGACTCTTTTCAATGTGTGTGTGTTCAGTTGTTTAGATTCCTTTCAAATTATCTGTGTGTTCAGTTGTAACATATGAACCTATAACTATTGTGCTGAAGATAAGTAAAGGTATGCTTGGAGATCATTTAGATCTCTTGGCGTTTGTGCAACTGCTCTGCTCCTTGTGAACTTCCCTGCGTGCCGGTCTCTCTGAACGCCGGCCACCAGGACGGCGTTCCAACCGCGTCGTCGTCGCCGGGACTTCTGGCCTCGACCTCCCACCAGCCATTCATACAGCCTGCGCAACCCAGCTTCCAACAGTCATTCTGCCATCGCTAAAGACTTTAGTATAATGCTGCAAATTCACAAGCTAACAGCATCCCTCAACATGGATAATTTGTATTTTAATGTTTAGTTTTATGGTGTGAGACCGAAGAACAAAACAGTCCAATACTTGACTTGAACTTTGCAAAATACGGAGTAGGTTATAAGCTTTTCACAGTAGCTTTTCATATCAACCTCAATGAACAGTGCAGAAATATGCAATGAAGCTCATCAGTTTGTTCATACCAAATCTGCAATACCTCGTGCTTTTCTAACTACTGATTACTTATCAAATAATATAAATCTTCTCAGGCAGAACCAAGATTTCTCTGGAACAGCTACTTGTTAGAACCTCTAATTGAGAACAAGGTAAGATTAACATTATCTTTAGGTGGCCTGTTTGGTTAGGTGGGATTAGTATACCTTTGTATTTAGTACAAATTCAAACAAAATCTTGATATTCCTGTATTATTTCCCTTTCCAGGCAGGCCCTTAGTTCAATTCACATTGGATTTCAGAGATCTTATGTACCAAGTATTCTGATTGCTTCTTTCTCCATTGACAGCTGAACCAGTACTTGTTGCCAGTAATTCAAGGCAGTATCCTTGGCATATCATGACATCTCGACTAGGCCACTACTAGAGATATAAGATGTGTTCTATTAAAATTTTGAGGCAACTTTTCTTTGCATCTGTTCTATTGTGAGTTTAACTTAACCAAATATCAGGTTTCCAAAATATCCATGCAGAAGTTGGGTCAGAGAAGGTAGATGTGACCCTGATTGCACGTAGGTGCACGCGGAGGATAGGTGAGGGTTCTTAGGCATTAAAATAAGGCTCACATTTTTTCCTTTCGTTAACATTTTAGTTAAATATGCTATTACTGTATACGATCAGTTATAACTGCATGATGTCTTCTCATTTTCATGAAACTTTCACATTTTTTTCCTTTCATTAACTTTTTAGTTAAATATGATTACTGCGCATGATCAGTTATATCTGCATCATGTCTTCTCATTTCCATGAAACTCAATTTTTATGATCAAATAATACTTCAAGGCACTCGAATGTGGAGACGAGGAGCTGATGCAGAGGGTTATGCTGCAAATTTTGTTGAATCAGAGCAGATAATGCAATCAAAAGGATTTACAGCATCATATGTACAAGTAGGCTTCTTCACACAATTTAAAATCAAACATTAATATTGCTTTTCTGTTGGCTCACTTTTATGTTGTGCTTCAGTGTTGTTGTAAAATCCTTCAAATATCTTGATGAATCATATGTTTTGTAGGTTCGAGGTTCTATGCCTTTCTTGTGGGAGCAGATTGTTGATTTGACATATAAACCTAGCTTTGACATTGTTAGACAAGAGGAGGCGGTGAGCTTGCTTATATCATACCTTGTTTTGTTCTTTACCTTGCTGCTATAATGGAGCTATACCTTTGCCTGAAATTGTATGATGTCCTTAATTAGCTTAGCTAATAGATACTCCACATTGCAAGTAAGCAAACGTATGTTCATTATTTTTATTTCGTTATAACTTTATCTTGGTTTCTGTTGTTCAGCCTCGTGTGCTTGAGCGGCACTTTCATGATTTGCAAAAGAAATATGGATCTGTCTTGGCTGCTGATCTTGTCAATACAGTAAGTACACTGCTCTTGGACTTCGAACTAACTTTAGCGTTACAAGTTCCCAAAATTAAGAAAGTCTGGAGTTAAATGCTGCATTAAAGAACATTGTGTATGGGATCCAGTCCTTAATAGATCTGTCTGGTTGGATTAAGATATTAAGGATTGACCTCTGATAAGCATCCTTCCTACTTAGATTCTTTTCTTTGCAACTGGGCGTATTTTGAAATGTAATACAGTTATACCTTCCTGCTTATGTTGCATATACTAGTATAGTGATTTGTTCAAGCAGTGAACTGACCAATAACAGATTGGTCATTTTGATTGAACATATATTTTCGCGCAGTACCTCTATAGTGCTTGCTTATTGGATTCCCCTATCTTCCATGTGACGTTCATCCTTGTTTCATTTCTATGTTCAGTGTTGGAGTATAGTCATATATAGCCCACAGGGCCCATGTATTAGGCCCTTCTAGGCCCATGTACAGTTATCTATATAACCCACCCATCTAGGGTTGGAGGAATATGAAGCAACTATTTTCCAATATGGTATCAGCTAGGGTTTCCTCTTCCTCTCCCTCCCTCTCCTAGCCGCCGCCGCCGCCTCCCTCCCTCTCCTCCTTCTTCCCCCTCTCCTACGCAAAGATATGCAAAGACATGAAAGATATGCAAAGTCTATTGAACCTATCCTCAGTGAAGATATAAGGTAACAATTTCTTTCTCCACTGTGGACATACTGCTCGGTCTGCTCCTATTGTGTCATATTGTGGCTAAGCATGTATGGATGCCTATGTGTTGCAGATATGTGCACTTTGACTTCCACCAAGTTTGTGGTCATATTCATTTTGAGCGCCTTTCTCAGCTGTATGAGCAGATCAAGGACTATCTTAAGAAACATAGGTATGTTGCTACCTCAGCCTGATATAGAATGAACTTTTCTACTTGAAGCAAAGCTAGCAAATCTTGCATATTGTCACCTGAGATTTTGGTTGGCACCTTGGGTGTGCTAGCATATCTGCATTAAGGACCTACTTTATAGATTTTGTTATTGAAATTCCAAGTTCCTGCCTGATGGGTGGGCTGGGCTCACTGGTAGAGTACTCTAGTGGCCCATGTTCGAATTAGCCTCCTTGCATAATAAAGGTAAGAGACTTCCTAGAACTTTCAGCACTGGGTAAGCCATTTTTTATTTGAGCTCCTGGCTAAACAGGAAAAATGAAGTGTTTTCAGTCCCTATGTGTTAGTCATACTGTTCTTGGCTGTCTTGTTGTCATGTCTAGCGAGTTTTTCTGTATATTTTAGTAATATGTTCATTTATACTTTTTTCCCCCCAAAGACATAAATATCTGGATGTATCCTTTGATTCGCATGGTTTATGTCTGATAGAAACTAATATGGTTATCCGATAGGTATTTCCTTAAAAATGATAAAGGTGAGAAAATTGAGGAGCAGACTGGTATTGTCAGAACAAATTGTATAGATTGTTTGGATCGCACCAATGTGACTCAGGTACATACTTTCGAGTAAAGCTTTATCACATTCACATATACTTCAATGGCTAATCAAATAATATGCCTAACGAACACGAGAAAAGATTTCCGTTTAGCTAAGGGAATTCTTCATCCTATTATCATAGTTTTACAATGTATATGTACTAACAGATGCAGAACTTGCAAAAATATGCTCTTTTGAATTGCAATCATGTCCAAACTTGTATGCACTGATGTATTTTTGGACTGCATGTTCGATATTGATCATATGGTTTAAATGATACACTTATTTGGTTTCAGATTGTTTGATCTAAAACAGAACATAGTAGTAATAATGATGCAGTAAGAATCCTACGCCTCAACTTGGCCAGTAGCTAATCTGTGACGAACCAGATTCTCACCGACGAGAACCCGACTCCCTATACCCTTGAGATAGTCCCAGGAATAGCAGCTATCTCGTACAGAACTCATCTCAGTCGAATATCACATCCATACAACGATAAAAAGATCCATTACATGACGTATATAAAAAAAACAAAGCGTCTGGTACAAGCCCTCTGGGCTAAATCGACAATAAGAAACATCTGCGCAGCGGTAGCTAGAACATCGGGGTCCACTCCTCCACAAGCATCCTTGAGCGTAGTGCATACCCTTCAGTCGTACCACCCGTCCTGGTTGAACTCGTGGTCGGGGTCTTCATCTGAGAACCCAAAGTCTGTCCCCAAGGAAATGGGACAGGTCCACGTCACCAACCATAATATGATGCAAGCTTTAAAGTGGCCTATTCTAAGGATATAGAAATAATCAAGGTTTGAGCTAGGGTTTTCTTATGCAAGCAGCAGCAATAACCCAAGTTCCACTGATCACCAACTCCTCTCCCACACACACATCCACTCCCCCAAAACCACCCATCAGCCTCACACTTTCCCATCGGGCTCGTCCTGCCACAGCAGGTTCCCGCAAACATTATCCACCAACTCCTTTCACTCGCTAATCGACTCGGTGAGCTCCCTCCCCACCTTGTCTCAACAGCCTCAGCTGGACCTACCTCTCATAACCGAAATCAAGGATGAGGTAAGGAAGCAGATTCCCATGCTAGCCGGGGCTTCTCAGAAATGGGTCGTCCGTAACCGTGGACACGGCTATACGTATAGTTTACACTCTGCAGAGGTGGCACTCCAGGAATCCATCCGGGCTGCAAGGCTAGTCCGCAACCAACCTGAGACGCAGCCCACAGCAAAGACCCTAAACAGTAACGGCGCCAATCCTGTCTCCCTGGGCTCGGGAAACATCCGATCTAACATCTGCCCCAGGGTCATGAAACGTTCCCACCGGGGCCAGTCGGGGGCCGTGGTAAAATCAGGGAGATTACGCCGCAACGAATCCCTCCTACACATATCAAGCTCGATTCTCCTACAGTCTCGGCGCCGCACTAGAGTAGGCTTGCTGGAACCCTCCCCATACTGGGTAGATAGTGAGCACGGGATTTCCCAAGTCCAAAGTGGGGGCACGACTCGGTCCTTAATTATCGTTAAAGCGAGTATCTGCGTCACAAGCGATCCGCCGCAACGGTCCGCAATCGGCACCCATAACAGGTATTGCCGCCCAAACTCCTCAAGTACCCCCTCGGGTACCAATCCCCATGAAACCATGTACCCGCAACAGGTACCCCATAGGGACTGCCCGAGTGCAGCCCCTCAGCACCTCGATCAACGATCGAGTTGTTATTACTCGCTTACACCGCCTAGCTGCACTACTCCTCCCAAACCACCCAAAACTCACGCCAAGAGATTCAATCACATCCATCCATACTCATGCATAGCATAGCATATATATATAAAGTGAGTAGTAGGTAGCAAGGTAACAGGATATTAACAAAGGCAGTGCAGGTTTATCATACGAGTAAAGTAAAGCGCTAGCATACTAGTTGCATGTCTAATAGGCATTTCAGAGAATGGTCGGGCGTGAACCTGGGCAAAGATCTTCGTCCTCGCCAAAGAAGTTGTCGTAGTGGTCCGGCTCCTCCTGACTCTCCGGAGCTCCTAGGGTTGCGTGAAAATTAAATAAGACGCGACTACTAGCAAAGAAACACTAAGACAGCGACGAAAGAAGATCCGAATAACACCAAACTCTACACTATCGCGTAGATTATGATTTTAGAAAAATATAGAAACTGTTTCATATTTTTCTGAGCTACGATTGATTTATTATTAATTTTCGAAGTTTAACTCATTTTCTGAAAATATTAAATAATTTCCAAAAAAGAAAAACAGACAGAAATTAGCCTGCCGACGTCAGCATGACGTCATGCTGACGTCAGCAGTGGGGTCCACCTAAGATGACGTCAGCAGTGGGCCCTACTGACGTCAGCGTTGACCGGTCAACGGTCAACGCGGTCAACCTTGGTCAGTGGGCCCCATGTGTCAGTGACTCGCAGAGTATGACAAGTGGGTCCAATCGTCAGTGCGGTTAAAAGAAAAGAAAAAGAATAAACGATGGCTGGGCTGGAATTGGGCCGAAAGTGATTGGGCCGGAAGAGTTTAGGGTGGTTAAACAGACTTAAACGCGAACTTTAGGCCCACGAAGGGGTGGCTGTTGGAGCTGCTCTGGTGGACCATGTCCACCGTGAACTGTGAGAGGGGTGCATGTGAACCGGGTGCACGGGATCCAGGTGTGGCCGAACCGGGATTTTCTGCGGGTGCGGTGTGGCGTGCGGGTGTGGTCTTCGGTGTGGCTTCGCCACGGCGCGACGCAGCACGCGCGCGGCGCGCACTGGAGCACGCCGGCGGCGTCGGTCGGCGGCGGTTCTCACCAGATATGGCCTCGGCGTTCGCGCGCGGCGAGCAGAGCTCGGCCGCGGCGGCCTCGGCTGCGAGCAAGGGCGACGGCGGGTTGCGCAAGGTTAGCGGCTCAGGATCCTGCAGAAGAAGCGCATAGCTCAAAGGCTGGCACACAGGGGCTGGGCTAGGCACAGCGAGCACGCGCGGCGGCGCTTCGCCGGAAACAGAGAAGAAAGAGGGCTCCGCGGTTGGCTCACCTAGGGGCACGTCGAGGTACACTGCAGCTCGGGGAAGGCTCGACGCAGTCTGGCGGTCCTCGTGCTCCTCCTCCCGTCCCTGGTTCGGCTTCTCCTCGGCGGCTCCACGGACGGCGGCGATCCGAGCTTCGGCGGCGGCGTGGAGAAGATGCTCCGGCTTCCCTCCTCTTCCTCCTCTCCTCCACCACTCCTCCTCTGGTCCTCCCCTTCCCTCTCCCCCTCTCGAATTGGAGTCTGGAAACCCCAATGGGGCGGCGGCGGCTTGAACAGGGAGATGCGTCCGGCGGCGACTTTTATAGGCGCTAGGCTAGGGTTCCCTAGGCACGGACGGCGAGATAGGGGTGCTCGAGCGGCTGCGGACACGCGGCGCGTATCGGACGGGCCGCACGGAGCTCGGGTGGTTGGGGTCACGGGCGTGCGCGCAACCGCGAGAGAGAGAGCGGCGTGAGGAAGATGACGGGG
>OAMR01000019.1:3116819-3127543 GCA_900205405.1 Echinochloa crus-galli | reverse complement strand
TCTGCTGTCCACAATCGAACATCATGCAAGCTACATGTTTTCAACTCAATTTCTTCCGATTTACCTTTAACTAAAATATATGCCCCGATTCCTTTATAGGTAGTGCTTGATATTCATTGATTATCTTACACAGGATGCCATGGATCTTCTTCAAGGACATAACATGACATCTGTTAGTCGAGACATGGCAGTGCCAAGGAAAGGAGGACTTATAGAGAATTATGCGGTGGGTACAATTTGTTATACCTTGAAGTTTCTCTTTATTCATAAATATGTCACATTTTTTAATGGCTAAATGGAAATTGCAAAGAAGTATTCACATTTTACATGATGTTCTTCTGTGTGTGTTTTGACTAGGCACATGTGCATACACTATCTCTTAACATTCACTTGATATAATCTTTATTTATGGGAAATGGCTGGATCAGCTACAGGAATGTGTTTCTTAACTTTTTCCCACAGAATGAAACTTATGCAATTTTTGTTTTACAGTCCTTCCGCCTTGCTTTTGCATTGGTTATGGGAGCTCTAATGTTCATGATGATGTCACTAAGACATGGTAAGGATTCTGACTCTGCTGAAACAGATTTTTTGGGTGTTCTGCTATAAATTTATGTTGTTCGAAGCTCGTCTCTAATTTGGCAGGCAGCATCATTTGCCGTCTGTTTTCTATCCACAATTAATCCATGCTCAAGGATCATTTTCATAAAGTCTTCCATTTAGTCTGATCCCTTTAGAAAAGAGCTTTACTGGTCAATGCGCTACCTTGAAGTTTTGTTTGCGCAGTTTATTGAGTGTTAAAACCTAAATGCAACCAATCAGACAAAAAAAACACTTGCACACATTTATTTTCTCTCTTATTTTTCTTGGATTAATGAAAAGTTGTGGTATGATAAACTCAATGGGTGTGTAGTCAAGTTGATGATGTGCCGGTCAATATGGCAAAAATGATGATGTTTTTTTTCCGGACCACACAACACAATGGCGCCCATGAAATTAGCCTTGAGATGTGATTTGTGCTTGTTTTGGCATTTGAGGGATATGAAGTATGTGGTTTTGAAGTTGAGGATGAAAAATTAGACCACATCAATATTCTAAAAGCAACATGAGATTTAAGTGTTTGAACACTCAAAACAAAATATATTGTTGTTAAAGCTATCCTAATAGGTATTAACCTGTAAGTACACAGCTAACTGCTCAGTTACCTTTGCAGCCCGGACTGATGTTCGCCACTTGTTGTTGTCACTTCTGTGGGCTGGTCTTTGTATTGGTATCACACATTTTGTCAAAACCAATGGCCGAACGTTCACTAACCGACCTCGGTTTCATCAGTCACGCCATTGATGGTTGCAGACTGCAGAGCAACCATTTGGCTCAAGTGAGTGCCTCATAGATTGTCATCATTCATCAAACCTGTCGACAGATTGATTTGTGAATATTATGTATTTGCACCTATTTTTGCACGCTATTTTCCTCTGTAATAAGTTTTCTCCATTGTGTAACAAGTTTTTTATTTCCTTCTTACTTTTGATCCTACGGTCCCAGCTATCATAGTCTGCTTGATAGATCCACTTGTAAAATTACAGGCCTTTCGCCATTAGCATTGTATTATGATTTCATATACTTGAGTTATTGGCAGTTTGGCCAGCATTTGCTATTTCCTTCTCACAAGAACTGTATTCTATATCCTTTGCTAGTTTGCTCCCCTGGTTTTAGACCGGTAGCTGTTCCCACACTATGCAGACCTAAACTGCTGCCGGTACAGGCTAATCAGTTACGCTGTCAGTTGATCACCTGAAACTTCTCTGTTCTATAACAGTATCAGTCGTGCAAATGCATTAGTTGTTTGTGCATTCATCCCCTGCAAATGGTCGTAACTTCCGTCGGCTTTCTTGAATTCCTTCTGAAGGTTCCTCTCTTAAAAAAAAAAGAATTTTACCTGCCATCTCTGAGTGTCTGATCGAGTATGCCAACTGCATCTGCTCTGCACTCCTACTGTGCCTCGTCAACTTTGTCTGCTCCAGCAACTTGTCCGGCCTGCACTTACAAAAGCTCTCGTGACTTTGGTGGCAAGTCCCCTTCTTCCCCTCTACCGGTTTTCACTTGACCTCGACACAAGGCCTGTATTCTGCTGCTACCGCCTCTCCGGTTGGTGTTTGAAGTAGAAGCCAAGACAGTGCCCAGGATCCATGTCTACTTCACCATCACCACCCTTTGCATTGTTTTCCTCAGTGGCAGTGTGGCACCGGCAGCATCCTCACTAATGGTCATGGTCATGGAGGCAACCGCCGCAGCGAGCCGCGCCGAGGTCGACACCTCCCGGCCGTTCCAGTCGGTCCGGCAAGCCGTGGAGGTCTTCGGCGAGCGATACGCCGGCGGTGGCGGCTCCGGCGCGAGCAGTGAGTCCAGCGTCAAGCTCGGTGCCGCCTCGTCCATGGCGCTGGAGCTGCACTACCTGAAGAAGCTGGAGGGAGACTTAGCCGAGGCCAAGGACGAGCTGGTGGAGCTGAGGCAGAGGCAGGCCCAGATGGAGGTGGCGGTGTCCAGCCTCAGCGTGCAGTTTAGCAAGGACCTGGCCGTCTTCTCCGGCCTCGGCAAGGGCAAGGAGGTGGCCGTCGTCGGCGCACCGGCGGCGATCGTCGGAGAAGGAGAGTACGGTGGCCATGGCCGGGTCCGCAGCGACCGGTGGGAAGAGAGCCGGGCCGAGGAGTGGATGGCGAGCCTGGAGTACCTGCCGAGCCTGTCGGAGGCGCTGGCCATCAAGATGGTCGAGGATGACATGGGGGACAGGAAGAAGGAGAGGAAGGCGAAGAACAGCAAGAACAAGGCTGCCGGCAGGAAGAAGCACAAGAAGCAGAGGAGTGGGATCTCATTGGGGCAGTAGCCTGTCTGGAACGTGGGAATTTCGCAAGGATTTTATGGGAATAATGTTGCATGGAACAATTTGATTCCTGTAAAAATCCAGTGAAATTCCCGTTGTTCTAGATGGGGCCTAAGAGAGCTTTGACGTCGATGCTGCTTTATATTTGTAATACCAGGAGTTGATGTAGGTGCTTAGTTTGGTAGGAGAGGCTATATATATCTTCTTCTACCGAGATGAATTCCACCAGGTGCTAAAATGTTCTTGTACTTGGTATCATGCGTGTTACCAAACTATGTCACGAGCGACCCCTGTGGATCCCGCGTGAACTACCGGTTTTCTTCCGGCCGGCACGGATATGGACCAATATATAGTGATATGTTCTACAAGTACTCAGTTTGCCAAGTCTGATCACGGAGATCATACAAAATGATCACTGTTTATATCTGGTTGGAGCTGAGGTTTGCCCATGGAGGCACGGCCGAGCTCACTTCCCGGCGACGACGTGCCGTCGCCATCGTGATGCATGGCGACGATGCATCAAGCATCAGCATGTGCATGTCGTTGATATCGCTGAGAACCAGTGTTGAAATTAGTGGCGGAGCCAGAAAAAAAATTAGCTGGGGCGACTCTAACGACATGCCAAACCAAAATGAAACACACACCAGTTCACACATCTATATACTGTAATTGCACAAATTTTATATAAAGTTTAAATATGTATCCTTAAATTTGAAGAATAAAGACACAAATTAGCAAGTAATAAGAACCTGCTAGCCATGACGCCATATAAAAGTGCTAACGAAGCTTAGAAATATCGTCGGATAAGAAGGAACGTACTCAAACCAGCACATATTTAGCTGGGGCGGCCGGCCCGGCTCGCCCCAATGTGGCTACGCCACTGGTTGAAATATATCTGTGTAGTTTTGGAAAATTCTTAATTATTATTATTATTTTGATACTTAATCTTTGGAACTATTGACTGTTTGATTATCTTTGTGGTTGTGGTGCAGTTCATATGCAAATTATTCATATATACTCATACTGCCAACTGAACGCCTCGAAATAATGGGCTGGGAAATCTTTTTAGGTTTAACCAAGTTCATGGAGTACTCCGTTGTTGTCAGATAAGTCACCTGCTATTTGAAAGAATACAATTAACCAATTAACTGAAAATAAAGGAACCAAAAATCAATTGAACAGTGTGAGGGGAGGCGCCGATGTATTTGAAAGAATACAATCAACCAATTAACTGAAAATAAAGGAACCAAAAATTAATTGAGCAGTGTGAGGGGAGGCGCCGATGTAGTAGTAGGGTTGCAAGGGGGACGAAAACACGTATTCTCAGGTGTGTGCGAAGAACGTACATCAACCTTTATCTTCTTTTAACCTAAAAAACTTCTACTACCTCGGTTCCAAATTACTATTCGTTGTTGACTTTTTCCAACAACGTTTGACCATTCGTCTTATTCAAAAAAATTATCCAAATATGAGAAAAAATAAGTCATATCTAAAGTATATGTAATGATAAAGTAAGTCGCCAATAAAAGAAATGAGACTTGCAAAATTTTTTGAATAAGACGGATGGTCAAACGTTACGAGAAAAAGTCAACAACGAATAATAATTTAGAAGGTAGAAATTAGCTACGTGCAATGGCTTCCTTTGGGTTTTTAAATCAATTCAATTCATGGGTTATATCTTTGTTCTACACTTACTCTTGTAGTAGAGTGTGGAACGTGCAGTTGGCCACTCAGCACAAACAATCTGAGAGATGATCATGGTGCTCGATCATCTGGAACTGTACTGTACGAATACAGATACTGCCATCATCAAATTTGAATGGATGAAGATTTAAGAAAATGTCTGGTTTGAATAATGAGCTGACACATCATTTTCACTAGCTTTTTTTGTTTGGTTTGTTGAATGGAATTAATTGGTTAGCTTAATAATAAGAGGGTTCATCCCATCGAATTCATGGGGACCAACTCATTATTGTTAAATTGAACACTCCATATGAGTAAACAGTTTTATTCTGTAGCACCGTAGTAATATGTTTGCCTGTCTTTTTTATTAGTTGGTTCGCACGATGTTACAAATAAGTTATAGATGGGTGAAGAATTGAAAACTGTTTGCAACGCACTAGCAAAACAATATGGAGAAAAAATGTCGAGACACGGCAGGCATACTTAACAATATGGGAAAATGAATTTAACGGCACGGCAGGCATACAAGTTGCTGAGCTAATCCACATTCGCACAAATCATTTCATAGCGAACATAATGGGAAATGGCATGCCAACAAGGGAGCACATGGAAATTAAGATCCAGGAATATCATGAAAGCTAGTGATAGAGCAAAAGAATATGGTATACAAGTCTGATGACCCCAACATTAAAAAAGAAAAAGAATCTCAGTAGGAAGGTGTCAACATTTGCATAAAACAACTTCTGGTAACAACCGTCTGAGTTCTGCTGCATATCTGTTTCAAATTCGATCTAACACTAATTCTAGACATTAACAAAATTTGGCAGATATCAACGTATGATACCTAACTGAGACTTGAACAAGGATATATATATATATATATAATAAAGAACATGAAATCAGATTAAGATTCAGGCCATCTTACCTGGCATGCCCCCAACAATTTATGCTAGTTCATGTGTGTGCACGTACAGCACAAGAGGGGGTAACAACAGGAAAGAATCCCGAGTGTCGTAATGTAGAAGCAGCATGTGGCCTCAAAATTAGGAGCACTCCAAGAAATTAAACAGCTCAAAACGCCGATGTTCCAAGTACAAGATCCAAAGAAACATCTGCTTCCTACTAAAGAAGCTGTAGCTCAACAGCAAATGAAACAAATTATAGCATGAACCTTTATACAGCCAGCAAGGAACCTTGCACCAGAGCTGATACTGCAACGCTGAAAACACAAGCTGTACTGTAGCAGACAAATAAATTAGAAAAAAAAAGGAAAGAGAGGAAACCAGAGACAACACATAAAGTCAGTAAAATCGGTTAGCCTTTTCGCCTGTATAAAGATAAATTAAATCAATTCCTATTGAGATTACACATTGGGAGAAGAAAACCAATGATAAAATTAATTAGTGACAGCTGCAGTTGCAATGACTTATGTGCAGCATCTGTTCTAAACCTACATAACAGACAGTTACACTCCCTGCTAAACATAAGGCTCACACAATTTATGTTACACTTCTGAGCAGGAGTTACCATGTATACCACCACTACTTGAGGTTCTAAACTTTAGAACTATGGATTGTTTGATTATCTTTGGAAAAGGACTAAAAGGCACACCAGGTGCAATTTTCCATTTTTGGTGGCATTGGCCTCCTTCAGATTCAGGGGTTCCAAAGTGCTGAACATGAGTGACAGGAACCCCATATGAAATACTCAAGCTAGGTTGATACCTATCCATGCAAAGTCCCGGAGCAACCTCGCAGCTTATGGAAAGATGTGCATGAGGTTTGGACTCAAACCCAGGAGGCACTTCGTCATCTGCACCCTCTGTTGAACTCCCCATGCCACAAACATCATTGTGACAACTGTTTGTTCCCTGATTCCTCCGCGACTTGTTTCCCATGAAACTAAATTAAACATCAAATGCACCATGTCCAGAACAAACATTCTGGATTTTTAGTCCAACCATCTTATAGTGCTCATCAGGTTGATAGTCCCAACGGCTCTTGCGTTTCCTCCTAGCAGAACTCCAGACCATATTAGTTCCCTGTGTATCCTGTGCCAATGTGGATGTATGTGGATATTCTGTTGGTTCAATCCTTGCATTATTATGGAGGATCCATCTATCACGAAAGCTCCGAGCAATCTGTTGAACCTGTCACATGGAGTCATGCACATTCATAAATTAAGGATTGCATGCATTCAGATAACCCACGTGAAATTCTAACAAGCAACCCAATAATAAAAATGACAGTAGGGTCAGGCTAGAAAAAAACAATTGGATATGGAAAGAAACCAGCAATTCCCTGATAACTCCTGACTACCTGAGCAGACAAAAACTGCTAAATCATGGCACATGTAATTTCATGAAAGAGCGGCTTGTATGTTTGGTACATTATTACTGGATTTGGTACTGGTTTAGGAACATCGACATATTTTCAGGTTTAAATCTGACTGCCCATGCCAATTGCCAGTTTTTTTCTCGGAAAACGCAGGAGAGCTGCACATCATTATATTAAGAAGAAGAAAGGGTATAAGAACCCCAAAAACAAACACACTCTGCACGTACAAACCCACACCCACTCACACACGCACACACATCAAACACAAAGCACACAGCACACTTACACAGGAACAGAAACAACCCGGCGACCAACACAGCTCGAAAAGAAAACTAATCACCAGGGAGGTGGGCAGTCAAGAGGGATAATCCTCGAGCCCCTGCCAATTGCCAGTTATGGTAATGCTCATGTAAATTGTCCGCTTATAGTGGTCCAAAAATTAACAATGCATTAAGCAACCAAGTGGCAACATATATAACTCTATATCCATAAATCCATAAAAGAAGTGAAAACAAAAAGCACACCAAGTACAACTTAACAAAAAGCAATATAACGCCATAAGTTCAACAAAAGAAGTACAATATGCGTCCGTGGGATTTATGCTACTATTCTAAAGTGACATTTCCAGATTAAGTGGATGTTAAATTCCCAGGTGCAACTTGACTTTATCATGACTAACTTTTGCTCAAAAATTGTGACTCATACTTGTATTTTTGGCACACTTTCCCTAGGTAATTATCTGCTTTATTGCAGTAACGGTTTAATCTCACATGTTCAACCTGTGACTAAGACTCATTCTTTAACTAGCTTTGCCTGGCAGCCATTGTAGTTGTAGTTGTCAAAGATATCTACTTTCCACGCATAGTTAAATATAAGCCTTGCATTTGAAATCTAGCAAAGAGGTAACTACGAACATATTTCCAAAACAAAGCTGAAAGAATGCATTAGCATGGTATTTCCATTACCTGAAAGTCCTTATGTCTGACTAAGCTCAGCATCGAGTCTCTGAAGCTGCAGAATAAGTTCCAGATGAAGTTATAGAAAATTGAATCGTGATTAAATATTCAAAAGGAACAAAAGTAGGGGCTATTTCCGGAACACTGTTAATCTTCATCAAGCACGTTACTACACTGACAAAGGCTTATAGTTTAGTAGTAAACAGTGTTCCGGAAATAGCCCCTACTTTTGTTCCTTTTGAATATTTAATCACGATTCAATTTTCTATAACTTCATCTGGAACTTATTCTGCAGCTTCAGAGACTCGATGCTGAGCTTAGTCAGACATAAGGACTTTCAGGTAATGGAAATACCATGCTAATGCATTCTTTCAGCTTTGTTTTGGAAATATGTTCGTAGTTACCTCTTTGCTAGATTTCAAATGCAAGGCTTATATTTAACTATGCGTGGAAAGTAGATATCTTGGGAAACTTCAACGACAATGGCTGCCAGGCAAAGCAGTGTCTCAGTGACCACGTATCCAAAAGGATACTTATTTGTTGAGAAAGGAAGTTATGTGAAAATAATATGTCAACTGGAAACCACACTACATGTGAATGCAGCAGCTGGTGACTTGATTACATAAATTGTATTAGAGAATGAAGGGAAGACCTTCAGAAGCTTCCGTATGATAGGTATCCGATTAAAGGTGTCTCTATTCTGCTTCAACATAATTTGGAGCATTTGCAATCCTGCCACAAGATAGAACAAAAAGGTTCTTAGTTGGTAACTCAAGAACTTTCATACAGAGAGTTGAGGGCAAGGGAAATATACCATTCTTGTTGATGATATCCAACAGGACTGAACGTGATTTTGTTTTTAAAAGTGCATCCATAATCAATGAAAGATTCCTCACACTGAAAGAGATAGAAAGAGATTAGCGTATTTGGGGGGAGAAAAACTTGGTTCACATGTCATCTGGTTATCAGACCTTTGTGATGTGCCCCCAGCATTGTCACCTTCTGCTGCCGTCACAACGAGAAGCTTCAAGTATCCATTGGTAGCATCCTGCTCGAGAAAATGCTTTGACTACTTAGAACATAAAAATATAGAACATAACTATTGTTTCCACTGCTGGATTAAATGATGCAACAAGAAAATCCATATTAGCGCTATCATGGAACACATGTGAATAGCAGAGACAGAAAAGTTCAATCCATGCATGTGTAGGCAACTTTTATGTCATTAGAGCAATCAAGATGCATTTCAAACCGATAAAGAGGCCTGATTTTGCTAGAAATTCGATTACAAGTTTAATAAAATATGCTCCTGAGATTCTGTATTCCAAAAATGTAAGAACGCCAATATAACTTCTGCACTTTGTAGGCATTGTACTCCAGATATTTGAGCACCAGTAATCAAAGTCCAAATCTTCTAAGGCCATGCGCCTTTCAAACTTTCATAACATAGCATCAGATCTAGCTGTATTGTTTTTGTCCAGCAAAACTTTTCAGAAAAATATCTTTTGTGCAAACATGGTACTCTACAATGATGGTTTCACACCTTTCGCTTGCTGATACCTTCGTTATCATCCAATAAGTTGTTCAGTCTCCCTTCAACTACATATACAAAAGAGAGATCACTAAGACTATCACATTTTAGCTGAAGTGGGGAGAGGAAAGCATGGGCCAGAATAGTATTACCTCGCAAGATGTGTTCATTATCAATTGGAGATGATGATTGCGGTTTCGCTTTTCTATGTTGTTTTAAGTTGTTTCTCTTATTAGCATTGCAACCAGGCACCACATTGCTCCTTGAACTAGGTGCCGATCCATTTATTACATTTGGAGCCTTTAGTCCTTCAGTTAAGTTTGCAGTCTTTTGCAGAAGACCTGATGACTGAGTACCAATTACTGGGAACTGCTGCAAAGAACTTTCAAATGTTCGTGACACATGCACAGGTGTGCGGATGACATCTTCATCTTCCTGTGGGCTCCATGCTTCCAAGGAATTTTCAGGCTCGCTAGTTTCAACTAGGGTTACTCCAGTTTGCTCTTGGGGTTCTAACTCTGATTTTGTAGCTGAGAAATCATGTAGATCTTTCCCTTGAATAGAAAGTTCAGATTCTGCAATATTTTGATGACTTCCATCAGAATCAGACCCAATTACACCCATCAACTCTTCAGAATCTTTGCCAACAACAATTTGTTCAAAATGTCCTGATGCTGCATCATCTTGGGTGATGGTATCAGCAACTGATATGTCTCCACCAATGTAACCCCGACACTTGGCAGTACCACAGTAGCATTTTTGAGGAGCAGCACCAGATACACGAACATAGTTATAATCGAATGTCAATTCTTCACCCTATAAGAAGGGGGAAATCTATTACACACTGACAGCTGTCAAGCAACATATGACATTGAATAATAATTTACTACAACCATCCACTGATTCAACTCAAAATATAAATAAAGGAAACCAACCCTCATTCTGTTTCCAGTACATGCACTGGGTCATATGGGGACAAAATGTCCAGTATGGGAGAATGTGATGATTGCTAGCCTTACCTTTTTTATGTTCCTCATAGCAAATATCCCAATGCAGACTTCTCCATTGACCATCCACTAGGAAAAAAAAGAACACAACTTAGCAAACTCAGGGTGAGAGTACAATTCTTGATCATATATCAAGAACCTGTATATTTTAATTTTGGTACAAAGTTTCAGCCAACAAGGATTTAATGGCAAGAAACATAGTCAAAAATACAATACAAAAATCAGTGAAATTAAATTCAACCTTCTCTGTACGACAGTTAGGGCTGCAACTATGATTGATGAATCGGCCCAAGTTTCCCTTAGTGCAAGCATCTATAACCTGGAAGAATT
>OAMR01000019.1:3086666-3109378 GCA_900205405.1 Echinochloa crus-galli | reverse complement strand
AAGACCTTTCGCACTTGTTCTTCACCTGCACCAATGCAGACCAAGCCGCATCGAACACCTGCAATACTCAGCCAAGAGTCAGTCCACACAACGTTGTCAATCACTCATCACACTGAGAAGCGACCATCCATCGGTCCTCGGACACACCTGGTCCTCAATCTCCCCCTTGATGAGTGCATTGACAACACACATAATAACTCAAGAATTGAGAAAGGGAAACAGAGAAGAAAAGAAAAGAAACCTCAACCAAGTGACTCAAAGCAAAGAACAAGCCAAGAACACAGTCACTCGAAAGAGAAAATCTCGGTCCCCTAAGACAAGGGCAAAGGCTCAACACAACCGAGACAACAAGCTCCAAATTCCGACCTCTCAAGCAAAGAGACAGAAAGGGCTCAACACCATCGGCAAAAGAGCAAAGCACACAAAACATGAACGCAATGAGCCCCCCCTGCAGAAATGCATACTCCCCCTGAACAAGTGCAAACATACTCAAGTTCTCCCCCTGAACTGAGTATCCCTCCTAATGCAAAGCAATGCATCAATTCTGAAAGTCTACAATGCATTATCTCCCCTTTTTCACATTATTCTCCCCCTTGTTGCCAATGCACGAATCAAGGCACAAATGCAACAGGAACGAACTAGAGCTTCTCAAATATACAATGAGCACTATAAAATGTTACACATATGGCAAATGAGCAAGCAATAGTCCTAGATTCTGTACAAGCATTGCCAACAAGATTTCATGATTGTATAAGCATATGGCCATTTAGTTTTCAATTTCAGCAAGTTTTCAAAAATTCATCACCTTATGAGCAAAATAGCATATTCAAGCCAAAATGAACTAGATCATGCAAAGATCATACAAGGTCACTAATTCTTATCGAAAGATCATTGCAAACACCCAAAATCTACATCATGTCATGTCAAAGCCACCGAGCCATGTGTCTACTTCTAAATAAGAGACTTCTCTTGGTAGACAACATGCAACGGTTTAGCACCCAAAATTTACAAGAAAAAGCATTATTGACATGATTAGCACATTTTCAAGCATAAGCATCTCATTCTTTCATATTTTCAGATTATGGTACATGAAATGCCTTTGCGGCAAAAAGAAGCTTATGCCTCTCCATAAGACAAGCAATGGGCTAAACATTTGCAATGATAGACTGATCTTTGACCCATTTCGCAAGAACAAGTTACCCTAACACAACCTAAGCATGAGAAAGCATTTAGGCTAGAAGTTACACATTTGCTCATAGGTGAGATCAAGTTTATCATTTCAAAGACATTAGCAAGCTTCAATATGAATATACAATAAATCAATCAAGAGCTTAGCTAGTCATCACCACAAGACTATACACATGTCCACTAGCTCAAATATAGCAAGTTATAGTGATCAATCCATATAGGAGAAGCTCATCCTAAAAGTATCATACAGAACAGAAACAAGTCCTTGATATATCACAATGCAGTCTATATGCCAAATGCAATACATATGAAACAAATGCAACAAAATGCTAATTGCATAAAAACAAGCACATGGTAAAGCATGGCAAGATGTTCATGAGGATCACACAGTAACATGAAAAGTGACTAATCCACCAAGATATAGTACAAAGGATAGCAAGATAAGGTATACAAAATCACAAAGCTATCAAGAATAAGGTGGCTAGCCTACCATGGTATATACACAAGCAAGACACAAAACATGTCATGATACAAGAATACAAGTGAGCAAAAGTGGAAAAGAAAACTCACTATACGTGTGTACAAAGGCTTTCGAGAGCCATACAAAACGATGTGGAGAACGAACATGTCTTGATCACACCAAGTGCAAAGACCAAGTACCATCGAGCTCATGTTCTCCAATCGCATCCCCTTACCTACACACGAGGGGACAAAGAAGACCGAGTCTTGGATCCCAAAGGGTTAGCCAGCATATACTTGAGAATCCAAACCTTGGTCACACGGGTAAGAGATGCACATAACTTATCATGTGGGTTAGCATGATGCAAATGTTGGTTTAAACGCGAAGGATTTCGAACACTCTTGGAACCATGCCTCAAAGGAGCAACCCGAGAAGACGAACGAGTGCTGCCACTAGCAAAAAGGCAATGATCCCTCGAGGTCTTAAGAGAAGAACCAACACAATCACCATAAGAAGCATGTCGTGGACCAACACAAGAAGAACTAGAAGCATGTCCATGATCATGGCCTAACTCACTAGAAAAGGAGTCATAAAACCCATCAATAAATTGTGGCTTCTTACTAGGCTCACAAGTGTTCATGCCATGAGAAAGGCTATGAACCACCAAAGGCTTAGAAGCACAAGCTCGCCGCATTTTCCTTGCATGGCGGTAGCAAAAACTCTCTTGATGCCCATCCTTCCCACAATGAGAGCAATGGTACAAAGGCCTATCGGGAGGCACGGTCCGAGTGGACAAATCACCATTCTCTTGTAAGTGAGAAATCCCTTGGGACTTGGAGCAAGAAGCATCAATCCCAACACTCGACTTGGTGCCCACATTAGAATCACACGTGCCATGAGAAACGCTATGTGGCTTCTTAGAAGCTTTGGTACGCACACGTCGCTCATGCTTGACACGACGAAAGCAAAACTCAATGGTATGCCCTTCTTTCTTACAAAAGGTGCAATGTAACTTTGGTTTGGGCGGATTGAGTTCCAAACATATGAGAAGCACCCTTGTCATGAGAAGTCCTTTGGGCATCACCCGAAGAAGCAACAAGCTTAGGACTAGTTATGGAAGAGCTATCCAAAGCACTAGCACAAGTACCACCATCTAAAGGCTCACGCTCTAGAGAAGAAGTCAACTCCGGTTGAGAAGAAGCAATTTTAGAAGCATCAACAACGGAGTGACAGGAGACACGAGAATCCACACCCTTAGCATAAAGACTCTTGCATCTTGTGCGCAAAACCTCATTTTTAATTTTGAGGCGCTCACAAGTACCACATGGAATATTTCTTAACTTTTCAATTTCCTTCTCAATGCACTTAGCATATGTGGTATGCAAGAGTTCATTTTCCTTCAAGGTTGGCACTCATCTCATCGTGCACAACCAACTTGGCGCTCATACCATCGCGCATTTTCTTCAAAGCCAAAACTTCGCTTTCCAAATCAATGCATGAAGTGCAAATGAAGTCACATGAACAAGCAACATCATTTACATCTACCAAAGCATCATCATTATCACAGGAAGTACGGCTAGCATCATCATTATGCAACAAAGAGCACTTGCTACAAGACATAGACTTCATCTCACAAATTTCAGCCCTAGCATGCTCAAGTTGTTCTACACATGTGGTGTGAGTCAATTTTAGTTCATTAATTTCAGCATGCAAAGACTCACAAGAACCACATGGAAAGGAAGCACTTGACTCTAACAAAGCAATCTTACTTCTAGCCTTATCAAGATCATCATTCAAAACATCACAAGAGTTACAAGGCATAGAAGCATTGGATTTCAACAAGTTATTTTCAGATTGCAAGCAAGCAAGAAATGAACTCAATTCATCATTCTCTTTAAGCAAGCTACACACATCATTTGCAAACTCAAGAGCTTCTTCTCGAACATTCTTATTTTCAACAAGCAAAGCATCACAAGATTTGCATGGCAAAGGTGAGTTCTTAAGTTCCACATTCATCTCACCATAGGCACAAAGGCGAGTGAACAAGATAATGATACCTTGGGTGAGCTTGACCTTTCTTCTCTCCATAAGCTTATCTTGGAGATCATCATCTTGAGCCACCAAAAGTCGGATCAACGCCGACGCCTCCTTATCGTTCTCCAACTCTTTACACTTTCTCCTCCACTTGCGGTCATCTCCCGAAGCACTCTCCATCACACCAATCTCTGAAGGCAAAGATGCACAAGAGGAAGAGCTTGGTGCCATAACTCAAAGCACCGATTAGGATTAGCCGAAAACAAGCTCAAAACGTGCAAATCAAATCCGCAAGCAAAAGCGTCCTTTTCTCGTCGCCCTATGGATCACAAAACCGGTCAAGGTGGAGTGATCCTTAACCAAGCTCTAATACCAATTGAAGGATCGATATGGCGACCAGAGAGGGGGGACTGAATGGGAGCCGATGAAAATTTCTTCCGAAATTTGGCCTATGTCCCAAAATCTACTACCCCGGGAAATCCTCACAAACTTGTCAAGATTGTGTAGTCACAGCGGACCTACCAACCTTAGGAACAAGTCTCAAACAAAGATCTAGCGGAAGCTCAACTCAAGAAATGGAAGGAACGGCAATCTGTCAGGAGTGACACGGACCGTCCGCAAGGAGATGGCGGACTGTCCGTGGTCTCGGCGGATCGTCCGTCAGGGCACGGCGGACCGTCCGTGGTCACGGCGGACCGTCCGTCAGAGCAGGGCGGACCGTCCGTAAAACCCCCAAAAATCTCCAGAAGGTTTCGGCCTTTCTGGGGACCGTCCGAACCCCTACCGCGGACCGTCCGCCAGTGTTGCGGACCGTCCGAAAAGGGCAAGAAGACCGTCCGAGAAAACACTTAGCCAAATCCGACATTCGGGCAAAACAAACCCTCAGCACGGATCGTCCGCCAAGCAGGTGCGGACCGTCCGCGAGGCTTACGGACCGTCCGACAGGGTCGCGCGGACCGTCCGAGAAACACGTCGGACGAACAGGAAGAACTGCTACAGTAAATCGCGGGATCCTCTTCCCAAATCCATCACTGGATCTCCCAAACGGCTAGAGCTCTTGAGATGAAACTTTGGGGAGATGATTAGCACCCTAAGGCGAAGATATGCCCCAAAAATCTCGACCTCTAACGGCCTACAAATCGAGAAATCGCGGATCACACGAACTAGACCCCTTCCCACGAGTTCATCCCAAAATCACCAAATCGAGACCGATTCCCGGCGTTTGAGGGGGCAAGATCATCCACAAGGAGGCGCAAGGCACTCACCCATGATCCCCTCAAACAAATCCGAAGCCAAACGGTCTAGAAACGACGAATCGAGGGAAACTAGAAAAGGGAGGCAAAGGAACTCGGGAAGAACACAAGAGAGATTCAAACTAGCACTTGATTCAAACAGACAGAGGTCACAATCTGTACAAGGCTAGCATCCTCCCAACATCCTCCCGCTCAGATGAATCGTGATGCACTGGCTAGCCTATAGAAAAAATAGGGAAAAACCTAGAGTTCACCAACAATGGACGACTCAACTAAAAGAGCGACACCCTTGCCTTCCCCTCCACCCCTATTCATACTCATGTCCTGGTAGGGGAAAAGACTCAACTACCCCTACAACTAGGACCTACGATACACACCCTCAAGGGCAAAATAGTAAAGTCGCAGGCATCTCCTCCGGCTGGGCACGCCGTCCATCCGGCCTTGCTTAGCTCCGACGCAAGCTCCCGGATCCCGCCACGTGTCCCCAGCTTCGAAGCTTCTCGAACGCGCCCGGATCACCGTCGCGTTGGGCCTTCGGGTGATGGTTCTCGGGTAGCACCATCAAACCCCGCGTACTTGGTCCAGCCTCCACGCCAAGCCTCGAGCACGCCAAGCCTTTCACCTCCAGCTCCCGGAAGGTCTACTCGGTCTTGCTTCGTTCCTTGACTCGGCCGTGCCCAATGTACCGGCTCGATCACCTTCATCCACGTTGCCTTGCTTGTTCTTGCACCATGTGAACCGCACCTGGTCTCACTGGCCACCGGGTCCCTCGAACAAAGCCTACTTGTCTCTCCGCTCCTGGGAGGCCGCTCCGGCTAAGACCTTTCGCACTTGTTCTTCACCTGCACCAATGCAAACCAAGCCGCATTCTACACATGCAATACTTGAGCCAAGGCGAACGTCAGTCCACACAACGTTATCAATCACTCAGCACACTGACAAGCGACCATCCATCGGTCCTCGGACACACCTGGTCCTCATTCTTGCAACTGCAGTCCATAACCTTTCTTGCCAGAATGGAACCATTTCAGTTTGGCATAGCTGCGTCGCTGAAACTGTTTCACCGATTTTCAGTCAAAACAAATGTAGCATGGAAAACATGAACCAACATATCACCAAAAAAGAAATGACCTTCTGATTAGAACATTGTTCTCCACATGGACATGTACGCTTGACGCATTCAATGTTGAGCATCCTGTTCAAGCAGCCATCTCTACAGCCCAGTCGACCATCTTCAGGACGCTTGCAGTTGCACACCATGCTCTGGTCATAATTAATGAAAAACATAAGAAAACTTGGGTATCCTTAAAATTTCAGCGAGAAATCAAGTCACAAGAAGTGTAAGAAAAACCAATATATTTTGTACAATGGTTCAAGATAGTTTGATTTAACATGGCTCACAAAAATAATAGTAGGATTTGATGGTGCTGGATGGTTGAAGATATTCTTGCAACTAAAAAGTGTGTAACACACATTCAAAGTGCCAACAGTTCAAATGTTTGTGTTTTATGCACTTTGTAAGTAAATTTTCCAAATGCACATATGAACAAGAACTATAGCAACTTTTTACTGTCCTTACAAATTTCCAAAGTCTGTGATTGAAGGACAAATTGGTGGACAGAACCAACCTCATCAATGGATTGTGTCCTCCGTTGCCGACCCAGAAACACGTTTGTCCTAATAGATGTCCATGATGGTGCTTTGCAAGCTACTCAACAGCAAGATGCAAAAGGGTGAAGGAAAATCAGATATGATAGCACATAAGGAATTATTTTACATTATAATGAATAAAATCTGTACTGAATAAAATAAAAAGGATGCATAGGTTTCAAACCTTTGGAATTAGATCTGCCATTGTCTGCTTCATCAGCTGAAGCATCTGAAAGGTCGAGTTCTGCATTGATTTCAGCGTTTGTCTTCTCTTGTGGAATAGAACAATTAGCAAATGCCTTGTCTCCATTGTCCTTACAAGCCCTGAATAAGTTTTTAAAGAAAAAAATAGAGAGGATTGATCAGAAGTATGTTATATTTGACAGATGAGCACAAATATATTTCAAAAATGTGTACAACACATTAAAGTAAAATGATGACTGAATGGAATAAACAAGATTTGCAGTGGTAGTAAGACATTAGGTTGACCCTCGAAAAAAAAAGTTAAAGATGAGTGCAGATCCATAGTGGAATAAAGGAAGATGTGGGCTAACATCTCAAATGTAAGTCTAATATGTGTTAGGCACCGCAGCAAAAGGAACAGAATAGATGACGAAGACGGAGGTGAACATGGTTCAACTTCCCAGAAAAATGTCTACACCATCAAAATCATAAAGGCTAAGAGTGTCAATGATTATCCTTTATACGTGCATCATACACACTCCAGTCAAGAAATGGTTGGCGTACGCAAGCTGCTGACCTAGCTGGGCCTTTTCTTTTGCTTTACTAGACGTATATGAAGTGAACAGCCAATTTTTTATAATGATGATGGCATGTTTTCTGATAGTGTATCCATATACAAAACCTCTGAGAAATTGTAGCACATTCCCAAAAATGTAAAATAGTCAAGAGAGGGATGTGTTTGATAGTGACAGTGGCATTATCTTCTGATGAGGTAACAGTAAGAATTATCAAAAATTATAGATGAAATTCCAGGCTTATTTATTTGGATTAATCCATCTGAAACCGAAACAAAACTAGGAACAGAATATGGTGTAGCTGCTTTTGGATCAGGTTTTATGGTAGAGGTGGCAATTTCTTCTTCTCACGGCTGCGGTCAGGTATTGCATTATTCAGGGAAAATGTGTAGAAAATACATGGAACAATAATTTAAACATGAGCATATGTTACATACAAGGAGCATCTTTGTTCCTCTAAAAAAATATAGTCAAATGTTACCAAATGAAAGTTCCAAAACTCGAAAAATATAGCTTTCCTCTATCATAGGAAGGTCAAATCGGCATGCCCGCTTTATAAAGCAGAGAAGAAAAAAAATGCAGTGATCTATGTGGTTAGGACCATTTTTTCCTATTTTGGGTTGATTTTGGGTTTGCCTCCTACAAAGCAAAAAAAATAAAATAACTGTTGACAGTCAAAATTGGCTCTGGCCCGGCCAAACCGGTCTGACCTATTGGGATTGCTAAAGCTTACAACAAGAAAGTACGAGGAAAATATTTTCAGATTGGTGAGCTTGTTTGGAAGACGATCTTGCCTATTGGGACGAAAAACAACAAGTTTGGTAAATGGTCACCAAGTTGGGAAGGACCCTATAAAGTTGTCAAAGTCATTTTTGGGAATTCTTACATACTAGAGACGCTGAAGGGAGATCATTTGCCTAAAGCTATCAACGGAAGATACTTGAAGAAATTCTATCCAAGTGTTTGGCAAGACGCATGAAGAGCAATGGCCGATATATTGTTGATATCACCCTTAGCATAAATTTTAGCTCCTGAATTGTAATTACTTGCTTTTTAGCTCTCAAGTTCACTAAAAACGCAGGGGGGCATGTGTTGACAGTCAAAATTGGCTCTGGCCCGGCCAAACCGGTCGGACCGGTTTGGTTCTGTAATTCGATTAGGATTAGGATTCCGAGTTTAATCCTATATTGTAACCTATTCGAAAGGGGTAAGACTTCTCCGGCCTATAAATATAAAGGCTAAGGCCGATTGAGAGGGATTCCAATCGAATCAAACACATTTATCCTTTACTTTTGTATCTCTCAAACCCTAATCTTTTCTAACCCCCATATTCTGTTCTTTGCTCGTCTCTACGGCGTTCGAGGGCGTTTCAGGAACCGGTCTGACCGGTTTGCCCGAGGAGCTCAGGAGTTGGCCGTTGTGACGGCCGTGCTGCGCGTTGGATCGATCTTCGAGTTTGTTGGCGCGTTTTCGTGTCAACATACTTTTTGGCGACTCCGCTGGGGAAAGATTAATCTGGTTTCAAGACCGATTCAATCTACTCCCATTATGTCTGGATCAACGTGTGACCTTGACAAAGACAACATCATCACCGCAATGATGGAAGAGCTCACGGACGAGGAGCGGAAGCGGTACCTGATTGCTGAGGAGCACTTCAGGACGCAATTCTTGAAGGGCTTCAAAAAAGATCGCGGTGGTCTTGTCAAGAGAGTGGAGGAATTCGTCATGCCGGCTTTCAAGCTGGCAAACGACCAAGTTGAAGAACTTCCAAAGGTAACTGGCGAATCCTCTGATTTGATGCAGCAAATTACTCGTACGATGGACGATAAATTGCTTGCTGCACAAACTGCTACTAGTGAGTTGATTGCTAGTATGTCGGATAATTCTGATAAAGGTAAAAATAATATAGAATCTAATGAATTACTTAACCCAACTCCTAGCTCATCAGGTGTGCCAGAAAATGTTTTAGATTCTAATTTAGGCATGCCGATGAATTTCTATGCAGGACAAACATCTCACCATGGTTCGGTCCACGAACCGGTAAGACCGGTTTTCACAACCGGTCAGACCGGTTTGGCCCCCTCTGGCGGTCAGACCGGTTCCATGGGTGCAGGGGCACCGGGTGCGATGGTTTTATCTAGTACGGTTGCTTCTGGTCCTGTTCACACTACTCCACGCACTACAATTGTGGGAAGTATACCCCACGGATCTGGCGCGTCTCACGGGCCGATTCCGAATACTTCTCAAAGTGCGGCGTATAATGTTCCCCGTTTTCGTTGAAGCTGATTCAGAAAAATCGGCAAGAAGAAATTAAGTTTACTTTTGATGTAGCCAAATGTGATCGTGTTTTTGATGAATTGCTTAAGAATGACTTTAGCAAAACTCGGGCTTGAATTGGGTAATTCACGTTTGTATCAAAAACCGTATCCGCCTGAATTTGATTTAGTTGCTTATCCTAATGGTTGGCGTGTTCCTGATTTTATTAAATTCAGTGGCGAAGATAATAGAACTCCTTGGGAACATATTAATCAATATATCTTGCACTTAGGAGAGGCATCATTTTATGAAGCGTTGCGTATACGGTTGTTCTCATTATCTTTAACTGGAACTGCTTTTTCATGGTTTTCTTCGCTTGCTCCTAATTCTATTCAAAATTGGACTCAATTGGAGCGTAAATTTCATGATCATTTCTTTAGCGGAGAAAATGAAGCTAAGTTGTCTGATTTAACATCGGTTAAGCAAAGTCGAGAAGAATCGGTTCTTGATTACTTCAAAAGATTTAAAGATGTTAAGAACCGATGTTTTAACATAATTGTTTCTGATGTGCCGTTTGTCAGCGTAGCAGGCAACACGGAACGGCCGTGTTTCTTTCCTACTAGGAAAAAAAATTCCAAAGACAATCTTACATGCATAGAGTACTAAATGAAGTTTTTTTGTAAAATCCTTTTACGGTTGAATATACCTTTACACGACGAATCTAATGAGCCTAATTAATTCATGTTTTGCTACAGTAATACTGTTGACACTCAAATTGGGCCGAAGGCCAAACCGGTCTGACCGGTTTGCCAAACCGGTCAGACCTTTGTAAACAAAAATTTATCGGCTGAGTTTAAAGCCGAGTTAATAAATTTGTTGAAAGAGTGTGTTGATTGTTTTGCTTGGGAGTACCGTGAGATGCCTGGTTTAAGTCGTGACTTAGTTGAGCATCGTTTACCAATAAAGGCCGGTTTTAGACCTTTTAAACAATCGGCTAGACGTTTTAATCCCGCTATTTATGACCGAATAAAAGAAGAGGTTAATCGTTTATTAGATGCTGTTTTTATTCGGACTTGTCGTTATGCGGAGTGGATTTCTAATATTGTTCCCGTTGAAAAGAAAGATTCGGGAAAACTTAGAGTTTGCATTGATTTTAGAGATCTTAATAAAGCCACTCCGAAAGATTCAATCACCGCAGCGTTGGATCAATTCTACAGCTTATAAGCGTCGTGGTGATGTTACTGGGACTTCAGTACATGACCGATTGGGCTCATACCAATCAGGTCCTTTGGCTGCTCCCCAAAGCGGTCCGACCGGTTTTGTGAACCGGTCAGACCGGTTTCGGTCTGAGCAGAGGTTCCAAGCTCCTCCTAAGCAAGAATACCGTGTCAAGGAGAAAAAGGAGGACGTGCAAGCCAAAGCCAGTGGGTTTGTAACAATTGGTGATATTTCAGTGGCTATGCAAGACTTGGGTAGAAAGCCGATAGTCATTGGAGATTCGGCTCCTGTTCCAGTCAAAAAGCCGGTCATGGTTAATGATCATGAGGCTAGCAGTAGCAAAGGCGTAAAGAAAGTCTTCCAACCAAGGTGGTGTCCTTCTGGATTGACTCATACGCAGAAGCGGAAGTTACAACGCCTGCGAAACAAAGAAAAAAGGGAACAGGAAGCTGAGAAGCTGAGGGATGAATACTTCAACAATTACAGGCCTATGATCCCTCAGACCAAGATCTGGCAAGCTAAGCCCGTTGTGCAATCAGCAGCACAACCGGTCAGACCGGTTGCTGAATCCGGTCAGACCGGTTTGGATCAGCCCACCGCTGCAGAAGCGGTCAGACCGGTTTCTGGAACCGGTCAGACCGGTTTGACGACAGAAGCGGGAACTGAGATTACTTCAACCATCGATACTACTCCGCCAATTCCTCCAGTGGTTGAAGATGAAGAATTGGTTGATTTTGAGCACTTCTCCAGAACATAACAACATGGAAATCAATGTTTTATATTTGTCTTCTGATTATTATGTGATACCGGAGGAGGAAGTCTCTCATCTTCATGAATTACTTGCTGTGATTAATGGAGCAGACAAATCAACAGAGACAAACCGGTCAGACCGCTTCTGGAAACCGGTCAGACCGGTTTGGGTCTGAACAGCGCCGACCGAGCCAAACCGGTCAGACCGCTTCTGGGAACCGGTCAGACCGGTTTGCGTCTGGACAGTGGCTTCAAGACCGAATTGATCATCATCGAGCACATTCGGCCGGTATGTTTGAAGCCATTGAAGATCTCGGTGATATGGATAAGTTGGGTCAGGGTTTCACGTCAGCCGACCCTTTAGAAAAAATAGATATTGGTGATGGTACTATTCCTAGGCCAACTTTTGTAAACAAAAATTTATCGGCTGAGTTTAAAGCCGAGTTAATAAATTTGTTGAAAGAGTATGTCGATTGTTTTGCTTGGGAGTACCGTGAGATGCCTGGTTTGAGTCGTGATTTAGTTGAGCATCGTTTACCAATTAAGGCCGGTTTTAGACCTTTTAAACAATCGGCTAGACGTTTTAATCCCGCTATTTATGACCGAATAAAAGAAGAGGTTAATCGTTTGTTAGATGCTGGTTTTATTCGGACTTGTCGTTATGCGGAGTGGATTTCTAATATTGTTCCCGTTGAAAAGAAAGATTCGGGAAAACTTAGAGTTTGCATTGATTTTAGAGATCTTAATAAAGCCACTCCAAAAGATTCATATCCTATGCCTATAGCCGATGTCTTAATCAATGAAGCTTCTGGGCATCGTGTTGTTAGTTTTCTTGATGGTAATGCCGGATATAATCAAATATTTATGGCCGAAGAGGATATGCACAAAACGGCCTTTCAATGTCCGGGATTTATTGGTTTATTTGAGTGGGTGGTTATGACTTTTGGATTGAAGAATGTTGGTGCAACTTATCAAAGGGCTATGAATTTAATCTTTCATGATTTTCTTGGAGTTATTGTGGAAGTGTACATTGATGATATCGTAGTTAAATCGGATGGTTTAATTTCTCATCTAGCCGATTTAAAACTTGCTCTTGAAAGGATGCGACAGTATGGCTTGAAGATGAATCCACTCAAATGTGCTTTTGGTGTTTCGGCTGGGAAGTTTCTTAGGTTTGTTATTCATGAGAACGGCATAGAAATTGATCCCAAGAGAATTGAAGCTATGAAGAAAGTCGAAGCTCCTGCTTGCAAGAAAGATTTGTAAAAGTTTCTAGGCAAGGTAAATTTCTTGAGAAGATTTATAATTAACTTGTCTGGAAAGGTTGATGCTTTTACTCCTTTACTTCAGTTGAAAGATGAAGCCGATTTTACCTGGGGGGCAAAACAACAAGAGGCTTTTGAGAAGATCAAAGAGTACTTGTCTTCACCACCGGTGCTTAGGGCGCCTAAGAGAGGGGTTCCGTTCAGACTTTATGTGGCGGCTGAAGATAGAACTATTGGGGCTGTTTTGACTCAAGAAATCGGCAACAAGGAGTATGTGATTGCTTATGTAAGCCGACGGCTCATCGATGCAGAAACAAGGTATACTTTCATTGAGAAGTTGTGTTTATCCTTGTACCATGCTTGTACTCAATTGAGGCATTATTTATTATCTAGCACTTGCATCGTGTTATGTCAAACCGATGTAATTAAACATATGTTGCAAAAGCCGATTTCTAGTGGAAGAGTCGGTAAATGAGCTTATGCTTTAGTTGAGTATGATTTGGCTTGTGACCTTTAAATCAATAAAAGGCCAAATTGTAGTTGATTTTATTGTTGAACATCGGATAAATGATACAAACAACTTCGACGTCGGCTATGTTGTTTGTACACCGTGGAAGTTATACTTTGATGGATCGGTTTGCAATGATGGGCAAGGAATTGGTGCTGTTTTGATCTCTCCAAGTGGTGCCGTCTTTGAGTTTTCAAACCGATTGGAAGAAAAGCGAACCAATAATCAAGTTGAATATGAAGCTCTTCTATTTGGCTTGGAATTTTTGCAAGACATGGGAGTAAAACATGTTGAAGCTTTTGGTGATTCGCTTCTGGTGGTACAACAAGTGTCAAAGAGAAGAGAATGACAAGGAAAATACTCTGGCTCAGAAAGCATCTGGTTATATGGTTGCAAAGAAGTATTTCTATCTCCAAAAACCGATGCAAACAAAAGCCGAGGTTCTGGTTCTGGACGAACCGGTCACACCGGTTTCAGAAACCGGTCAGACCGGTCTGACTGCCAGAACCGGTCTGACCGGTTCGAAAACCGGTCTGACCGCTTCGTCCCCTGACAGAAGCAAAAATCCTTTGGATGATGCTAATCAATCCAAAGTTGAAGATCAGGATTGGAGGGTGCCTATTATTACTTATTTGAGAGATCCTGGTCGTGATGCAGAAAGAAATATTCGGCGAATATCATTTAAATACGTTTTGCTTGACGATGAACTCTATCGTCGAAACGTTGCCAAGTATCCCTCGCTAGACACTCCACAAACATGTGGTTTGCCGAGTTTTTCTTTTTCTTTTTCCGAGTGTTTATTTAGAAGCACTCGGTAAATCTTCTATTTGCTGAGTGCCCGTCCTTTTGCACTCAGCAAACTGTCGAATACTAGGTAAACATCAGGTTTCTGGTTGTGGACACTCTCTCTATCAACCTGGATAAGCCAGCAAATGATCCCATCTAAGGCTTGTTCGGCTTCATCCCTTCGACAAGGACTAGAGGGGATTTGGGGTAATTCCATGCCTTAATCTTTTCAAGAACAAAAGTTTTATTAATTTCAAAGGTGTTTAGGCTGAAATGATATGTGACATGACTGGCCTCTGCATAACCAAGACTCACATCCAAAAAATACATCATATAAAATAAACACTCTAATAACTCCGCACAATCATCGGCCTGTCTCTTATACACATCTAGATGTGTATAAGAGACAGGTGTACAACACATTAAAGTAAAAATGATGACTGAATGGAATAAACAAGATTTGCACAGTGGTAGTAAGACATTAGGTTGACCCTCGAAAAAAAAAGTTAAAGATGAGTGCAGATCCATAGTGGAATAAAGGAAGATGTGGGCTAACATCTCAAATGTAAGTCTAATATGTGCTAGGCACCGCAGCAAAAGGAACAGAATAGATGACGAAGACAGAGGTGAACATGGTTCAACTTCCCAGAAAAATGTCTACACCATCAAAATTATAAAGGCTAAGAGTGCCAATGATTATCCTTTATACGTGCTTCATACACACTCCAGTCAAGAAATGGTTGGCGTACGCAAGCTGCTGACCTAGCTGGGCCTTTTCTTTTGCTTTACTAGACGTATATGAAGTGAACAGCTAAACTTTTATAATGATAATGGCATATTTTCTTTTTTTTGAAAGCTATACAGCGGGGGAAGCCCCCACTGGATGGCATGTTTTCTGATGGTGTATCCATAATAATACTAAACCTCTGAGAAATTGTAACACATTCCCAAAAATGTCAAATAGTCAAGAGAGGGATGTGTTTGATAGTGACAATGGCATTATCTTCTGATGAGGTAACAGTAAGAATTATCAAAAATTATAGATGAAAATTCCAGGCTTATTTCTTTGGATTAATTCATCTGAAACCAAAACAAAACCAGGAACAGAATATGGTGTAGCTAATTTTGAATCAGGTTTTATGGTAGAGGTGGCAATTTCTTCTTCTCACGGCTGGGGTCAGGTATTGCATTATTCAGGGAAAATGTGTAGAACATACATGGAACAATAATTTAAACATGAGCATATGTTACATACAAGGAGCATCTTTGTTCCTCTAAAAAAATACAGTCAAATGTTACCAAATGAAAGTTCCAAAACTCGAAAATATAGCTTTCCTCTATCATATGAAGGTCAAATCGGCATGCCCGCTTTATAAAGCAGACAAAAAAATGCAGTGACCCATGTGGTTAGGACCATTTTTCCTATTTTGGGTTGATTTTGGGTTTGCCTCCTACAAATCAAAAAAAATAAAATAACAGAGGGAAAAAATATTTCCAAAATAGACCGTACAGACCTAGTGAAGAGTATAGCAGTGCAGTGCACCTCAATTAGATTAGCAGGCTGTTGCAACCATTAAAAGTTAATAAGTTTGAAAAAAAAGGAAGAAGTTATTACCATCTTGTTTCTCCAATGTCATCCACAAGTTCAGCAGGTATGCACCGCCACTTTTGGCAGTCATCACAACACACCCAAGCAGCACGTAGTGGTCGTACAGATGCCCCATCCGTTTTGCATGCAGCATTTCCAAGTAAATCAGTAGATATGGCACCAGAGTTCTTGAATGCAAATTCAGTGGAAGGAACAAGGTTACCTATGTAAAATGAGAATATAAATCCCTTCAGCTACTTGATATATGTTATGGAAGAGGAACAAATGATAAACTCATAGAAAATGAGACGTACTCTGTTCATTCATACGAGATGCGGCCAGATCAGTTGAAGGCAAATTTAAAAGCCCATGATCAAGGGAAGGGTCATCTGCTATATTTTTCTTCTTACTTTTTTCTTTCTTATGTGGATCCCCCACCTTACCCTTCTTTCCTGCATTAGCAACCTTTTTCTTCCGTCTTGGTGATTTCATACTGTCAAATGCACTCGCTTTGTCACCATCCATTACAGAATGACTTTGTACACTATCATGTTCATGCATAGCACGATCTTGTTTGCCAGAAGCGGCTTCAAAATAAGAATCAAACTCTGGAGGCCCTGTGTGAAGAATTGACTCAGATGGATCAGGATAAATTGAATCGCTAGAAAATGGCCTGAGCTTTGAAGCATCACATGGAGAAATTTTGGTAGATCCTTTACCATTCTTTATTTTCTTTTTAAATCCATCTTTCTTTTTGCTAGCTGGCTTTCTGACAATACTGATTTTCCTCACTGCATTCGACTTCTCTTTCTGTAAAGCTTGTGCTTTTCCTTCATCAACATCATTGTCTACCATGGCATTAGATGGACCAATCTCTTCCTTTCTTGTTTCCTCATGCAATGTAGTTTTAGCCTGCTGCTCCAAGTTCATTGATGATAAAGCTTGTTCTCTTCCAGAGTCAGAAGTAGATAAAACAGATGGATGATAATCACCACCATTCGACGACCAATATCAGTCGGATTTTCATGTAACTCATGGCTTGCCGAAACATTACCTTCACATGTTATGGAAGCCACCTCCAAAACAGAATCCGGTGAAAATCCAACATGCAGCATGGCACTGCCATTAGCATTGGTCAAAGAAGGTTCAGAACTTGAAGGCTTAGCACACGTTCCATGGACATATGCAGCGCATATTTCTTTAGTAGAACTCACCAAGGACCTTTCCAACTGATGCATGTCATTATGGATACACTTTGATTTCACAGTACGATAACGGTCAGTAGACTCTGCAGTATTGTTTGTACACTCAAAAATATTAATTGATGTATCAGAACACAGCTTTATAATGCTTTCCCTGTGACTTTCCAAGGAAACATCTGCATCAGCCACAGTTGAGAAGGTTGGTTGCCCATTCAACTTGCTGGCTGCATGCCTTGTATCCACCACAGTTGATAAGGTTGATTGCCCATTCGATTCACTAGCTTCATGCCCTGTAACAGACAAGGAAGAGCATTTACTTTTTGAAGATCTTGAGCTTCGACTTTTCCGGATACTTGGCTGTCTTCTCTGATCAGATCTATTATCTGATCTTCCTTTGTCCAGGCAAGTTGGATGAGAATTGGAAGTCGACGGCTCATAGCTTCGACAGAAACCATCTAATAGCTCTTTTAGACTGCCCCAAGTAGAGGGCTTTGGTGGCCTGTTCATGCCACTTCTTCCCTTAGCAATTTTGTTTGGGAACATACTCGTGGTGCTTTGCTGTAATGAACTAGCAGTATCAACCTTTTTAGGTTTGCGTATGCCACTGCTTGCTTGATTTGTTTGATCTGGTTTTTCAGAACCTCTTCTTGATGAAGCAGCTCTTTTTGGATTCCTCCTACGACTGAATACAACCAGATTTTGGTTTTGTGATTCTCCATCATTATCATTGCTGACACAATCAACAGCACTGTCATTTGCAGAGTTATGGGCATTGAGCCCTTGGTCCAAATGGCCAGATCTGACAACAGCAGAATCTTGATGACACAAAGCAGATGATTCTTTGCTGCTAGAACAAGGTTCATTGTTGCACAATTGGTTATACGAAGAAACACACAGGTTTCCCTCTGGGGGTAGTAGTTCAGAGGTTCTATATTTTAGAGAGATATGTTGCAGCTCTTTATCAGCACAAGGAGGGACAGAGTGCTGATTCTCATCAACATAAGCCTCCGTCCGAAGGCCACTGTCACACAACATCATATCCCCTCCCGGTGAATCATAAACCAATTTTTCCAAGCATGCACTATTTTCAGATGTATCAACAGCCTGACCAACCTGCCCGTCTAAAGGAAAATCAATGGAGCTCCTATAAACAGAGAGGACTGAAGTTTTATCAACCGATAAGGAGGCTACTGCATTGATATTTGGCAACAAACCAACCTTTTCCGGCTCATGATTAGCACTAGTTATCAATGGCAGGCTATCAGTACTACATGGCAATTTCTCAGAGTTATGCTTCCCCAGATGTGATGAGTCCCCATTGTCATGAGCTGCTTCCATCCAACCTGTCCGCAAGTCCTCTTCACTTGTGTTTACCTTCCTTCCTGAAGGCCAGCCTTCTTCTCCATGAGCCTCCTTGTGAAACGCAGTCTCACAAGAAGATATACCACATCCTTCTGAACAAGCCCCGTTTTCCATGCTTGACCTATTTCCAGATAATTCGTCAATCTGACCAGCTTTGACATATAAAGAAATAGCAGCACTACTCCCTGGAATTGAAGGAACTGGATCTTCACACAAGGTCCAAGAGCTATCTGCTCCAACTTTTGGTAAGAACCCATCCTTTTCAAGATAACAGTTACCATTTTTCTTCAAACACGTGGAACCCATGCTGCATGGCAAGCCCTCAGTATCACGATTTACCATATCTGGCAAGCCCTCATCACCACAATGTGGTTCCTTGTAACATGTTTGTAAATCCTCCACAACATTTCTCGAAACACCTCCGCCGCCTGCCAAAATGTCCTGCTGACATGAACTTCCCTCTGTTGCCATGTCCACCGTGTCATACATGAGTCTAGCATTAATGAACTGAGATCCTTTACCACCAGCAGCACATAAACCATCATTCCACATCCCACTGTCGGACTCATGGCACATCATTGAATCACCAGATATTCCACCAAATTGACCTGTATTTCCATCTAAAGAAAGATCAATGCCCCCTGAAATGGAAGGAACTGAATCTTCGTGCACTGGCCTGGAGACCTCAGCTTTATCTGGCATCAAACCATGTTGCAGCTCATCATTAGCATCTGTGGTAGATCCTATGCCATCAACAGCACATGGCTCTTGCTCGCTACCATGATTCGTTGAACCCAAGAAGCCTGAATTATCACATCGTGCATCATCAGAAGCAATCCGTAAATCTCCTGGAATTGCCTGTTGCGCTTCATCACCAGCAATTTGTAAATCTTCTAGCGTCGCCTTTATTACCTAGACCCCACCACACCAATCACCTCCACTACCCACCAAACCCTCTTGCTCAAACTGGCTCCCCTCTGCCGTTTCTTCCAACATGCCATCCACGAATCCAGTGTCCTTGGGGGCACATAACGTCTTATGCGACAACCCGCCATTGGCCTCGTGACACGGCCGCAAACTGACAGGTTCGGCGGTGCTCTGCAGCACGCGAGCCAAACTACCTCCCTTCTCTTCTTCCACACCCAAGACCATCTGCTCCAAACTAGAGCCCTTCCCCTCTCCTATCTGAAACCTTCTGCCTTCAAATGAGACAGAATCAGGCACGACAGGAGCCACCAATCCAACAGCAAAACCGCCCCCTTTGTCTTCAACTACCTCTGTGGACAATCTAGCCTCTGGAGCGCCGCATACCTCTGTGGTGGCGGCTGGTTCAGAGGCGCTGGCCGCAGACAGAGCGCCCTCCGCTCCCTCCAACCGCGCGGCGTCAGGAGCATGATCCTCCAGCCCGCGCGTGCCATCGCCAGGCTCCTCCATTGCGGCAGGAGGTCAGCAGGGACCCGTACGGATCAAGACCATCCAATGCCCGCGCGCCCCTCCTCCCGCCGCCGCCTCGCCCGATCACGCCGAAGCTGGGCCTGCAAAACCCTAGAATTCCAGCCGCCGTGGGAGGGAACACGGACAGAGAACCTGTTCACACCTAAAATTGACGGTTGCCTACCAGTCTAAAGGTAACCGATTCTGGAAAGCGGTCAGACCGGTTTCCTGTAGCCAATCTCGCAATGGCCGAAACCGATCTGACCGGTTTGCCTATCCGGTCTGACCGGTTTACTTCGAGTTGGAGTAGAATTATGAGTCCTCATTATTTTCAAGTTGTAAAAGGATTCCTTGCGGGGCAAGACCTCCCCACCCTATAAATAAAAATATAAAGGGCCGTGGCCGATTGAGATCATCATCATCCAATCGAACAAACATATTTATCTTTACTTTTTACCTCTCAAACTCTAATCTCCTCCAACCTCCATGATGTTCATCCTCTGATCTCCACGGTCATAGATGGCGTCCTAATACTTTCTGGTCGACCTAGGACACGCCGGTGACTACCACGCCCTGACGGGGTCTCTCCTGGGCGAGAGCTTCGACGGCCTTTGCTAGTTTGCTCGTAAACTAGTCGTTCTTCGCCACGTAAGTGCGTTGGTTATCTCTTTACTGGTTTGCTCGTAAACCTAGTCGTTCTCCAGCACGTAAGCTTGGTAGTTATCCTCACGAACGATCGATCCGGCAAAAACCCTAAGAAACCGGTCTGACCGGATTGCTAGACCGGTCTAACCGGTTTGGACGACATCCTGCCGTTTGGTACGTTCGCGACCCGCACGTCTAGCGCATTCGTGTGTTGACAGAAAAAAGCGTCAACATACTTTTGGCGACTCCGCTGGGGAACATAGAAGATCTGGTTTTCAAAACCGTTCAATCTAACCCCGGTCAAGATGGGATCTCGGTGTGATCTCGATATGGATAACATCATCACGGCTTCCTTGGAAGATCTCACTCCGGAGGAGCAGAAGAAGTTCGAGGCGCTGCAGGAGTACATGAGAGTACAATTTTTGGATGGCGTCAAGAAGGATCGTCATGGCAAGGTAGCGAGATTGAAAGAATTCAAGCTGCCGGCGATTAAGCTAAACGACAATCGAGTTGAGGTAATACCCACTATAAGTAAAGTCCCAAAAGCTCCTTCTACTACAATTCCTCAAAATAGTATAGAAGATGATGGATTGCCTGCCTCAATTATCGCTCGTTTAGAAAGATTAGAGGATATTGAGAAAGATAGGACTGCTGTTTGCTTCAATAATAATGAAACTAGTAGTAGCGCTCTTAAAAACAATATTAGTGGGGTAGCTTTTCCTAGCTTGTCACGCATGCCTAATGCTAATACTGAAAATTTTATGTATGGTATGCCACCTGAGTTTGCCGTTGGTCAATCCCTGCCGTTCCAGCCGACCGGGCCAAATATGGCCAAACCGGTCAGACTGGATCAGGGAATCGGTCAGACCGGTTTGACCAACGCACTGGAATTAGTGCATGGGCAACCTTCGCCGCTTTCTGTTGTGCCTAATTCGATGATGTATGCTCACACTAATAATTTGAGTACTGTTAAGCCTCAATATAGTACAACAGTTAACACATCTGCTCAAAGAAATATTATACCTAATAATGCGTTTAAGAGTTATAGGCTAGCTCAAGCTAAGATTGCTTGCTCCCAACTTAAATAAGATAATTTGGAGAGTGTGCAACCACAACAGCCAAATAATCCTAACTGGGCTGAGTTTAACAAATTTAGAGAAGATTTGGCTAATGTGGTAAAAACTAAACTTAGTGTTGATATTGGTAACACAAATTTGTATCAAAAACCATATAATGTCGAGTTTGATAATTTTCCTCTTCCACGTGGTTGCGTATGCCTGATTTGATTATATTTAGTGGAGATGATGACCGAACCACGTGGGAACATATTAGTCAGTATATAGCTCAACTAGGTGAAGCAGGTGGTTATAATCCTCTTAAAGTGCGTTTATTTTCTTTATCTTTGACTGGCACTGCTTTTGCTTGGTTTTCATCGCTTGCTCCTGGTTCTATTATATCTTGGGATATGTTAGAGCGTAAATTTCATGATCACTTTTATAGTCGGAGCTTGCAATTGAAATTGACAGACTTGACATCGGTTAGGTAAAGTAAAGATGAAACTGTTTCTGCTTATATTAAAAGATTTAAAGAAACTAAGAACCGTTGTTTCAATTTGTCAATCACTGATATGGATCTTGCTGATATTTGCTTAAAAGGCTTGAGGTCATCCATAAGAGGTAGAATAGAGGGTTCTGACTTTCTTTTGGTTGCACAAGTTCAAATTAGAGCTTTAGTTGTTGAAAACCGAATGAATAAAGAAAAAGATAGAGATTCTTCTAGGTCACGTCGTTCTAATGTTCATATGATTGACTATGAATCTGATAGTTTGAGCGATAGTGATAAAGAGGTTCTTGCTGCTGAATTGGTATGGCCCTCTAAAGACAAAACTTACTCTTGTACATCACTTAAGCCGGCTAGCAAAAGTCGGCAAGAAGAAATTAAGTTTACTTTTGATGTTTCCAAGTGTGACCACATTATTGATGAATTGCTTAAATCCGGAAACATTAAATTGTCTCATAAATTACCTCCACTTGATGAATTGAAAAGGCGTGCATATTGCAAGTTTCATAATACTTATTCTCATGCCACTAATGATTGCAATGTGTTTCGTCGACAGGTTCAATCGGCCATAAATGAAGGTCGTTTGACATTTCATGAGATGCAAGTGGACAAAACTCCTTTCCCTGTAAATACTATGGATTTACAACAGCCTAAGGTCTTGGTTCGGCCGCATCAAGCCGAAGCAACCAAAGGAAAGAATGTTGTGATTGGTGAAGCAAAACCTGATTTGAGGGGAAAAGAATTGATTCGAGAAGTTGCATGTGAGAAAACTCCAGATGGCAGGGAAACATTCAA
>OAMR01000019.1:3039493-3050149 GCA_900205405.1 Echinochloa crus-galli | reverse complement strand
AATTTTCTAGGATTTATTAAGGCTTAAATAAATTTTCTAGGAATTAATTGGAATTTCTACCTTTTTATTAATTTAAATATCACATTAAATAATTATTTTAGTCAAAATAAGTTTTTGTTGCATTCATGCTGTTGCATATATTTTTGGTTGCTAGTAAATCAAGTGGGAATTTAAATTCTGTTTAAATTCGAATTTGATTTGCTTTTGTTTGCGTTTTAGAAAATTAAAATAGGCAGAGTTCGTTTTTGCCCCTCCAACTCTTGGCCCGGTCCAAGTTTGCCCCCTCTATTTCTTTCCCCTCCCGAACCGGCCCGATTTCTTTTCCCCGGCCCAATTCCTCTTCGCGGCCCAACTCGTCGCGCGGCCCGCTCAGCTCTCTCATCTCTCTCTCGCACTCACCGACAGGTGGGACCCGCCTGTCGGATCCATCGTCTCCGCGCGGGACTCTGTCCCCGAGTCCGTTCCCGCCGCGCCGCCGTGTCTGTCCCCTTCACGCATGCCAAGACAGGGCTCGAGCCCCTGCTCCGCACCTATAAAGCGCGGCCGCCGCCTCCGCTTCCCCTCCAATCGAAGACGAGCCGCAACCCTAGCTGCCCGCGTCGCCGCCGCCGAGCTCGAGTCGCCGATTCGCGCCGTCGCCGTCGCTCCTTCGACCCGAACGACTCTAGGAGGTTCGCTTCGATAACCCGAAACTCCCCATCATGATCTTGCCCCAAATTTGGCCGCGCTCCGCGCTAATTGAGCTCGTCGTCGAACTCGCAGAGCCGCCGCCCGCCGTTGCTCGTCTCCGGCTGCTGTCGTAGCCCCAAGCTCATCGTGAACTAGCTTGGTGAGTTTGCCGTCCCCTTCTCTCTCTTGCCGGCCAAGTCTCATCGCAAACCGTGCCCTGTAGCCCTAGATCGAGCCAAGTCCGGCGATGCGCCGCCGCGGCCATCGCAGCGCCGCCGTCGGCGAGTTTTCCCCCGATCCGTCCCTGGCCGTCCGATCGCGATCCAACGGCCCGGATTAGGTCCCGTCCCGAGTCAAACCAGCTGCGTAACGGTCAGCCTTGGTAATTTTGCTAAAGAGCCCCTGAGTTTTCTGGAAATCAACCCGCGGTCCAGTTTAGTTCAAAAATATTTCCAAATAGGTCCTTTTTCTTCTATTTTAGCACCTGCAAGATTTAAAATTATGCCCGAGGTCCAAGTTTTGTTATTTTATGGTTTAGCCCTCGAGTGTTTATACAAAATTATGTTTTAGCCCCTGGTTTTTCGCAGTTAAGCCCCTGGAACTTTTAAAACCTTGCCAGCAAGCCCCTGAACCTTAGAAAAGCCATATCTTTTGCGTTTTAACTCCGATATTAGTGATTCTCGCGCTCACGTGTTCGTTGTAACATGTAGATTAGTTTTGTGCTGTTGTTTCCTTCTTTTATAATTATTTGGTATATTGTTTCTTACCTCTTTTGAGACTGTTCTTGAGATGATCTACAAGTATGTGATGCGATTAGGAAGCGAGCAGTTCGAGGATTTCTCTGAAGAACCAACTGTTGGAGAAGGATTTGAGCAGCAACAGAGTTGGGAAGAAGGCAAGTGTATTATGTCATGCAAATGTCCTAATAATTATTAATTTCACCACCCGTGCATGTGTCTTAATTTGATGGGTTCCTATTTAAGGATTTGCCTAGCCACTATATTCCCCTGTCCCTGAAACTGGGTTATTTAATTAATTTTGATGGTAGATGATGCTTAGTTGCTCAACTGGGATTGGTTAAAATGAACCCCTACTCTATGTTCCAAATACTCTTTGAATTAATTAAATGGCAAGATCATATCTTTTTAATTGGAACATGGAGAACCACCCAGGAAAACAGTACAACCATGAGTGCCATATGGCTCTGGCTTTGACTGACTAATTAGGGGCTCTAGTTTTTGGTAGCTTTACTCGAAAGGGGCATAGCTCGGTCCTCTTGAGCTGTGGGCTTTGGTCTACTCTTGTTTGTTTCATATTTCGCCATCTGAACATGGCTGACGGCCGAGCTGGGTAGTTGAGAAATGACTAAAGGTAAGTGCAGAGCCTGAACATCGTACACAGATTTCACACCCCTTTCAGCACCTTTTCCAGATCGACACGATCCAACTTGAAGAGGATTGGCCCCCTCGGCATGGTTGGGTTTAAAGTTCTTTTGAACTTTTACGCAGCTTATGGTGAAAGTGTACAACCTCTGCAGAGTGTAAAACTGTTATAACAGCCGTGCTCACGGTCAAGAGCGGCCTGGACCCTTACATGATAATCATACTTGAACATGATCTAAATCGTGGTTATATGAATATGTTGGGAATATGACATTCATTAATTTGTGGGTGGTATATACTTTCATTTGCTAGTAAATAGTTGCTTAATAAAACTTGACCAACTAAAAGTGCTTACTGCAGTATGGTCAGCCAACCTTTTTGCCTCAGCCTTGTATGTCATATTACATTTGCTGAGTACGTCATGTGCTCATAATGCTCATACTTGTTGTCTTTCTTTCTTTTATTGCATTAACTACACCCGGAATGCTGCTCAGATTGGGAGAATTTTGAGGATTTCACTACTAATTTTTAGGAGTTCTAGGCGAGTCTCCCCCAGTCAATGCCTGTGGAGTTGGAGTCACTTTTGCTTCGTTAGATGAACGTTTATTTAAGTCTTCCGCTATGACATTTGAGTCAACTCTGATATTGTAATAATTGCACTATAATAATCTTTCGTTATGCATGGTTATGGATATTCACTTGTGACGTCTACCATATGTGTGTAAACTGATCCTGGCGCACATATGAGATGCACCTGGTTTTGCCTTTAAAACCGGGTGTGACATCATTGTTTTGTGATTGTGGCAACTGATTATTTTACCAAGTGGACAGAGGCAATTCCTTTAAAGAATATGACACATAGAGAGGTGATTGAGTTTGTTAGAGAGCATATTATACATAGGTTTGGTATTCCGCAAACTTTGACTACGGATCAAGGGACTTCATTCGTATCCAAAGAGGTGCGTGAATTTGTTGATTCCTATGGTATTAAACTTCTCAATTCATCCCCATACTATGCTCAAGCCAATGGTCAAGCTGAGTCTAGCAAAAGACTTTGATAAAGCTCATCAAGAAGAAGGTAGAAGATCATCCTAAAAGATGGCATGAGGTATTATCTGAAGCTTTATGGGCTCATCGTATTTCTAGAACATGGTGCTACTAAAGTTACTCCTTTTGAGCTGTGTATGGTCAAGAAGCCGTTTTGCCTGTAGAGGTGAATCTTGGCGCATATAAACTTGCAAAGTAAAATAATCTTGATGTTGATACATATTATGCTTTGATGATGGATAATATTGACGAAGTGACCGACAAGCGTTTGGAGGCTTTAGAAGAGATTGAAAAAGATAAAAGGCGAGTGGTGAGAGCATACAACAAGAAGGTGAAGTCCAAATCTTTTCAGGTAAGTGACTTGGTTTGGAAAACAATTTTGCCTATTGGGTTGAAAAGCAACAAGTTTGGCAAGTGGTCTCCAAGTTGGGAGGGTCCTTTCAAGATTGTGAAGGTTTGTTCAGGAATTCTTATATGGTAGAGACCTTGCAAGGACAGCGGCTGCCTAGAGCTCTCAATGGGAGATACTTAAAGAAATTTTATCCAAGTGTTTAGCAAAGTGCTTGATAGGACATGGCCGATTTATATTTGAAATCGCCCTTAGGATAAAAATGGCCGGTGAATTCTGTGACATCGACCTTAGCATATTTTCTAGTGCATGAAATTTACTAAAAAACAGGGGGGCATATGTTCGCACCCAAAATTGGCAGTTGCCTATCAGGCTGAGGGCAACCGGTCAGACCGGTTCTAGAAAGCGGTCAGACCAGTTTCCCTGTAGCCGATCTGGCAACGGCCAAAACCGATCTGACCGGTTTCTCTATCCGGTCTAACCGGTTTACTCCGAGTTGGAGTAGAATTAGGAGTCCTGATTGTTTCCAAGTTGTAAAAGTTTTCCTTGCGGGGCAAGAACTCCCCACCCTATAAATATAAAGGGTCGTGGCCGATTGAGATCATCATCATCCAATGGAACAAACACGTTTATCTTTACTTTTTACCTCTCAAATCCTAATCTCCTCCAACCTCCATGCTGTTCATCCTCTGATCTCCACGGTCATAGATGGCGTCCTAAGGCTTTCTGGTCGACCTAGGACACGACGGCGACGTCCACGCCCTGACGGGGTCCCTCTCGGGCGAGAGCTTCGACGGCCTTTGCTAGTTTGCTCGTAAACTAGTCTTTCTTCGCCACGTAAGTGCGTTGGTTATCTCTTTACTGGTTTGCTCGTAAACCTAGTCGTTCTCCAGCACGTAAGCTTGGTAGTTATCCTCACGAACGATCGATCCGGCAAAAACCCTAGGAAACCGGTCTGACCGGATTGCTAGACCGGTCTAACCGGTTTGGACGACATCCTGCCGTTTGGTCCGTTCGCGACCCGCGCGTCTAGCGCATTCGTGTGTGTTGACCGGAAAAAGCGTCAACAGAACCCAATCAGAATCCCGCGAACTAGATACACGAACCTCGGTGGCCCGCGTGACGGCGAATGCCTGCGGAGTGGCGGCCGTCGGGGCCCGCGCTGGCGGCTCCCGTTGACCTCCGTCGACGGGCGTGACCCGGGGGGAGGCCGCGGCGCCGGGCTCGGGGTCGCGGCAGTCAGCGGTTTTCGCCGCGTTGGGACGGGGGTGGCGGAGGCAGATAGGGGAAGGGAGGAGAGAGGAAGCCAGGTATATTATTTAGGAGATGGAAAAAAAGGGAAAATAAATTAGAAAAAAAAACGAGGGTGAGGTAGAGGCGGAGGGAGGAGGAAGCGAATCAGCGCGACGGAAAAGGGTTATAGGCCCGGTTTAGTTACCTTAGAATGTCAAAAATTCTCTCTCTAAACTTCACTGTTCACATATCACATCAAATCACATCAAATCTCTCTCCTCATATATGGAACACTAAATATACTAAATATAAGTAAATAAAAAAACTAAATACATAGTTTTGATGTACACGGCGAGACGAATCTTTTGAGTCTAGTTAGGTCATGGTAGGACAACAATTACCACAAACAAACGAAAAGTGATACAGTGCGCTACAATGTTCGATGTGATATTTTCACCAAACTTCACATTCCCATCTCGGGAACTAAACACAGCCATAGATATTGTTATTCCAGGCCTTAAATTTAAACCAACGTGACTGTCGTTCGTACTTGCATGTAATTTTTTTTCAGAATAAAAAGATAACGACAAGCACACGGGGACGGTATAAACGGATTTGGCACGGTGAGAGATGTATTTTCCGATTGGATACTGTTGATTAATTGTTCCGTATGTAACTTTTACGGTTTCATTAACTGTGAATTTGAATCGCTTTGGGATTCGTCCGCGTGTAGCAGCGGTTGAGACGGACTTTGTTTAGTTCAAAAAAATCCAAAAATTCTCTCTCCAAACTTCACTATCCATATATCACATCAAATTTCTCTTCATGCATGGAACCATAAACGTGGATAAATAAAAAAACTAAGTATATAGTTTTGATGTACACGACGAGACGAATATTTTGAGCCTAGTTAGGTCATGATAGGACAATGTTTACCACAAACAAATGAAAAATGCTACAATACGCTATAGTTTTCGATGTGACATTTTCATCAAATTTTCTTTTCTATTTTTTGAAACTAAACGCACCCACACTAAGAAAGTGCGAAAAAGAAACCTGAAAGAAGGTAGTTGCAAGTCTAGTGTACTAGGGTATGGAGTAGTAGGGCACTGGAGGGGCGGTTGGTGGCAATTATCCTCGCTCATTCTTGACTTTATCAGCGGTTCAGCCATGTCGGGATAGGTGTCAGGAGACGATGTCACGGCGTCAAGCCTTCTTTATCCTCGCAATACAGCAAGGGAAAAAAAAAGCAACCAACTGATGAAATGAAACTGCGTCATCACCCGTAGGGGAGAGGGACTGAGGGAGGGAGGCCCACTCGCGTGGCATCAAATTTCGTGAACGAATTATCGAAAGCGAATATAAAAAACCCCCAACGGCACGGTATACGGGACAATCCACCCGTTGTCCGTTTGGCGTCAAACAGCTATGCGTAATAACGTTGAACCGGAGGGACCAGTCTGCAAAATCCGCAGCAAGTTGGCACCGAAATATCTTCTCCGCCACACGCACCGACCACGACGACGCCTTATCCTACGACACGTGGGTCAGCCGCGAGACGGGACCCAGGCGTCAGTGTCACGAGAGGCCGGTGCTCCGCGGGCGTCACCACCCGCGACACGCGTGGGACCGCTCGCGGGGTGGGCCGGTAGGGCTGGGCCTGGGATCTGCGTGTGTGGGCCCTCTGATCGGATGCGAGGGGGCTGCGGCACGGCGGCGTCGCGGCGTGGACTTGGCTGTGCGCCTGTGCGACGTGACGGTTTTCTCTGCCGCGGATCGTTCGCTCGTGCTCTTTTTACTTTTCCTGTTTTTTGATTGACGTGCTGCCGTGCGCCGGGTGGACTCTAAGTGTGGACAAAAATGATTGGAGGCATCAATTTCTCTCACGCAGCGTTGATCAGAGCAGGTAAATTCATGCCGTCTAATAGACGGTCTTATATAGTGACACGTAATTTTGAGATAATTTATTAGACAATCTATATAATAGGTTGTTGTTTTAGTTGTCTTATAGTAGTATATAAAATTTCTTAATTTGCGGGAAATAAATACATATTATTGGTTGCATGGTAACAAAACTCATACAACGGTGAAAGAGATGTCTCATAGTCCTAGAAGCTCATGAGGCGATTGTTTCGCGAAGCAACGACCTTATTCTCTCACCTCGCTCTCTCTTCTCCACATCACTAAAAATCTTACATGGCACTGCATGAGATGACTTATCAGACCGTTGATGTGTAGCAATGTACCTGCCCTTAGAACGGTATGCTTGACAGACAGATCCCTGTTTAGATTTTAACTGTATAGTATCTCCGAGAACCAGTGACTTTCGTCGACCTGATCCCGCGGTTAACGCGACAGGTTCATCCCCGTATGCTTCGAATGGTAAGGCTGACTTCAACAGAGAAGGCAGAAGCATTTTTGCCTCTCTATCTGCCACTGTTCATGCGAGGCAGCTCCTCCAACGGACCATGCAAACGGGGAAGGCAAATTGCCTGCGAGGAGAGAGGGGATGCAAAATTACAATCCCTCTCTCCTCGAATGCATATGATCCTAGCACTGCCGGTAGGGCTAGACAAAAAACTCGTGACTCGTTAGCTCGCTCGACTCGGCTCGATAGTGGCTCGGCTCGTTGAAAAATTATAACGAGTTGAACTAATGTTTTAGCTCGATAGTATAACGAGCCAGCTCGAGCTGGCTCGTAGGCCACTCGCGAGCCAAAACAAGCCACAACAGTGTTACATCCCAGCTCATGCCTAATAAAAAATATGCAATATTAGATGCATCTAATAATTCCTCGGTTCAAAAGTATATAAAATATAAGGAACCAACTCAAACACTAACCACAAATTTGAGAGGGTTAGTGGTGTATTGATTATTCCTTTCAATATCATGTCTGGTTTATGAATCTTAAATTTTTTAATTGATTTTACTTTGAGCTTATTTCTTATCGAGCTAGCTCACGAGCTAAACAAGCCAGCTCGAGCTGACAAACGAGTCAAGCCAAGCCGGACCTACAGCTCGTTAAGATAATGAGCCGAGCCGAGTCAGCTCGTTATCTTAATGAGTTAACTTGAGCTAAGCTGAACCAAGCCAAGCTGGCTCCATATCCACCCCTAACTGCCGGCATGGGAGGAAGGGAAGGCCGGAAGAGAGCTCCGGTCTGGGAGAAAGGGAAGCAAGCTCTAGTGCCAATCTCTTCCCATCGCAGCAGCAGCAAGCCGCGAAGTTGTCCCCACCCGCCGCCTCCCCCACTGTCTCCCCCGCGCGCGGTTCTGTGGGATATGGGTACCCCTGCACCCACTGTCAGATTAGACTACGGCGGTCAGGGCACACGTCTGACAGACTCGTGGGCCGAGCCCTAGGCGGCCCACACGGGCACCCCGACTTGGTGGACAAGTTTAATGAAGACCCGGCGGGCGGCTCGTCCGGATATCCAGGGATATTCGGTTGCAACCGACTCGGACTAGAGTCCAGGTCGGAACCAAGTAGGTGTTTAGATGGAAACCGACTTGTAAACCCTAACCCGCTACCCTATATAAAGTGGACTAGGGCAACCCCATGAGGGACACGCCGAAAACCATCGCATCACATCATGTAAACCATACGCTCGTCCCAGCTTCCCGAAGCTCGGCCGAGTACCAAGCAATACAAACGACGCCACCAACACAGGACGTAGGGTATTATACCTCCGGGTAGTCCGAACCTGTCTAAATCAGTGCCTCCTGTGTACCATCAAGTCACTAGTTCATCAATCACCCCTCCTACAAATCAACCACTCGGGTACCCCCAGGTGGATTGCCGGCCCTAAGGTCCGACAGTTGGCGCACCAGGTAGGGGCAGATTGGTGAGCTTTTTCGATCCGAAAACACCGTTGGCTTGATGGCAGATCGATCCGACATCATCTTCCCGACGGACGTAAGCAGCAGCCCCAAGCACCTTCCGGGATGCAGCTTCTTCGCCGACTCCAGCAACTCAAGCTCCACCAACATCAACTCGACGCCGGTGGACTCAACTTCGACAACCCCGGGGACTCCCCCGATGTGCCAGATCAGCTCATGCAGCAGATCGAGCAGCTCAGCGTCCGGGACCGGATCCTAGATCTGCTCCCCCGGCGCCGAGTCCCTTATCACGACGAGATCGTCGACGGGCTGAACCGCATCAATGACACGCTCGCTGAGTGCATCGCCATGTCCGAGCAAGCGCTAGGCCACTCCGGGAACACGTTCCCCTACGGACTGACGAACGCGGCGGCCGACCACTCCGGCCGGCTCCCGCACCGCGAGACCCAGATCCAATCTAGAAACCCGCCCGAGCCCACCCAGTTTCCGGACTGCGGTGAGTTCCAGGTCGCCACGACCATACTCGCACCTCCCGAGAACTTGGTAGACGAAACATCAAGCCACACCTCGCGACATGATTGCGAGGTACTCGTATATGAAGATCAAGAAACTCAAGAAAACGAGACTGCATCCGCACGGCAACGCCGTGTAGATGCAAACAACAACAGAGCCCAGCGCCGCCAGGCCGAGGCAGCTAACGCGGATGCAGATGGTGACCCGCGCGAAGAAGAGCTGGACCCCTTGGACCCACGTAACCTGGCACGCGAGTTCGAGCGGGCACAGGCCGACTTCTTCACCCCGTCCACGGCAATAGCGCGAGGTACATTCGGGCACATGCAGTAACCACGCGGCAGCTAAAACGCTGGTCGGAAAGATCTACAGATCCGGGTTCTTCTGGCCCACAACGGTCTCTGATGCAAAAGAACTCGTCCAGCGTTGCGCCGGGTGCCAATTCTTCCAGAAGCAAAAGCACCTGCCGGCTCAGGCGCTCCGCACCATCCCACCATCCTGGCCTTTCGCAGTTTGGGGGCTAGACAACGTGGGACCATTCAAGCCAGCCCCAGGCGGGCTTAAACACATGCTCATCGCGGTGGACAAGTTCACCAAATGGATCGAGTACAAGGTCGTCACTGACACCAAGTCGGCCACGGCAGCAACCTTCATTGAAGAGCTCACGCACCGCTTTGGAATCCCCAATCGGATCATCACCAACCTCGGCTCCCAATTCACAGGGCACGAGTTCTAGGATTTTTACCAGGAAAGCCAGATCGATGTCTACTACTCATCCTCGGCCCACCCCCGATGCAATGGGCAGGTCGAACGAGCAAACGGCATGGTCCTGGACACCCTCCAGAAAGAAATCTACGATGCACTCAACCCACGCGCAGGTCGCTGGGCTAGAGAGGTACCACACGTGGTATGGGGCCGTCGTACCGAGAGAAGCAGAGCAACCGGGTACTCGCCCTTCTTCATGGTCTACGGATCGGAAGCAGTACTCCCTGCCGACCTAGCGTTCGGCGCCCCGCGAATCAAGAGCTACGAGGAGGGAGAAGCCGAGTCCAGTCGATAGGTCGACATCGACGCTCTAGAAGAGCACAGTTTCTGTGCCTTAACTCGACATGCGCGCCACGAGCAGCAAATCCGGCAATACCACGACAGGAACATCAAGGAATGCTCCCTAAACGTGGGCGACCTTGCCCTGTGCCGAGTCATAAGCTCGGCAGGCCAACACAAGTTGTCAGCGCCTTGGGAAGGACCCTTCATCGTCAAATAAGTCATATCTCCCAGAACCTGCCGACTAGAATGGGCTAACGGTGACCCAGTTCTGAATGTCTGGAACATCCAGCACCTCGCCAAGTTATATCCATAATCCAGAATACAGCTATGTACCTTTTCCCCTCTATTTCGACATTGAATACAGATTCTCCATTACACAAAATAATTTTTGTGCCCCGTAAACAATGCTAATGCATTAATATCTCAACGACAGCCATGAGCTCGTCCACAAACAAAATTGCTCATGCAAGCAAATAAACTCGGCATGCCCGATGCACTATACCCAAAGTCTAAACACCCGCAAGCGTACTCGGCCGGGACCCTACCTACGACTAAGCCTCCATGCAGAGCATCGTAGCAT
>OAMR01000019.1:3018486-3033821 GCA_900205405.1 Echinochloa crus-galli | reverse complement strand
TGAATGCCACGAGTCCGGTCGTCGATGACGTCGACCCGGTCAGAGATGTAGGACAACTCCCGACCGTAGTCGAAGCGGGCGGACTGTGAGTATCCAGGGTAGTATGGTCGGGAAGCACTGTCGTACCCCCCTGCATACCAACTCCCGGACCACTCAGAGTCTGTGCCCTGACCATAGTCCCATCGGCCCGAGGCGTAGTAGTTCGGCTCCTGGTGCTGTCTGGAGCCTCCTGCCCCGGACGTTCCAGCGCCGGTGTACTTGTCGTAAGTGGCCTCGAATGCGGACGTGTGTCGGTGTGGTGCTTCTGGTTCATCCTCCGGCTCCTGTGAGGTGGCGAACCTAGCATCACGCCTGGCTCGTCCCCTCGTGAACGGTCCTTCACCTGCCACACTGTGCCGAGCGGGCTCTCTCGACGGAAGAGATTCGTCCGATTCGGCGCTCAAATGAAGCATTAGTTTATTAGCGGTATACAACTTCAGTGCCGCGCAAGGCAGACGCACCTCAGTTGTAAAGCCATGATAAATCATCACAAGTGAAGCATCGGGGGTCTTTCGTAAGATGTGAGCTTGTACGAAGTGCTCAGCATCCACGACAGAGCGCGTTGTCTCAATGTACGTGCACTGGGCGCCCTGGAGGACTCCCAGGTGGTTCGCAAGGCGGGTGACTAGAGAAGTCATCGCCATGCTACCCACATGAGAAATATGAGACAGCCAGTGACTGGCCATGTCCTTCACTGGAGAAACCGGAATTTTCTTAAACATAGCGTAAAGGATCCGCAACTCAACTGTGTTCACGGGTCGAATATCGGCTCGCGGGAACACCGTCATAGCCACCCACTTATGCATGAAGCGCAGAGTGGGGTTATGAATACTGTTTATGCGAGGTGCATGACAGTTGGTATTCCCAGAAATCCTCTTCCAGAACGCGACCCGATCAAACCTTTTTAAAGCTTTGCTCGGCTCTAAAGAACAACGACTCGAAAAACCAAGAGCCGAGCTGAAATCCCTCCAAGAGCAGAAAAACTCTTGGTTGAAGAAATGGAAACGAATCCCCCCATTCTCAGGAACCAAAGTAGAGAGGAACTCAAGGGTGAGTAAGTACGAACCTGGCTTGTTGATTTGCCAGAAATTCTCCCAGCCAATGGCATGAAAGATTTCTGGGAACTCCTCGTCCATCCCCGTTCTTCTGAGCAGGTCCTGCTCGAAGACACGGGTGTGCTCGAACTCCTTCAGCCTGAGCTCGTTGAAGACATTTCTCTCCCGGTCCGTCCTGAGGACGATGTCGCTCTCACTAAGGAGCTGCCTGACTGGGGGTGCAGCAGAGCCCCATCCCAAGCCAGCTGCTCCTTGCTCGTCCTCGTCCATCCGGCTCGAGCCACGAGACGGGGCTGGGGAGCTCCCGGCATCGTCCGAGCGGCGGTTAAGCCGGGTGGAACGACGGAGTGCGGCGATGAGTCCCGACATGATTCCTGCAAAAGGTTAGTGCAAAACCAACTACCCAAAGGACTGAATATATGGGTTAGCACAAGAAAATCAAGTCAGTCGCTCGAGAAAGTTAGTCGTTCTTGCGGGGATGAAAACCACCACAATGGTTAGTCGTTCTTGTGGGTGTCGGAGACCACCACAAGCACAAGCTAGAGCAAGAAATGAGAGAGAAAGCTTCTGGTGGAAAAATTTCTGAGTGTGAGTGTGTGAAGCATCAAGCAAGCAATGACGTGGACGGTTCCCGCTGGCCTGTACGGCTAAGGGGGATAACCGGCCGAACATGTCGTTCGGCCGTTTCTGTCATTTCCGACCCCTATAGCACGTGTTTCGTGATATTGTACCTGCAAACATGACACTCACCAAAACTCGTGGAACTTTATTAGAAATAAAACCTAAGTACATGGAATGTTGCATAGTCTCTCATTTATTCCCGAGTATTGGTGGTCGAATTTGGGTTGTAACGACCGCCAACAATGGTCATATCCCTGAAGACGCCATAACAAGAAAAGTACAGATAACAAGTCAAGACAAAAGACTCGAGCAAGACCAACTTAACCGAGTTCAGACTATAACCTGTTACTCCTTCTCGGCCACTTGAAGACCAAGACCACCGGGCGCGGTGGCCTTTCATCCCCCGACGACGGCAATGGCGTAGGTGACCGCACCACCGTAAGCTCCATTGGGGCATCAGGGTCCCGACCCTCATTCCTCTCATCGGGAGAAGCAGCCGCGTCCTCGCTGGCCGACGGCGTATGATTGGCCCGGCGTTTCTTCACACGCGGCGCATTGGACGTTGATGCCTGCGCCAACGCCGACCTCTTCCGTGACTCGGTAGCCGTGGTCAGCACCTGTGATGCATAAAACTTTCGAGTACCAGCTCAGGTCCGCGCCGTGGCAGCCGAAGACTCCACGCCAGCAGCGTCATCAGTCCTCGGAGAGGAGCCAAACTCTTCTGACTCCCAGTCCTCAAGAGCACCAATGGCTGGAAGCTGGTCATCCCTCACTTCCTCTGGCCTCATCACCTTCTGACGCAGCGCCAGATCTATAGCAGGCAATGGCGCCGGGCTGAAGAGGCGTTTGGTCAACTCCTAGCACAGAAAGATGGTAGAACAAACTCAAACAATCTACAAGACTAAGGAAATCTTGGAAAGCACAGCGAACTCGAAATATAAGCATTACCGCAGGTGGAGGATTCTTCAGCGCAAAAGGGGATGGAGCACCAAGGTTGTTCACTTCCCCCTTCATCATGCCGCTCACCCACCTGATAACCTCGTTCGTGTCCAGACCCCGAACGGTCTCCCGGGTCAGATCAATACGACCCGAGAAGTCGTACGCCGGATGAACCCGATCCTTGATTGGCTGGATCGTACAGGACACGAACGAGATCGCCACTGCCGTAGCGGTCAGTCCCTTCCGCTTCAGGTCAGTGACCTTCTCCAAAAGATCGAGGATATCCTCGCACTCATCCCCGACTGGAAGATCACGCCAGGTGTCCTGCTCCTTAGGCGCCATGCCAGTCCTACCCGGAAGCAAGGCCGGCTGGTCCGTCACTAGGAACCACTCCCGACGCCAGTTCTTGTGGCAGTCATTCAGCTTCAAATCAAAGTACTCCCTTTGCCTTCCATCGCACAGACAGATGCTCGCCCCACCGGTAATCCGAGTAGGGCCCTCACCCTTGCTCCCGGAACCAATGCGCTTGACGCGGTACAAGTACCGCCATAGATGAAAACGGGGGGTGATACACAAGAAAGCCTCACATAGATAGATGAAAAACGAAATGTGGAAAATCCCATTGGGATTGAGATGGGAAAGCTCCAGACCATAGTAGTGCAGAAGCCCGCGGAAGAAGTCACCGGTCGGCGTGCTGAAGCCGTGCTCAACAAAATGCGCAAAGACGGCGACCTCGTTGGTGTTCTCGAAGGGCCTCTTCTCCTTCCCCAGCAGCCTCCACGCCATGGTGTTCTTCGGGGGAAGCACACCGCGGTTCACCATGTCCTCCAGGCGCTCCATCGTCATCTTTGTCTTGCCCCAGCTCGCCTCTTGCTCGCCCTCCGACGGCACTCCGGCCGCCACAAGGGCCTCCATGGCAGCGCGCTCAGCGGCTACTTCGGCCATGAGTTCCTCTCGCAATGAAGGAAGAGCACGGGGCAGAGGAAGGAAGGAGTGCGGGCGCACGCCAATGGAGATCAATCTACAAGTTCCGCGTAGCCTCGGGAACCGTGCTTGGGCACAATGGCGGGCTGAGCGAAAAGCAAGGCGAGGAAGACGAAGGGTGTGGCGCAACGGTGGCATGACGACGACGGCGCCCCCAGTTGCGTATTTATAACGCAGCTTCGCCGTGACCTAACGGCTCCGAAACTAACGGACGGAATCCGTGGGATTGGCAATACGCGATCCGCTGGATCCAAAATTGATGGAGTAGATATGTTTCCATTTAAAACAACTCAGCGCGTTCCAAGAGAACCAGGCCAAGTCCCTCGCATGCTCTGGGCTGGGCGCCGGAAGACGACTCGGCGCATTCTATGCGAACCAGGCCAAGTCCCTCGCATGCTCGGGGGCTGGACGCCGCAAAAACAACTCGGCGCATTCCAAGAGAACCAGGCCAAGTCCCTCGCATGCTCGGGGGATGGACATCGTAAATGTACTCGGCGCGTTCCAAGAGAACCAGGCCAAGTCCCTCGCATGCTCGGGGTCTGGGCACCGGACGACGACTCGGCGCGTTCCAAGCGAACCAGGCCAAGTCACTCGCATGCTCAGGGGCTGGGCGCTGTCAATGTACTCGGCACGTTCCAAGAGAACTAGGCTAAGTCCCTCGCATGCTCGGGGGCTGAGCGCCGCAAAACCAAATCGGCGCGTTCCAAGTGAACCAGGCCAAGTCCCTCGCATGCTCGGGGGCTGGGCACCGTAAATGCACTCGGCGCGTTCCAAGAGAACCAGACCATGTCCCTCGCATGCTCGGGGGCTGGACGCCGGAAGACGACTCGACGCGTTCCAAGAGAACTAGGTCAAGTCCCTTGCATGCTCGGGGGCTGGGCGCCGGAAGACGACTCGGCGCATTCCAAGCGAACCAGGCCAAGTCCCTCGCATGCTCGGGGGATGGGCGCTGGAAGACGACTCGGCGTGTTCTAAGCGAACCAGGTCAAGTCCCTCGCATGCTCGGGGGCTGGACGCCGCAAAAACAACTCGGCGCATTCCAAGAGAATCAGGCCAACTCCCTCGCATGCTCGGGGGCTGGACGCCGTAAATATACTCGGCGCGTTTCAAGAGAACCAGGCTAAGTCCCTCGCATGCTCGGGGTCTGGGCGCCGGAAGACGACTCGGCGCGTTCCAAGCGAACGAGGCCAAGTCCCTCGCATGCTCGGGGGCTGGGCGCCATAAATGCACTCAGGGCCTTCCAAGAGAACCAGACCAAGTCCCTCGCATGCTCGGGGGCTGGACGCCGGAAGACGACTCGGCGCGTTCCAAGAGAACCAGGTCAAGTCCCTTGCATGCTCGGGGGTTGGGCGCCGGAAGACGACTCGGCGCGTTCCAAGCGAACCAGGCCAAGTCCCTCACATGCTCGGGGGATGGGCGCCGAAAGACGACTCGGCGCGTTCTAAGCGAACCAGGCCAAGTCCCTCGCATGCTCGGGGGCTGGACGCCGCAAAAACAACTCGGCGCATTCTAAGAGAATCAGTCCAAGTCCCTCGCATGCTCGGGGGCTGGACGCCGTAAATGTACTCGGCGCGTTCCAAGAGAACCAGGCCAAGTCCCTCGCATGCTCGGGGTCTGGGCGCCGGAAGACGACTCGGCACGTTCCAAGTGAACTAGGCCAAGTCCCTCGCATGCTCGGGGGCTGGGCGCCGTAAATGTACTCAGCACGTTCCAAGAGAACCAGGCTAAGTCCCTCGCATGCTCGTGGGCTGGGTGCCGGAAGACGACTCGGCGCGTTCCAAGCGAACCAGGCCAAGTCCCTCGCATGCACGGGGTTGGGCGCCGCAAACCAACTCGGCGTGTTCCAAGCGAACCAGGCCAAGTCCCTCGCATGCTCGGGGGCTGGGCGTCGTAAATGCACTCGGCGCATTCCAAGAGAACCAGGCCAAGTCCCTCGCATGCTCGGGGGCTGGACGTCGGAAGACGACTCGGCGCGTTCCAAGAGAACCAGATCAAGTCCCTCGCATGTTCGGGGGCTGGGCGCCAGAAGACGACTCGGCGTGTTCCAAGCGAACCAGGCCAAGTCCCTCGCATGCTCGGGGGCTGGGCGCCGGAAGACGACTCGGCGCGTTCCAAGCGAACCAGGCCAAGTTCCTCGCACGCTCGGGGGCTGGGCACTGGGTAGGGTCTGGTAGATCTATATGACTATCACTGACCGTTTCAGGGGGTCGGACACAATTTGCCACCATAACAAATGAACATGTTCATATTTCATACTTCACGAATTGCCAGTTTACAAAGAAAAAGTACATCTGGACAAAGAAAAAGTACATCTGGACGAATTGCCCCGGGTCGCAAGATTGTTGGCCCGTGAGCCACTAACGCCTAGGAATGGATGCGCATGCGTTTCACTTTTTCCCCGGGCAGGTGGCCATCAATGCCCTTGACTACGCATGCTCAGCGGGCGGGATTCCCGCATGACCGACTGAAACAGCTTTTGATCGAGCAGGCTCGGCTCATTGTTATCAACGCACTGTTGAGTCACGGGTGCTAATAATTTTGGCCCCTTCCTTGGTGGCATCATGCTCTCACCTACCCACACCTCAGTTAAGTTGACTGAGCAAGTCCTACAACTTGTAAAGTACCATTGGTGGTAGCAAGTCTTCACCAACTCCTGGGCAGCATGTTGTCTAGCTACTTTTTGAGCCTCGGCTCGCTTATTCTAACCAACCCAACGCTCGTGGGCTACTGTATACAGTGCTCCTAATCGTCGCCCTGTAATCGGGCCTCATGAGGACCGACCGACTACCTCGAAGGACTCGGCGTCGTGTTGGATGTTCTCTTTTTTAGCACCGCCCACCCTTGTGCCGACTACATGTTGAAGCACCTTTAGCCGACTACATTGGCCTCGTTCCTTCATCAAGCAGTTCGACACGCGCCTGCACGTTGCTCGGGGGCTTGTGGGATATGGGTACCCCTGGGCCCACTGTTAGATTAGACTACGGCGGCTGTTGGCGGTCGCTACAGCCCAAATCCGACCACCAATACTCGGGAATAAATGAGGTTATATGCAACATTCCATGTCCTTAGGTTTTATTTCTAATAAAGTTCCACGAGTTTTGGTGAGTGACACTTGCGCAGGTACAACTACAACAAATATGTGCTATTGGGGCCGGAAATGACCAAATCGGCCGAACAACTCCGTTCGGCCGGTTACCCCCCTTAGCCATGCACACTGTGAAGCACAACTAGGAGGCCACATGTACAACCAACGATGACAAAGCGCTGACGGTACTTTATCCTAGTTGTAGCTATATCTTGTTTAGACTATAGTCAGTTATAGTTCTAGTGCTTGTAGTCTTGTTTAAGTCTTTGTCTTGGCTGGTTCTTCGATCTTGCTTGATACTGGAGGTGAATTGTCACCAAGAGTATTGACAAGGTTGCTTGCTCTTGCTAGCAGAGTAAGTAGTCGTTGCCTAGTGTAGGAGTGGTTCCTAGACTAGTCGGTGGCCTTAGTTTATTCCCGTCGCAACGGAGGTGGTAGCCGGGAGGTGGTGACAGCCCTTTCGGTCTTCGTAGCCCATCACGTTAGTTCCGGTCCGTAGGATTCCCCAGTTGGGAAATAGTGGCACCCCTTCTCATCCCTTTCTGTGTGTTCACCGGTTCCCTTGTCCCGAAGCTAAGACATTAGAGTTATCCCAGATCTCCTAGTGCTGGCTCTGTAGCCGCTGTATCTCTAAGCTAGAGTGACATAGGTAGATAAAGTATCCAGGAGTCCTCTATCTCTTCTCGTTGTCCTCCCAGCTATCTATCTCTTCTCTCCCTTACCTGAGTATCCCTTGAGCTGTGTGTCCGGTATATCCACTCCTATCCAATACCGTTATCCCCTGTCTTGTCTAGTCGTGTACCCTTCTCTGATAGTCTCGAATATTTGTTCACTAGTATTCTTGCCAAAGCTTCCATGCGGAAATATAAATTACTATACCTCGGGATACTCCCAGGTGAAGTGCTACAGCGGTGATTCTGTGCGCTTGCAGAATATTTCTATATTTTACTAAGCCATAAGGAAAACCACTGAAACACTCCTTACCCCAGTACCAGGATTCTCAATTCTGATATTGGATCGTAAGAAGTGCCAACAAGCATTTCTGGCGCCGTTGCCGGGGAAGTATTTGGCTAGATTACTTTTGAATTTTTATCTTGAGCTATCTTAGTTGAGTACCGCTACTCAAGCGGGTTTATCCTTGCTCTGTTCGTTGGTCTTTGTGGAACAGAGCAGTGCATGACTGGTTTCCAACTACCGTCAAACTTCCAAGAAAATCCGGAGTCATTTGTGAGGAAAGTACGACCCCGTGTTGTACCTTCTCAGAAGCATCTCCTTCTGACGAACCCAGTCCTTCCCGTCGTTGACTAGCCTACATCGAGGATGGCAACCAAGACGATCCATGAGTTCTCCGCTCCATCGAACGAGAACGTACGTATCGGACCAGCTCCGCCAGTCGGAGATGGTAGCTTCGAGCTGAAGCCAGCCCTCATCAACATGGTACAGGCTAGCCCATTCTGCGGCAAGACACACGAATATGTCAATGCTCATCTCCAGCATTTCCTGGAGATTTGCAACACCTTCAACATCCGCGGAGTAAGTATCGATGCCATTCGCCTTCGTTTATTCCCATTCTCATTATTAGGCAAGGCGAAACAATGGTTTTATGCTAACCGCGAAGCAATAGAAACCTGGGATAAATGCACTAGCGCTTTCTTGCTAAAATTCTTTCCGGTTGGGAAAACCAACGCCCTCCGGAACAAAATAGCTAGTTTCCAGCAGCTAAAAGATGAAACAGTCCCGGAGGCATAGGATCGCCTCCAGGACTATATTTCTGCTTGTCCTCACCATGGTATGCAGAGTTGGTTCATAATCCAAACTTTCTATCACGGGCTGAGAAATCCTGCCCGTGAGTACCTAGATGCTGCTGTTGGAGGCTCGTTCTTCTCTCTTGAGGAGAGTCGTGCGAAGCCCTCATAGAGAAGATGGTCGAGAACCAAGGTTGGTCCGACGACCGGACTCAACCAAAGACCCGAGGAGTTCACCAAGTTGAAGCTCTGGACATGCTCGCTGCCAAGATGGACCTCCTGATGAAGAAACTGGAGGCCCCTGCTCAAGAAACGGTGCAAGCCATGGACGCTCGCATGACCTGCGAAGTCTGTGGCAACACTGGCCATTCGGGGAATGACTGCCCCGAAACGCGAGAAGATGCCCACTACGTCAACAACTCCAACAACAACGGGTACCGACCGAACAACTACGGCAACCAAGGCTGGAATCCGCGCCCAAACCTCCCTTTTGAGAGGCCTCAACAAGGTAACAATTTCAATTCCAGCAATTTCAATAATCAGCCGTCTCTTAGAGATCTTGTGTTTGGCCAGATGAAAATAACTGAAAACATCAATAAAAAGCTTGCTGCTAATGATAAAACACTGGAAAGCATAGACTCTAGGATGGAATCATTTTCTTCTGCTATGAAAAGTCAACTGAGCTTTAATAAAATGATAGAAACTCAAGTCGCTCAGTTAGCTGCTGCTGTTCCTGTCACTGAATCGGGGAAGATTCCGGGGCAACCCGAACCTTCCATCGAGACAGTGAAAGCCGTCACTACAAGGCATGGTAAGATGCCTCGTAGTGTCTTCCGAACTAACCACGCAGGGAAGGTCGCACGCATCCAAGTGCTGACACCAAGATGGACCTACCTGCCGAGAGCTGCAAAAAGGGCGATCATCAAGACCTCTCCGGATAGGAAGGAAGATCCCGGAGTGCCCATCATTCAGTGCACGATCTGGAATCATCGCATCAATGATGCACTTTGTGATCTGGGGGCAAGCGTCAACATCATGTCTAAGGTATTATTTAAGAAATTACGCTACCCTACTTTGTCACCTACTACTGCCCAGGTACAGCTTGCGGACTCAACCATCCGCTACCCCGAGGGGGTGATCGAGAATGTACCGGTCCGGATCTGGGGACGATATGTCCCTGTGGACTTTGTTGTCCTCGACACGGGGAACGAGCATTCGTTTCCCCTTGTGTTGGGCCGACCATTCTTGAACACCACCCGGGCTAGGATCGATATGGATGCGAGAGAAATCTCGTTCCGTATCGACGGAAGGTTGACTTACTTCAAGTTTCAACCCCGGGAAGAGAAGAAGACAGAGCCACTCACACCGGAGCAGAGGAGCGCCGAGTGTTTCCTTAAGGCTCTCATTAATGGAGAGCTGGAAATACTCGGTGGTGAGCAGCTCAAGTGGAACGAACCGACAAAACCGACAAGTGCAGAAGAAATGGATTTCCTCGTAAAGAAATACGAGGAAGAACAAGCCCTCTGGAATTCTCCAGAGACGCCGATCCCACCGCCACCAACACCGAAGAAGAAGAACAAGAAAATGTGGCGGAAGAAGGTTGCATCGTCCGAGTCATCCACTCCGGGACCGGACGATGACAAGAACAACTGAAGACAGGAGAAGTCCCGCTCGCGGACTTAAAAGCTGAGCTCTCGCCGCGAGGAAAACCGGTATGTATCCCATATTTCCCTTCCAATTTTTAAATTTCCAATTGCATTTGCATGTTTCCCTTTTCAAAATAAATGAACCACTTGAGTAATTAATTTGAGAGAGAGTAGAAAATTTTGCAAGCTTGGTTAGAAATAATTGGACACATGCTGAAATTTTACCTAGGGTGGATGTAATTGGTAACTTTTATCATTTTCATCCCTTCTAGAACATCTCCAATTATTTACCATCACCACCAACCAGCAACAAACATGTCTACCCCACTAAAAATGGCTGCACACTCACCAATTATCACAAACATGGCAGCATGGGGATGACTCCACTAAAATCAACTTTGGTCATGTCAAGTTTGCATCTCACCTACCACTAAAAACCACTCACATGACCTGGGGGATTGTTGGCCACACAAAATTTCGTGGAATCAAAGCAAGGGGAGGTGCTCCACTCAGGGAGGAGTGGACTGGCCACCAGGGCCTGGTTCGCCCGAACCACCCAGTTCGGCCGAACCAGGGACCTGCCTCCCCTCGGCCTATAAATGCTGGTGCGTTGCTTGCTTGCTCTCACACACTCATACACTCTGAAAAATTTCTGTTAGAAGCTCTCCCTCTCTCATTTCTTGCGCTAGCTTGTGCTCAAGTCCTTCCAAAGTTCTTGCTCAAGTTTTGGTTCACTTGCATCACTAGAAAATCCCAAAAATATTTTGCTTTTGTTGTGATCTTTGTGCTGAAATTCTGGACGATTTTGTGGTGGTCACCGACACCCACAAGAACGACTAACCTTTTGTGGTGGTTTTCATCCCCGCAAGAACGACTAACTATCTCGAACGACTGACTTGATTTTCTTGTGCTAACCATATATATTCAGTCCTTCGGGTAGTTGTTGTTGCACTAACTTTTTGCAGGAATCATGTCGCTTTCTATCACGGGCTGAGAAATTCTGCCCGTGAGTACCTGGATGCTACTGCTGGAGGCTCGTTCTTCTCTCTTGAGGAGAGTCGTGCGAAGGCCCTCATAGAGAAGATGGTCGAGAACCAAGGTTGGGCCGATGACCGGACCCAACAGAAGACCCGAGGAGTTCACCAAGTTGAAGCTCTGGACATGCTCGCTGCCAAGATGGACCTCCTGATGAAGAAACTGGAGGCCCCCGCTCAAGAAATGGTGCAAGCCATGGACGCTCGCATGACCTGCGAAGTCTGTGGCAACACTGGCCATTCGGGGAATGACTGCCCCGAAACGCGAGAAGATGCCCACTACGTCAACAACTCCAACAACAACGGGTACCGACCGAACAACTACGGCAACCAAGGCTGGAATCCGTGCCCAAACCTCCCTTTTGAGAGGCCTCAACAAGGTAACAATTTCAATTCCAGCAATTTCAATAATCAGCCGTCTCTTAGAGATCTTGTGTTTGGCCAGATGAAAATAACTGAAAACATCAATAAAAAGCTTGCTGCTAATGATAAAACACTGGAAAGCATAGACTCTAGATAGTTAGTTATAGTTCTAGTGCTTGTAGTCTTGTGGACGATTTTGTGGTGGTCACTGACACTGCCATGGACGCTCGCATGACCTGCGAAGTCTGTGGCAACACTGGCCATTCGGGAAATGACTGCCCCGAAACGTGAGAAGATGCCCACTACGTCAACAACTCCAACAACAACGGGTACCGACCGAACAACTACGGCAACCAAGGCTGGAATCCGCGCCCAAACCTCCCTTTCGAGAGGCCTCAACAAGGTAACAATTTCAATTCCAGCAATTTCAATAATCAGCCGTCTCTTAGAGATCTTGTGTTTGGCCAGATGAAAATAACTGAAAACATCAATAAAAAGCTTGCTGCTAATGATAAAACACTGGAAAGCATAGACTCTAGATAGTTAGTTATAGTTCTAGTGCTTGTAGTCTTGTTTAAGTCTTTGTCTTGGCTGGTTCTTCGATCTTTGTTCTACTTTGGTCATGTCACATTTCCATCTCACCTACCACTAAAATCCACTAAAAATGTCCTTGGGAATTGTGGCCACAGCATGGCAAAGAGAAGGAGAAAAAGAAAAGCATGCCAAGTGGCATGGCAAAAATATAAGAATAAAAAAACCATGCCCTGTGCGATCTTGGAGCAAGCGTCAGTGTCATGCCCAAGGTAGTGTTTGACAAACTGAACTATTCTTTTTTGTCCCCTACAACCATGTATTTACAGCTAGCGGATCAATCGATTCGCTATCCCGCGGGAATAGCCGAAGATATTCCGGTGAAAATCCGGGAATTCTTTGCGAACCAGGACCTTCGGGCGAACCAGGGGACTGCCCCCTCTCGGCCTATAAAAGCTGGGGTGCTTGCTTGCTCTCTCACACGCACTTCCATTCTGAAAATTTTCTGCTAGAGCTCTCTCTCAAGTTCTTTGCTCTAGTGCTGTACCTGTGGACTTCGTGGTGCTCGACATGGAGGTCGACACGAAGACACCTCTCATCCTCGGGAGGCCATTTCTGAGCACCCCCTCTCAAGTTCTTTGCTCTAGTGCTTGCTCAAGATCTTACCAAGTTCTTGCTCGAGTTTTGGTTCATTTGCATCACTAGAAAATCCCAAAAATATTTTGCTCTTGTTGTGATCTTTGTGCTGAATTTCTGGACGATTTTGTGAAGTTCGCGTTCAAGCCCAGGGTGGACAAATGCTCTCAGGTATGCACTGATTTAATTCAAAATTCCAATAACTGGAGCAGGTCAACGTGGTTGCATCCGAACCACGATTTTCGGAGACACCGATCCCACCGCCACCGACACCGAAGAAGAAGAAAACTAACCTTTTGTGGTGGATTTCATCCCCGCAAGAACGACTAACTATCTCGAACGACTGACTTGATTTTCTTGTGCTAACCATATATATTCAGTCCTTCGGGTAGTTGTTGTTGCACTAACCTTTTGCAGGAATCATGTCGAAGTTCTTCACCTCGCTCCGTCGTTCCGCCCGGCTAGGCCGACGATCGGACGATGCTAGGAGTTCCCCAGCTCCGTCTCGAGGCTCAAGCCGGATGGACACGGACAAGTACGGAGCAGCCGGCTCGGGATGGGGCCATGCCACGCCCCCAGCCAGGCAGCTCCTGAGCGAGAGTGACATCAACCTCAGGACAGAACGGGAGCAGAACACCTGCAACGAGCTTCGGCTGAAGGAGTTCGAGCACACCCGTGTGTTTGAGCAAGACTTGCTCAGGGACACGGGGATGGACGTAGAGTTTACAGAAATCTTCCAGGCCATTGGCTGGGAGAATTTCTAGCACATCAACGAAGAAGGTTCGTACCTGCTCACCCTTGAATTCCTCTCGACTTGTTTTTCTGAAACTGGGGGGATTCGTTTTCGGTTCTTCAACCAAGAGTTCTTCTGCTCTTGGAGGGATTTTAGTTCGGGTCTCGGATTTTCAAACCGTTGTTCATTAGACCCGAACAAAGCGCTTAAAAGATTTGACCGGGTGGCATTTTGGAAAAAGATTTCGGGGAATACCAACTGTCATGCGCCACGCACGAACAGCATACATAACCCACTTTGCGTTTCATGCATCGTTGGGTGTCTATGACGGTATTCCCCCGGGCAGATTTGCGCCCTGTCAACACCATCGAGTTGCGGGTTCTTTTTGCCATGGTCAAGCAGATTCCCTATTCACCTGTGAAAGACATGGTTGGTCACTGGCTGTCTCATATTTCTCGTGCGGGTAGCATGGCGATGACTTCTCTAGTCACTCGCCTCGCTAACCACCTGGGCGTCCTCACTAACCACGCAGGGAAGGTCGCACGTATCCAAGTGCTGACACCAAGATGGACCTACTTGCCGAGAGCTGCAAAAAGGGCAATCATCAAGACCTCTCCGGACAGGAAGGAAGATCCCGGAGTGCCCATCATTCAGTGCACGATCTGGAATCGTCGCATTGATGATGCACTCTGCGATCTAGGGGCAAGCGTCAACATCATGTCTAAGGTACTATTTAAGAAATTACGCTACCCTACTTTGTCACCTACTACTGCCCAGGTACAGCTTGCGGACCCAACCATCCGCTACCCCGAGGGGGTGATCGAGAATGTACCGGTCCGGATCTGGGGACGATATGTCCCTATGGACTTTGTTGTCCTCGACACGGGGAACGAGCATTCGTTTCCCCTTGTGTTGGGCCGACCATTCTTGAACACCACCCGGGCTAGGATCGATATGGATGCGAGAGAAATCTCGTTCCGTATCGACGGAAGGTTGACTTACTTCAAGTTTCAACCCCGGGAAGAGAAGAAGACAAAGCCACTCACACCGGAGCAGAGGAGCGCCGAGTGTTTCCTTAAGGCTCTCATTAATGGAGAGCTGGAAATACTCGGTGGTGAGCAGCTCAAGTGGAACGAGCCGACAAAACCGACAAGTGCAGAAGAAATGGATTTCCTCGTAAAGAAATACGAGGAAGAACAAGCCCTCTGGAATTCTCCAGAGACACCGATCCCACCGCCACCGACACCGAAGAAGAAGAACAAGAAAATGTGGCGGAAGAAGGTTGCATCGTCCGAGTCATCCACTCCGGGACCGGACGATGACAAAAGCAACTGAAGACAGGAGAAGTCCCGCTCGCGGACTTAAAAGCTGAGCTCTCGCCGCGAGGAAAACCGGTATGTATCCCATATTTCCCTTCCAATTTTTAAATTTCCAATTGCATTTGCATGTTTCCCTTTCCAAAATAAATGAACCACTTGAGTAATTAATTTGAGAGAGAGTAGAAAATTTTGCAAGCTTGGTTAGAAATAATTGGACACATGCTGAAATCTTACCTAGGGTGGATGTAATTGGTAACTTTTATCATTTTCATCCCTTCTAGAACATCTCCAATTATTTACCATCACCACCAACCAGCAACAAACATGTCTACCCCACTAAAAATGGCTGCACACTCAGTTCGCGCTCAAGCCCAGGGTGGAGAATTGCTCTCAGGTATGCACTGATTTAATTCAAAATTCCAAAAACCTGGAGCAGATCAACGTGGTTCCATACGAACCACAATCTCCAGAGACACCGAACTCACCGCCACCGACACCGAAGAAGAAGAACAAGAAAATGTGGCAGAAGAAGGTTGCATCGTCCGAGTCGTCCACTCCGGGACTGGACGATGACAAGAGCAACTGAAGACAAGAGAAGTCCCGCT
>OAMR01000019.1:2978504-2996871 GCA_900205405.1 Echinochloa crus-galli | reverse complement strand
AGCACCAAGCAAGAGCAGATGTGTATAAGAGACAGTAGCTGCTAACCCAGCACCTACGTGTCCCGAGACAATTATACTGTGATTCATTCGTGAAGGTGCCATTTGCTTGGATATGTGTTGGCACACACGTTGAAGAAGATTCAGCGAGCAGATTGCCGGACGATCGAGTTTTTGGAGAAGACTGGCAATCGCATGTCCAAGATAGAGCATATATATACACACACTTGACAAAAAAAACTATCACTACCCGACGGCCGGATCCATCGGAATTGCCAAGAATAATGATGGGAGACTGTTCGCACTTAAAATTGGCAGTTGCCTATCAGGCCGAGGGCAACCGGTCAGACCGGTTCTAGGAAGCGGTCAGACCGGTTTTACTGTAGCCGATCTGGCAACGGCCAAACCGGTCTGACCGGTTTCCCTATCCGGTCTGACCGGTTTCTCCCGTGTTGGAGTAGGTTTAGGACTTTAGAGTTTTATCCCATATTGTAAACCGACCTAAAGGGGTACGACTTCCCCACCCTATAAATATAAAGGGTCATGGCCGATTGAGAATCATCATCCAATCGAATCTATCAGATCTACCTTTTATCGTTTTGTCTTTACTTTTATCTTTCTATGTTTCGCATTACTTTTATCTCCAAGCCCTAGCTCTTCCAACCCTTCTACCATGTTGTTCTTCCTTCGTCTCTATGTCGATTGAAGGTGTTCTAGGTGGCCTGCTGATCCTAGAACAACCCAAGGTGCGCCTGTCCTGACGGGGTCCCTCCCGGACGGGCATTCGTCGGTCTCTCGCCGGGCACCGCCGGCGAAACCGGTCTGACCGGTTATCAAAACCGGTCTGACCGCTTTGCGCGGAAGGGCAGCAAGGAGCTACTCCGCGTGCTTGTTGTTGGCGCGGTTCCGTGTCAACATATTTTGGCGACTCCGCTCTGGACGGAGTCTCTGGTTATCATGGCTGATTTATCAAGTGATTTGATGTCGTGTAAAGAGCTGATTGAAGAATATTATCAAGAATATGACAGAGCAATTGAAAGGATATTCTTGTCTTGCTTCATTAAGACAGAATAAGGTGTCATCAAGATTAAAGAGTGCCAGCCACCATCGACCACCTCTATATTAAAGGAGATACAATCTTCCGGTACTATATCTACCCATCTATCTGCCTATGTTAAATTTTTGATTACTCAAGAGGACAAGGTAGATTCAATTCCTGTCGATCAAGAGTTGGCTATTGAAAAGCCGACTAATGCTATTATTTATCCTTGCAACTTGCCAAATTGTGATGTTGTTGGTCAAGAAACAAATCGGCCGTCTCTAGCCGAAATTGTTGATCCAAAATCCCCTAACCAGAGCATAGAGGCTACATCTAGCATTTCGACACTTGGGGGGCAACAGAACAAAGGCAAAGGTGATGGTTGCAACACAACCAGTCTTGCCGGTGCCCAGACCGATCTGACCGGTTCTCAAACCGGTGTGACCGCTTCACCTAGGGCTTCAAAAAATAAATCAAAACCAAAGATGGTTAAGCCAAAGAAGCCCGAGATTGGTGTTTGGAAAACCATTGAATCCAAAGGCCGTCATAAGCATCAAAGAGAAAAGCCGAAGTGTAACAAGAAACTTCTGGCTAAGTCTCAAAGACAAAATAATGTCAATGATGCTAGTCGGTTTAAAAATTCCAAACAATGAAAATCTTCTCCTAGAGAGAAGTTCCATAATCGGAATCGGCAATGGAATAATTCTCACAAATCAATGCCGTTTCCACCGTATGGATCACCTACACCAATACCATGGGAGTTTTGTTTTAATGTGCCTTATTTTTATTCTCCTTGGTATTATAATTCAGATGTGTAGTCTCTTCCTAGATATTTATGTTCAGATTATATTACTTATAGGGAGCCGGTAATTAATAAGACATCACCTATGCATAATGACCGTTTTGATCAAAAGAATTGGTCCACACAGAAAAATAAGCGTAAGGTGATTAAACAAGTCTATCGTGTCAAAAAAGATGGAAGATTAAATAAAAATCCAGATTTGACACTAGACGTAGAAAAGCCGTGTATTGAAAAATGTTGACGTAAAATAGATTTCAATTATTAGATAGCCTGATCATTGAAGATTATTTCCTGGCACGCAAGCTTTGCCAGAAAACAGGGGGGCATATGTTCACACCCAAAATTGGCAGTTGCCTATCAGGCCGAGGGCTGTTTAACCAGTGATGATCTAAATGGTCAATACAAAAGCTCCCTCCTAAGGTAGGAAGCCGTTTGGTTAAATACTTTGCCGATCTTTACAACTTTTTTACACAATGAACACGCGGAATCAAATTAGTAATTAAAGTGGCTGTCAAGTAAAGAAAAAAGATTGCTTTACTCACTCAGTTTTTAGAATGGTGTTCTGATCAAATAGAACTCTGAACATTTCCTCAGCCTCCTAGAAGTATGTGAATGATGGTTAGAAAAAGGAAATTGATTACTTCAAAAACAGCTCAATTAATTAATCAACACATTTCCAACCTCATTTTCATTTCTAGGTGGCCTGCCGATCCTAGAACAATCCAAGGTGCGCCTGTCCTGACGGGGTCCCTCCCGGACGGGCGTTCGTTGGTCTCTCGCCGGGCACCGCCGGCGAAACCGGTCTGACCGGTTATCAAAACCGGTCTGACCGCTTTGCGCGGAAGGGCAGCAAGGAGCTACTCCGCGTGCTTGTTGTTGACGCGGTTCCGTGTCAACAGAGTCGGCTTTCACGTCGCCCACTCGAAGCAATGACCTCTTGGCCCATGATTATACTGGTCACCGTTGCCACTTTTTTTTATTATATGAGAAAAGAAAGGAGCTTTAGTACTCAAGACAAAGGAATTACAATCCTGAGCAATAATCTGCTCTACACACTCCGGCGCCCAAAGCCTCCATACTGAGGTATGCTTCACCCGTTTCGCCAGTTGTGCGTCGCCCTATTCTGCTCCCTTCCTGTGTGGACTATCTTAATCTTCCACTTCGGTAGCTCCCCTCCCGTATCGGTGGCTTCATCCATGAGAAACTTCAGGGGCGATCTTAGGGCTCCTGGTGTCACCAGCAGGCTTGGAATGGAATTGCAGTCAGTTTCCAACGCAGCCTATGTTTCACCACTCCGCCGCAAGCCGCAAACCCTCGCTGCATGCCAGCATCTCGGCCTCTTCTACATCCCTGCAAGCTCACCGTTGCCACGGTGCGCCGCTGCACTTGCACGTGCAGCCCAGGCCGGAGCAGCGGTGCTGCTTGACTGAACTGAACGCGACGATGAATCTACGCGACACGGTGCAGCAGCTGCGCTACTGGGACGAAATGATGCAACAACAGCGAGAGTATTAACGTACCTCCATCAATCAAACAAGGCAAACCCACTGGTTTGCGCGCGTGCCCTGCCCACACCCATCAGCCCAAGCAGAAATAAGTAAGAAAAAGCGATCAAGCAAGGAAGCAGATCATAGACTTGGGAGCACAGGTCACCAACTCATTCATTAAGGCTAGTATAGGCTACATGGCATGACATCACGCCATCTGGATGCCCATAGTACAGGCTACAGAGCACACAAGGGGCAGAAGACTAAACCAATCTGCCATGTGGCCACCTAAAATAACAACTGAAGCGCACTTGAGCGTCATTGCAGTCCAGGGGCAACGAAAACCAGCCTGGGACCTATTAGCATACATCAGGCGTCCGAAGAGAACAAGCAAAAGTTTGCCCCCAGGTGATCCGCTCGATGGCTCCGATCATGCATTCTCCTTAACGGCCTCATCTATGGCTTTGATGTTGTCCCTCAGTATCTTCCACTGCAGACGTAAAAACAAATAAGATCACACTCTTACTAAACCAAAATTTGACAGGAACAAAAGATCAAGGTACTTAGTTAGTCATAGGAATGATCATAGTTTGCCAATAAGCCCAACAGCAGCTAATAGTGGCAATCATGGCATACTTGAGTGGCAATCATGGCATACTTGAGTGGCAACATATTAGCACACGACTGCAAATTCAACAGGAAATCTACTTGCAATTATGCTACTTGAACATATACCTGACAAATGGATATTGGCATTAAGATTATGCAAACTAAAAGCAAATAAATATTGTTACTACAGAATTGCATAGCTAGTGTCCTCATGTGCAGAGGATATATCCAAATCCATAAAGAGTGATAATGGTTGTCAAATAAAATTTTGAAGGGCTATTTGATATTCTAAGCATGGCATGCTAATGATGCAGGGCATGTTTGATTGTCTTGCCCAACCTGCCCACTAGTCTTTCCTGGCAAGGTTAGGCAAGGAAAACGTTGCTAGGTGCTATTTCCTTGCCCAAATTCAAACCAAGCAAAGCAACCAAACTTGCTTGCTTGTTCTCTAACCTTGCTAAGCAAGGATGGGCAAGAGAACCAAACATGCACGGGTTTTCCATGAAAGCAAGGTCAATGTTCGTATATGAGCTCTATAGTTCTTAGAAGATGTAGAGAGTTGAAATGCAACTCACCTGATCCAATTGGAGTGATATACCTAAGAATAAAAAAAAGGAAATAGTATTACTATGCAGAGAAATTACGGATCACCTTGAGAAAAGATTGCGGATGACACAAATTTTGAATCGGAAAAACAATTGTGGTCCACTATGTAGATGACTGGATTCTAATAGAATGCATCCAGAAGATAACCAACGGTCCCTAATCTTACCATGCAGTTATGTCAGCTCCAAAGATGATAATTAGCAAATAAACACCATCCCGGCAAACAGAGTATTTGGCTGAATAACTTTTTCATAACTATCAACAAAGACGTGCATATGCACCATAAAAATCTCTGCATCATTACATGCCTAAAAAGTATTGTCTCAATTCCAAGTGATACAGGGCAAGGGCAAACCATCACATAATTATATGACCGCGGCAGAAATTTTTTTGCGCGGACAAAAAGGGGTACATTCTACCTTTATAAGTTCAGGACTACATTTTTTCTCCCACAGATATCATGATCATTTTATTGTTGGTTATAGATAACCATTACTCACTGAGCTTACTTCAACAGATATATATTTGTGGCAAGAAACTCAAATGAGAACAGGTGGCATCGTCATGAGCAACAACCAAAATGTTCAGATCCATTAACAGTTCCAGGATAATACCATCACTCTATAAAAAGGGACTTGGACCCATTCATCTAACCAACCTCCATTACTAAGTTCTGAAACCACTCTAATTAACCTGATAAACTGGCCTGGTTTAATGTATTCGAATGCCTGCAACAAGATAACATTGTAAACTAACTAGGCAAAAATAAGAATCACAAATGCTTAAGGATTCCCAGGGTGGTTAAAACAACTGGCATCAATCTATTATAAAACCAAAATGGCCCACGAGCGCGGGAGAGTTAGTTAAGAAAGCAATTCATCCCATTCTATTGATTTATACACTAAAACCATCAGCGTCCTTTGTCTAGCCCTAAACAAATCTATTTAAGCCACCAATCACGCAAGATGCACGGACCTGGAGGCTGGAGAGCTCTAGTCAGATGCCAGGAATGAGGGAGGAGAAGGCATTGGTGGTACCTTTGCGGGTGGGTAGGGTCTTGCCGTCCTTGACGTAGAACTCGCGGATGTCAACGAAGACCTTGCCCTTCCAGCTCCTCACCGCCACCCTCTTGTTTTTCGATATCTGCGACAATCCACCGGAAAAAGATCCACCGAGTTAGAGTAGGGTTCTAGGGTTTCACCTTTGTAACAGGGGTCTTTGCTGCCGGTACGGAGCACGGGATCCGTACCTCGGCCACGACGATGTCGTCTTCGGCGGATTCTGAGGGCCCGTCGTCCCCGCCGGCCTGGCGCTTGGCCGCCGGTTCGCCCCCGCGGCCGCCACCGAATCGCTTCTTCCCCCTCCACATATCTTCGATCTCTCGAACCGTCGAGCGTTCGAAGTCTGAATCGGTTCCGACTCCAGGTGCCGCACTGCCGCTTCTTCATGCGCGGAACAGGGGCCCACTGGAAGTGGATGAGGCAACAAAAAATGATAGGAACAATGTGGGCCCAGCGGAAATGGAAGTGGCCATAATTTCCGACGTTTCGAGAAACGCTATTACTGTAAACCTATTTTGAAGAGTGCCATCACAATTCTTTCCCTCTTTAAAATATGTCATACTATATGGATTTGGAGGCTTTGAGTCCAGCTGCAGCGTACGGAATGCAGAAGTATTTTCGTACTCTACTACTCTTCTCACACTAATGAGTGGGGCCCACTCGTCATCCCCTTCCTCACCTTTCCTCCTCCCTCGTTCCCCATCCCCCTCTTTAGTGCGAAAGCGAGCTCCGCCCCGCCATGCCCGCCGCTGCCGCGGCGCAGGACACGCCAGCGCTAGCCCTCCTCTTCAGTAACGCACTCCATTGCGGCGCGGGAGGAAGGGGCCCCTCGAGGAGCAAGGAGTGGAGCGCGAGCTTGGCGGCGGAGGGGGAGAAGGGGAGGGAGGCGGCGCTGGCACTGGCGCGAGAGCGGGAGGCGCATGTCGGCGTGGGGAGGAAGCGCAGCGGGCCCTGGCGTGGAGGATGGCGAGCGACTCCATGGATGTCGTGGACGGCGGTGCGGGTGATGGTGACGCGGGCGACGAGGCTGGCCCGAAGAGCCGACGCCTGAGCGGGACGAGGTGGGCGAGGACGGCGGCGCGGATGACGCAATGCCGGCCGCACAACAGGACGAGGGGTGGCACCGCCGCCGTGCACACCGACCGCTGCCCCGGGCGAGGGGAAGCGTGGCGGCGATGATGGCGGGAATCTCCTACGCTGGGAAGCGGAGAAGGTGGAGCCGGCACCCCGGCCGCGGCGAGGTGGGTGACAACCCCGGCAGGAGAGGGCGAGGCCCGCCGCGGCGGAGGGAGACGCAACGCCGGGACCCCGGCCGCGTGAAATGGGCGACGACCGCGGCGGGCTGTCCGCCGAGGAGGCAGACGAGATGGAGAAGATGGAGCAGACTGGTGGGGTCTACACGTCAGTGAGAGGGAGAGGAGAGAAGTAGCAGGGGTATTTTAGACCATACGAAAATATGATGTTTTAGGGTGGATCTAAGGGAACCAAAGACGGATCTAGAAGAATCAAAGACGTATATAATGGCACGGTTCGTATCATGTAAGAATTGTAATGGCATATTTACGAATAGACGAATTGTAATGGCATATGTTCGAACCGCGGAAATTGCAGTGGCATAGATTAAAAAAACCCTAAAAATAATGCTCGCATTTGCAGGCCCTTTGTTGAACAGTGGAACTGTGGAAGTGCAGGTGACTAACCAACGCCGTTTGATTGGAATTTTTTTTAAACGCACCATGAATCCATGATAACGAAAAAAACTTTTACACAAGTTCTCGAAAAGGCGCAAATTTGAGTTTCGAACCATGTCACTTACGTTTCCATTTCAAACGGACATCCGCATGGGGACATGCTGCAAGTTCGGAGTGTCAAGGAAACAATCTGTGAATGGAAAAGCCGAGACATTAAAAAAGGCTTGTTTGGACGGCACCCTTGAGCTCCGACTGTGAAGGGGCTCTGCTAGAGCCTAGAGATCGTAAGGCCTCCTCCAATGATATGGAGGCTTCATGTCCAATGACATGGTATCTAATCTAAAAAAACAACTCGTTCAATAACCTAGCTTTTAGCACTTATAATATATTAATGATTTTAATTCATATATCATTTTTACGTAATCTCGAAATACATATACGAGACAGAAGTAAGAAATATTTTTTATTAAAATATGAGAAAATAGGCGGAATCGGTTCCGGTCATCGGCGGCGTCACCGTACCCGACTTGTTCGCCGGCGCTTCACACGGAAGCTGGTGGGGGGCGAGCAGTGGCAGTGCTTGGCGCGACGTGGCGGTTGTGCGGAAAGGGATGGCGACGAGCCGACGAGCGGCGGTTGCCGCCTCGCGGTCGCGGGGTTGGTTGGAATGTTGGATGCGGGTGGGCCCCACGTCTATTGTCAATTTAGACCTCAAGCATTCCAGGAATGGCAATAACCATTGCCCTTGCCCTCTTGTCACCAGCCGGCGAATGGACGCCACCGCCTCCGCGCCCGCGGGGCGCCTGCTCCTCCCGCTGCGCGACGCGCCGCCGCCGCCGCGGTGCGCGGTATCCGCGCGCTCCCGGCGCCGCGCCGGGCCCAGGCGGCGGGTCCGTGCCGCCCCGGCCCGCGCGTCGCTCGACGCGCCGCGGTCCTGCTCGACGCGGCGGCGGCGGCGCGGCGGGACCGGGTACTCGCAGGCGAGCTACTACACGTCGCTGGGCCTCTTCGTGCTCTCCGTGCCCGGGCTGTGGTCGCTCATCAAGCGCTCCGTCAAGTCCAAGGTCCGCTCTTCCCCTCCTGCATTGCCTGCCACCCAGCTTGCTCGCGTCGCCTAGGTTGCCCGAGCGCGCTGTGAGCTTGCCAGTGTTATAGTTTCAGTAGATGCATTCATGGCTGTACATCTGGGTAATTCTGGCACTTACTGGTTCTGGATGAGCTTATCTTCTCCACAGAACTGTACGATCTCACTGGCGAGCGTGCGCAAGCATTTCGACCTTGCGATTAGCTTTGAAGCGGGGTTTCATTCTTTTTTTAGATGCGACAGTGCTGTATGATGTGGGTAGTGCTAGTGGAGTGGAATTGTTCCGTGTCGGCGAAAGAGGACACTGCTTCCATTTCTTCTTTTATTTACAATGGTCCAAGATGCCACCACCACGTTGGATAGGGACTGGACTGCACTGCAGTATTGCATGATTAAAATTTCTTAGTCCTCGATGCAGCAAAGCTGTTTCATCACAACTGTTTATTAGTGGCTAAAGCTTGGCTGCTACTTTCATAATGTGGGTTTCATCGACCTTTTTGTTTGGTTCTTGGCCAAAATACATTCAGTAGCACCATTTGTCACATATGCCAAATTGGTGGATGCAGATTGTGCAAAAGACATTTGTCAAGGAGGGAGGGCAGTCGATGGCGCCAAATCAGGTGGCTGGAGAGATCCTGTCATTCTTCACCCGTAACAGTTTCACTGTTTCAGACCGCGGCGAGGTTATCACGTAAGTAGCATGCTACCGTTATAAGTGGCTATCTGGCAAAGAGTCAGCAAACTATATTTTAGTGTGGTGAGGGAAAACCCTCGGGAATGCATGTACCATAGTTTAATTTGTTTGCTAATTGAAATGATGCTGCCAATTTGGAACTCTTGAGCTCAAATTGATCTCCATCGTAGCACTGGACACAGCAATTGGTGTTTTAAGGAACCAGAATTGATTGCAGAAAGATAAAATTATTTTAAAGGATTAGTACTTATTCATGGAAGTGTTCTGAGTTATAATGATGAGCTTAACTACAAAAATTAGAAGAAAATGCTTAAATGCATCTATCATTTTATTCTTAATTAATAGCTACACAGTATTAATGTAGCAGACTAGCCACTGTTCTGGTCATTGGTGAATGGTGACTCGTCCAGTGAAGCTGCAATCCATGATATTTCTGTAATTTAATCTAATGTGATTATGGAATTTGATTGACATGAAAATGCATTGCAAGTCAAAATTTTTTGTATTTGTGGACAGCTTTGAGGGCACGATGGTACCAAGCAGAGGACAAGCCGCGCTGCTGACCTTTTGCACCTGCATTAGCCTCGGGAGTGTTGGGCTCGTTCTATCAATCGCTGTCCCAGAAGGTGGCAACAACTGGTTCTGGCTCATGACCCTAAGCCCCTTGGCGTATGTCTCTGGTCTCTGCAACTCAGCTCCCAGCAATTCAGAATGATACTTCCAGTGCAAATATAGTAACTGTCCCTTCATGATTTTCCCAGGGGAGTGTACTACTGGACAAAAGCATCAAGGAAAGAAGAGATCAAGGTCAAGATGATCCTGTCTGATGACGGGAACGTATCCGAGATCCTCGTGCGAGGCGATGACGTCCAAGTTGAGCAGATGAGGAAGGAGCTCAAGTTTAGTGAGAAGGGGATGATATACGTGAAGGGCATCTTCGAAACATGACCAGGAGTTCAATTTCAACCATAAAGTGAATGGCGAAAACCTGGGGAGGAGATGCAAAATCGACGGGCAAATCTGTACCTTGGCTTATAGGAAAAGAAGTGATCTTCGTACGGGATCTGGTTATGATGAGTGTTGCAAATATGAGGATCGATAATCTAGTTATTATGAGCATTGCAATTATGAGGATCATTAATGTATTTTAAGTTAACAGGAAAATTAATGTCATTGTAAAAAGTTGTTTGGAAACACCTTTTTGAGCTAGAAAACGATAGCCTTTTAGGGGAGAAAGAAGTTGTGTGTGGCTGCATCTCGCAACCCAAAAGAACTCCAACTGAACTCCAGCATGGTACCCAAAGAATATGTGAGCTTGCTTTCATGATGCAGTTGGGACTTGGGACTTTAGAGGGTGATTTTGGATCGGATTTGCTATATGCCTATATAACACCTGGGCGTCTGCTTGAACTATCCACGTTAAATCTTCACCATCCTCTCTAACTAAGGCGAGTTTGGTCATTTCTCTTTAGTGGTGATGTCCTGGAGCTTCCTTTTGATCTTTTCACCTAATCCTAACCACATAAATCATTTTTTCGAGAACGTGCATAGCACGTTTTTTATTAAGAAAAAAAATAGATGTTCATACATTAAAGAAGTTGCAGAAAACATAAACTAGAGAGAGATACTAAAAAACAAAGAAATCCTGAAATGTTGGGTTTGTGGAGCCTCCTTTTGATCTTTATCTTGCCTGTGAATTTGATGTACATCGAGTTATTCTATTCTGAAATGGCATGTTATTGGACATACTATTGGCATATTCGTTTGGCTGGTGGCCGGTGCTGATTTGTGCTGAGAGAAAAATGGGTTATGCTGATTTCTGCTGAGAGAAAAATATTGTTGTCTGGTGGCTGATAAGCCAAACGAACAGGCCGTATATATCTTCGACCTTAACTATAAATTTATATAGGTTTATCTCAAGTTAAACTTTCTAAGCTAATTTTTAAAAAAAATCTTTCAAGCTAAAAGTTGGATTGATTTCTTACGATGATCTGTTGCCATGGTCACAATGCTTGATGGAGCTTTGGGCCTCGCAGCACAAGCTGCAGCTAAAGGTTAGGGATGCGGCTAGCTGAGCGGCGTTTACAGTGTTTGGCAGTGATAGTTAGTGGTGCAGGAGCTGTAGTAGTCATTGGATTCCCAATGGTGATCTGTTGCAGCCTCCTGTGTATTCATTCACAAACAACCAAAGTGAACCAACAACAGCCTCAGAGCACTCAACTCGTCGTCTAGACCACGACATCATATATTCATATCACTATCTCTAACATAGCTCCAGAGATCCTTACATGTGCTCCCTCATTTTGTCATTTGAGTCACTTCTCCCAGGATGGAAAGGCATGTAGCGGGCTAACTAGACTGCCGTACCGATGTTTCCTCCGCCTTTCCTTCACCCTCTGCACCCTTGTCGGAGTTATGTCCAACCGTGAACCGCCTTTTGTTGGTGTTTAGACCTGACGAGTGCAGTTGCCCTCGTTTCTTGACGAGGCGGGATGCAGTTTCGCGGTCAGCTTTCGCGTCATCATGGTCAGGCTGTCAAAGCACATAGATCAGTTAGGCGCAAATAGATCAGTTAGGCGAAAAAGGGTAGCTCACATATGATGGTTCATGATGCAATGCAGCTACAGCAATTCGTGAGCAGCACCAAAATGGAAATACCTTAATTGCCAGTGCTTTGTCAAATGATAGTATAGCTGAATCAGGCTCCCCAAAGTTTAACTGTGCTCTACCTAGTGTGACCCAAGCCTGTAAAATCATCAGATGTAGACCATATCATTCATGATGATGACCACAACATGGATTACGGACATGATCAAATGTGAATATTAAGTATAAAGCAGTCTTTGTCCAGGGATCAAACTAGGGGCAGAAACAGAATAGTTGAGGGAAAGCAAGATCACGGAAGATCAACTAACCTCAGGCCATAGCGGTTCCAGTTCTGTTGCTCCTGCAAGTATACCCCAACAGATCTTTAACCGGTTTGTTTACAGTAGATAACAGGAACGTCACAGCTGACTTGCTGACTTAGCTGGACCTTGCTATTGGCTTAGGGACGATATACGATAATAATCTGATTTGAACAACTGGTATTATTCCCGACCCATGTCCTTTTCTATAGCAGAGCCAAGTAAGATATTAGAGGGAGGGAGGAAGAGCATACTGGTTGCTGCTGTCAGTGCATGCCATGCATCTCCCACTTCGAGTAAAACCTGAGCTTTCTGCTCGTAAAGTATTGCATTATCAGGTGCCAAGGTAAGTGCAGCCTCCCACCTACTAAGTGCTTCATGGTACTTCCCTTCCTAAAAAGATAACAAAGTGAGAATGGAATTTGCCTTGTATATTATCATTTAGAAACAGGGCTGTTATATCCCATAGCCTGAACACCTGCAAATAAAAGCTATCACAGAAGCAATTTGGCGTGAAATAAAAAACGGAGTCCAATGATAGTGTATCTGCACCTGGATTTCTATCCTAGTCAAGTGATCTGCACATACTATGCGTTCAGGAAAATTTGTTATAATTACGAGCATTATGTTGCTCTGTTATTCTTGTGTAAAGAGGAAGAAGAAACATTGCATCCTAGAGTCCTAGAAGCAAATACAAAAAATACTACATGGGCTGCCAAAGCTGGAGATATCAGCAGCTGTCACGTGCCTTCCTGAGAAAGTTTAATGGGTCCAGTGCTTTTACTCTTTGTTTCTAAGTATTATTTGTCCATGGAGACCATGAAATAATTAACCTCCGAAGGAGTGTGAAATAGGACCATTGGACCAGCATGTAAACCAAGAAAAAACATGTCAATCCTTCATCTACCTACAGCAATCAAATCAATCTGTAGGGGCTTGACCTAACAGAATTTGAGATACCTCGGCGAGCTTGTCTCCTTGACACTGGAGTGACTCGGCAGTGTCAGGCGGCTTTGTTCCAGGACAGGTTGTGTTTGCACCTGCTGCTTCCTCCTTTTTAGCCTCATCAGTATCGCTCTCCACTCCAAATGGCAGGCCTGGTTTAGTTGACACTACCACTGGCTGCTTCTTCGTCTTGGCATTCTTACCCCAGGCTATCTTCGTTGTGGAGCTGTTTCAGAGGAGAAATAATCAGGTTTTCTCAACCAGAAAGGCAAAGCTAGACTCTTGCATAGTCAATCCACAGAAAAAGCACAATGAAGCTGACTGCAACAATTCCAATATCCCCAGACAGAAAGGCACTTAGCATCAACAAGCAAACCAGGCAAGACAGATGTTACTTGAAAGACAGTTGCAGACAATTACGGACAGAATGCCTGTCTTTGCTCTTGCAAAACTGGAAGACCTTAAATTTCCGCACTTGGGCATTAATAACGTAAACTAATGTAGGGACAGAAGATTCAAACTGAGGCCAAGCAAAGGCATCGCTAGTTTTCTTTCTGAAACTAATGAGGCACGGTTTGGCGCTGGATGTTTTTATTTCCTCTCTCGCAGGCACAGCGCCTAAGCGATAAATTATCGAACATGTTGTGAGCGCGGGGCACCGCCCCACCACACGCATCACGGACTGATAAATAGTTTGATTTGTGAAGCGGGAGGCGGAGCAAGGCTGAGAGGCGAAGAACCAGACCAACTGCTGGGAGCATCGGAGCAAGAACCCGGTCGCGGAGATGAATCTCAGGGGCTCAGTTCGCTCGAGTAACCAAAGAAAAAGAAAAGCCAAGATCCGAGATCAACACGGATGGACTAGTAAAAGTTTATCCAGGAACTCACGGATTCGAGCAGGAGAGCCGAGCGTATGGCTAGCTCCGAGCGTATTGATCGTTCTTCCGCTCGGAGCAGCAGGTCCCGCTTACCTTGCCGGTTGGGACGAGACAGGAACAGGACACCGTCTACGCAGGCGAAGTGCGAAACCAAACGAGCCACCGAGAGGAGGTGAGGAAAGGCGAACCAGGCAAAGAGGCACCGTCCGCCGTACGCGATGTGCTTTAAGATCTGTGCTCTAGATCTAATTTGTTTTATACTACTACTGATGAGTTCCTAATACACATGTACGGAGTATGTTTAGATTTTTTTTAACAAGAGTGATATAAGATTTATATATCCTTTGCTAAACTGTACAGGTAGTATATATAATTCCTTTGCTAAACTGTACAGGTAGTATATATAATTTGTGCCACGGTAAATGAAATGAATTCGCAGTTGCATGGTTTCTTCGTGCGGGGGACGCCCGATTGCTCTCCCCTCGAGAGCGACGTGGGCGGAGCCCGTTTCCGCCGCCGCGCCTCCCAGCTCGCCGGCCCTCCTCCCGTCCCCGCCGTCGTCAGAGCAAGCCGCCGCCGCGCGGCTGCGAGGATGACGGCGGCGGGGTCTCCTCTCCCCCCCCTCTTCTTCCCCCTGACGCTTCTCCTCGAGCTCCCGGAGGTGGGGGGCTGGCCCGGCGCGGCTCCCCCTGCGGCTGGGATGGAGGCTGGCCGGGCGGCGGCCGGAAGGGGGTCGGCGGTGGTGCGCCCCGGGCGGACACCTGGTGCGGCGTCGGCATTCTGGCCGGCTGGGACTCCGGCTCTCTGCGGTGTGGGGGAGGGGGCCCGCTCCCCTCACGGCTGCTTGGTCTCTGGGCCACGTAGTTCTAAGGGTGGGAGAAGCATCTGCCTACGACTCCAGCTTCGCCGGTGGTGCCGCCTCCGTTCTTCGCGTCGCCGACGAAGCAGTTCCCAAAGCGTCGTCAAGCCTCCACCGCTGGATTCATGGTTTCTATCTCACCTGTGAGGCGCGGTGCCGTCCCATCGAGGGGACGACAGAAGATTTGGGGCCAATCGAGGGCATCAAACCTTCTCGAGGTGTCGGGTGTAGCTGTGCAGGTGCATATGGAATCCAGTGACGAGCTTCGGCGGCCGCGATGGTGGACGGTGGATGAAGCGGGCGGGATTGGTACAGGTGCTCTCGGCTCGTCGGGCGGTGACCCTCAAGCGAAAGCTTCGATCTGGTTGCCGGGGCGTTCTTTTCCCTCTTGAGGGCGTTGTCTGCAGGGTCTCGGTCGGCGGCGGTTCGTGAAAGCTCTCCCTGGCGAAAACCAAGCGTTGGCGCTGTTGCGCCTTTGCCTTTCTGAAGGCATTGTTTGTGAGATCTTTCTTTAATCGTTGGTGGTGGAGTTTTAGGCTCCGCGGTTGGTCGGGTCCGATATATGGTGTCTTGTTCTCCTGACCTTTTAGTTTGGTCGACTAGAGTAGTCTTGACTCTTCTCTGGCGTAAGGCCTAGAGGGTCTTTTTAAGGATCTATTGGATGCCACTCCTAAGCGGACTGTACTTCATTGTAAAACCGGTAACCCCGGTATTTTTCAGTTGCTTTATCTATAAAGTTGGCTACGGACTTTGCTGGTAAATGAAATGAATTATGCTGCCATTGATTGGCCGTTAACACCGCATGACAAATGATTTTCAGATGGAGTTTTTTTTCACTTATTATCCCAATTAATCAAGTTTGGTAAATCAAAAGTAACTGTACTTTGGAATAAATTTCAAACTCTAAACATAGCTATTGTTGGCACTCCTTACAACCTACAGATAAATCCGCAAGCGAATGGATACCGATGTAGCTTTCACCCGGGAGTATTCCAAGGTATCGATTTCCACGGAGAACGAGAAGTGTACTAATCCTAAACTAAGTTGTCCTAGGTAGATGGATTGGATGAAATGGGATGGATGAGGTGGATGACGACAACAAGGAGAGAAGAGAAGAGATAAGAGGGTAGAGAGGGTACAGGTCTGGTAAGAGTATTCTACCGACTGACTGAGCAGAGCAGAAGATGCAGATAGATACTTGTTTCGGGACTACAGAGCCTCCGACACACGGAAATGGATGAGAAGGGGTGCCGGTTACCTTGAACCTTGGGTCCTAGGACACCGGAACTAACGTGATGGACTACGAAGACCGAAAGGGCTGTCACCACCTTACGGCTACCACCTCCGTTGCGACGGGCAGAAACTAAGTCAGCCTCAAGTACAGGCACCACGCCTACACTAGTTGACTAATACTTATCTACTGCAGACAGATAAGCACTCAAGCTAAGCAGCTAGCAAACAATTATATTATACTACTAAGCAATGAACGAAGAATGAAACAAGTAAATGAAAGTAAGAACTGACTGCTCAATTAATCAGAGAGAGATACAGAGTTACCAGACATGACCCAGATGTTACTCGAAGCAGAGCCGCATCCGTAGAGGTACAACGGGAAGAGGGGCCGACACTCCGGCTCCTCTCCGGGACGCTCACCTCTCCTCTCTCCCTATTCTACTGATACAAGTGACGGAACTTGGCAACGCTCACTCTACTCTTGTGTTATGTGTCAAATGAGCAGCTAGACCCCTCTATTTGTAGTGTCCAATGGCGGTTGGAGGTTGAGTAACCGCCAAGGGGCCTAGGGTCGGTCCAGGGTTGGTTCGGCCGAACACCCCGGGTTCGGCCGAACTGATCCCTTCGGCCGAAGGCGTTGGATGCGCCGCCTTTGCTCCAATGGCCAAGATGCACCCTGGGGAGGCGGTGCTGGATTGGGGGCGGTTCGGCCGAACCGCCTTGTTCGGCCGAATGGGCCTGGAGGCCCAGGGCAGCTCCCCCTGCACCGCCTCTGCTCTGTGGACTTCCTGGGCTGGCCTCTGGGGATGTGCTTCGTGATGTGTAGGCCCAGGATGACGTGTCGGTGCTTCAGGATGAGTTGGCGGTCGTCCACGTGTCATGTGTTGTCGTTTGGTGGACGTGGACGGCTCCCGGTGGCTTGCACGACTAAGGAGGGTAACCGGCCGAATCGTGTCGTTCGGCCGAATCGGTCATTTCCTGCACAATGGACAATTACCAAAACTTGTGGAAATAGTCAGTAGCAAGCCCTATAGCTATGGTGTGTGTCTCCGTTGTGTTTATTTTATACTCGGTTGGAGGTCGGAAATTGGTCAGTAACGACCGCCAACAGCTATATCAGGTGAAACCAAAATTATTTAACTCTGTTTACTACAAAATCCACAACAAAATGCTGACAAAAAAACATTAATCAGTTTTTTGTAACAAATCATGTTGAAACGATAAAAGGTTTGTAGTATCAAACACCTGTATATACTGTGTAGCTTTCTAGAACCAAAGAATCTCATAAAACAATCATATTTATTTATGGTAACGACTACTCTACAGCCAGCCGTAAGTTTGCCCAAACTTACGGCCGCTTCCTTTCTTGGGCACCGCGTGCCGTTCCCAATTCCCACCACCGCTTTTACTGCTGACTCCACCCGCATAGGCTCATTTCTCTTCCCCCTCGCTAGGGTTTGATGCGACTCGCCGCCGGGAGGTGACTCGGACCCGCGCCGCCGCGTACGACGAGCATCGCTAGGTCGCGGCTCGGGCTCCACGCCGTGAAATGCGTGCCGCACGGAGCGTGCAGATGGAAGCGGATGGAGGCATCACCGAGGAATCCAGGAGGTAGATCCCGATGCGGGCCCCAGTCGGTTCGCGCTAGTCCTCGAGGAGCGGCGGCGCGGTGGATCCAACGTCGGCGCAGGCGAAGGTGGATCGACGCGCACGGCGGCGAATCGAGGAGCCCAACCCCTATGCGTGCCCCTAGCGGCTTGCGCGGGTTCTCGGGAGCGGTGGCGCGGCAGATCCGGCATCGGCGCTGTGGCCCGCCCGCACGGGTAAGGCGGAAAGGCCACGATCAAGAGCAACAGAGGCGGCAGCGCCGCCCATGGCTCGCCGGTCACCGGCGGTCCTGTTCATGATGGCGTCGCTGCTACTGGCGACATTGTCCACCAGGACGAGGAGGCCCCGAAGATCCCTGCCGCAACAACGATTTCATGCTGGTATGACCCTTGGTCCCATCGTCTTGGGGTCCCCTCATCGTTCAGCTGCGGCATCCACTTGTTGAGCCACCCAAATTTTGGGTTCATGGTCTGGGGACCCTCGGATTGAGTGCTATCGTGCTTGGGGGCTAAAATACCAGACTCCGGGAGTTTACAATCTTGTCAGCTTCTATGATTGCTTGATTTTTGGATTGGGGGAGCTCAGCTGCGCCATTTCCTGTGACCGGAAAACGTGACTATGTCGTGCGGTGTGGTTTCAGATACATTAGTATCGACTCAGGAGAAACCGAGAAACTATGCTTGCAATCTATTCAAGGGCAGCTTCATTAGGGGTAGTGGGGTGTGCTCTACTTTCTGGGGTGTGTTTAGTCCCGAGAAGGAGGGGTGAAGTTTGGTGAAAATGTCACATCGGTCACTGTAGCACTTTTCGTTTGTTTGTGGTAAACATTGTCCTACCATGACCTAATTAGGCTCAAAAGATTCGTCTC
>OAMR01000019.1:2921671-2963182 GCA_900205405.1 Echinochloa crus-galli | reverse complement strand
ATTCTACGTTATTTTTACCTTTATTAGAATTACCCGGCATATTAGCAATCAACTCACTAGTAACGGTTTGTGCAGCAAGTAATTTATCATCCATCATGCGAGTAATTTGCTGCATCAAATCAGAGGATTCGCCAGTTACCTTTGGAAGTTCTTCAACTTGGTCGTTTGCCAGCTTGAAAGCCGGCATGACGAATTCCTCCACTCTCTTGACAAGACCACCGCGATCTTTTTTGAAGCCCTTCAAGAATTGCGCCTTGAAGTGCTCCTCGGCGATCAGGTACCGTTTCCGCTCCTCGTCCGTGAGCTCTTCCATCGTCGCGGTGATGATGTTGTCTTTGTCAAGGTCGCACGTTGATCCAGACATATTTGGAGTAGATTGAATCGGTCTTGAAACCAGATTAATCTTTCCCCAGCGGAGTCGCCAAAAAGTATGTTGACACAAAGATGCGACAACACACTCGAACGCGCAGCACGGCCGTCACCACGGCCAACACCCGACCTTCCCGGGGCAAACCGGTCAGACCGGTTCCTGAAACCGGTCAGACCGGTTCCTGAAACCGGTCAGATCGCTTTCAGGCAGGAAGTCGTGAAGACCTAGAAACTCGAGCTCGGGAGGGACCCTGTCGGAGCTCAAGCAAGCTAGGGTTGCTCTAGGGTCGGTAGGCCACCTAGAACGTCCTTGAACGCCGTAGAGACGAGCAAAGAACAGAATATGGAGATTGGAAAAGATTAGGTTTGAGAGATAAAAAAGTAAAGGCGTTCTAGGTGGCCTGCCAACCCTAGAGCAACCCTAGCTTGTTTGAGCTCCGACGGGGTCCCTCCCGAGCTCGAGTTTCTAGGTCTTCACGAGTTCCTGCCTGAAAGCGGTCAGACCGGTTTCAGGAACCGGTCAGACCGGTTTGCCCGAGGAGCTCAGGAGTTGGCCGTTGTGACGGCTGTGCTGCACGTTTGATCAGATTCGAGTTTGTTAGCGCGTTTTCGTGTCAACAGAGCAATTATAAACGTGTCAATGGATGACACTGGCTGATGCTCGAATGCTATCTTGCATGGTATCAAAAAGTCTCTGCTTAAGGAAAATGTGAAACATCTGCAACTAAAGCATACAATTGGCTGGTGGCACAAATTCTACTTGCTTTAGTTGCTCTATCGATAGAAAACAGCCATACCGATGCAGTAACTAATGTGGAATGTGTACATTGGAGGAGACTGTTCTTGCAGTCAATGTTTCTTGTTCTATTCATGACTACCTTTTCATGATACATTGTAAATCAGCGATACTCTGACATTGTGCTTATTTAATTTGCATTTTACCAAGTCAATTAATGGAAAACTATTACCTGTAGTCATGTGCCGAGTTGTTTAGTCAATACATGGTGTGCTTGTGCAGGCCAAGTGGTCATCTTAGGCTGTAATGCTTTCCACTCTGTTCAGGTCCGTCTGGGATGGCATGATTCTGGTACTTACGATAAGAATATTGAGGAGTGGCCCCAGCGAGGTGGAGCTGATGGAAGCTTAAGATTTGAACCTGAGTTGAATCATGGGGCCAATGCTGGTATTTCTCTCATCTTCAGAGCTTACATTCTTATACTTACATAGGCGAGTAGTAACTTACATATTTGACTTTATTTTTCACAGGTCTGATTAATGCTCTGAAGCTTATCAAACCTATCAAGGACAAATACCCAGGCATCACTTACGCAGATTTGTTCCAGTTGGCAAGTGCTACAGCAATTGAGGTCATAGTCCTTTCTCTGCTAAGTATCTCACTTTGTCACCTTGGTCAATTGAGTTTATGTAGTCATATGCTTTGTCAATGTCATTATACACAGGAAGCTGGTGGCCCAAAACTTCCAATGACATACGGACGGGTGGATGTCACATTACCCTAGCAGTGTCCGCCTGAAGGGAGGCTTCCTGGTCAGTGTTTCCAATGGGTTCTTCATTCTATAGCAATGTCTACTTTTGTGATTTGTTGAATGCTTGAAATTGTGACTTGAAATTATGGTCAGTTTATTTATCAAAGTTTGATTAACTTGTTTCTGATGCCCATGATCTATAGATGCTGGCCCACGTGATCCTGCTGAGCACCTTAGGGAGGTATTCTATAGAATGGGCCTTGATGACAAGGTGTGGCATGGTTTTGAAACTTCACTAAACTTTCCATCTTTATTTTCCTACAAATGAGATATGGTGTTGAACTTGAGGTGCATCTGTGCAGGAAATTGTTGCGCTGTCCGGAGCACATACACTTGGAAGAGCAAGGCCTGACCGGAGTGGCTGGGGAAAGCCAGAAACAAAATATACTGTATGTTTTGCAGTCTATTGGCTTCAGTTTATAACTTTATATCAGAATACTAGGTTACTTTTAGTATTACGGAGTTTTCTGGGCATGCTCAGTCTGTATGCCATCCATTGTACATTTTGAGTACATAATGCACAGCTTTGCTATCATATGCAATGAAGATACTGTGAACTTGTGAGTTACAAATCCTGCGGTACTTTGTCCTTTGTGTCTCCATTATACACAAGCAGAATCAAGATGCAAATTAATACCTGGTATTACACTATTTTCGTACTCCTGGTGCTTCTTTATTGAGAAATGAAAATTCTGCTCTCCTTTTATGCGATCTATATTTTTTGCAATCTTGGTGTTAATCGGGGAAGATTGTGTATCCAGTTAGTTTCAATTAACCAGTACCGTGGTAAACTGGTAATCATATTATTGTGTTCTACAGAAGGATGGGCCTGGTGAACCTGGAGGACAATCATGGACAGTTGAATGGTTGAAGTTTGATAACAGTTACTTCAAGGTGTGCCCCCCCTTTAAGCTTACAAATCTTCAGGACATGAAGGAGGATGGTCATGCTTACAAATCAAATTATCCGCTAGAATCTCTGGTGATTTACTTTAAGCTGTTAACAACACTTCAGGACATGAAGTATCTGACCCAGCTTCCATGGAAAGAGCAGAAGGAACAGGATCTTCTAGTTTTGCCTACTGATGCTGCATTATTTGAGGATCCATCTTTCAAGGTAAACCACTTGGGCTCAGTTTGTGACATGTGAAGATCCTACTTGCATTCCCTGACAATCAACGTCACATTCAGGTATACGCGGAAAAATACGCAGAGGATCAGGAAGCCTTCTTTAAAGACTACGCTGAAGCTCATGCTAAACTGAGCAACCTTGGTGCAAAGTTTGATCCTCCTGAGGTTAGTGTCACCATCCTGCCACTGTAATCTTCTCCAAACAGTTGCAACTTAAGTAAACGAGCAAATGCAGTAGGTTAGTTTCTATTCTGTAGGCTTGCAATCTGAATCACAGATTTACTTCTTCTAATATGCATGCTCTTCCATTCCGCATCCACAACCACTAGATCATATCCAGTTCTATGAAAGAAACATAGCAGCACTACCATGACATCAGAACTAGTCTGATGTTGGGAGTTTGAGAGATAGGCCAAGTGATAAGTAAATCGGTGTATCTGGTGCTATTCCGATGACCATGAGTTATTATGGACGGTTCGGGTCAATTTTTCCTTGTTGCTCAGTTTTGTGTAGGAACTGATATGTTTGTTGGTTACTGGTTGGCGTCCGACTACATGTATGTGATGTAACTATCCTGCAGGGATTCTCACTGGACGATGACACGAGCGCTGAGCCAGCAGATGAAAACAAGGAAGAAGCTGCACCAACACCGGCAACTGCAGCAGCACCGCCGCCACCGGCACCGGAACCAGAGCCAGCAGCAGCACCCACACTGGAACCAGTAGCAGCGGCAGTAGCAACAGCAACTGCGGACGATAACAACGGCGCAGCACCACAGCCGGAGCCCTTCTCCGCTGCCAAATACTCTTACGGAAAGGTAAGCACTAGTCCCCTCATCTTTTTCAATCCAGAGGGTAGATTAATGGTAACTTGATGGAGCATGTCGTGGGTGAACTTGCAGAGGGAGCTGTCGGATTCGATGAAGCAAAAGATCAGGGCGGAGTATGAGGGGTTCGGAGGCAGCCCGGACAAGCCCCTGCAGTCCAACTACTTCCTCAACATCATGCTCCTCATCGCGGGGCTGGCGTTCTTGACGTCTCTGGTTATGTCATGATCCTGACTTCCTGAGGATTACCAGCATAAGAGCTACGTACACTGTGTAAACAGTTTTTTTTTGCGAAATTAAGAAAGAGGCTAGAGCAAAAGGGATGTATAGCAAGTGTTCCAAGAACAATACTATCAGCATCACTTATGATGTATTGACAGTACAACATTGAATGGATGGATTTGCAACTTGGCATGCAGGTAGTCGTGGAAGCAATGCATTATATACTTTGAGTATCGTTAAATAGGGGTGGGTTCGACTGAATGTAAATAAGCACTTTATTCCACGGCTGATGTGGACCTCGTTGAGCCATAGGTTGATAAAAGCAACTCCATCCTAAGTAGTGAGATGATCAGAGCAAGGCAAGAAGCAGAGACCACCATGCTACTTCAGCATGTAGACTTGCCAGTGCCAATGCGAATCCTACCTGCCTAGATGGTTAGTTATATACGCTTCAGAGGCAGAGACCTACCTTCCAGAAGGTTTGCTAGCGAAATTCCCTGCAATTCACCCCTTCTCCCTCATGCTCTGTGCTTAATTTATTCATACAAGTTATCCATCCCCAAACAGCTTACCACTCACCATCAAAGGTGAAATCTCAAAACTAATTACCGGGACATTTGTATTGGAACATGATATCACAATGCAAACATCTAAATTAGGCCGAAATTTTGTAAACAACAGTGCCACCACCTGTATAGCATTTCCAATCAACACCTTGCGAAGAAAAATTAATAAAAGAACTAACAACACTTTCCATTTTGACCACATGTCAAATGATATATTACGTGAAAAGAAAAGCAAACAATTGAGAAAGATTTTTATTTGATTCTAGACAAGTACTGTAGTAAATTATATTGAAAGATGCCAGATCGCCGCCACACCACAGTTCAGCAGGCAATGTTATTACAAGACCACACCACTACTGCGTACAAAAGTTAAAACTACAACTAAAACTTGATTCATACTACTACGCAATAAGATTAGCTACTTTCCAAAAGTGATTCATAGCACCGACTCGATATCTTCATCTTTGAACATGTAGCGTATGGACTTGTGAACCCTGATCCCTTCTAGTTTATTATTACCACCACTGCTGCCACTAGTAATCAGCTCAACACCTGTGAGCACAACAAACTCAGGGCCAAGCAAGTCAATGTCATGGTCGTAATCTGATTCTTCTTCATCTTCTGTGTCCATTACGACTTCTTGGAAGACCCTAGCAACACAAAACTTGCCACCACCAAGATTGAGGAGGTTGACACTTAATGGATCCCAGTTCTTTGGTGTATTCAGATCATCCAAATCACGCAGCACCGATGGTGGTTGCTGCATGGCAATGAGTTCCTCCATGATAGAGAGCTCTGATGTCACACACAGGCGATGGGGCTTCGTCAGGGAGAAGCCAAGCCAGAGATCAAGGTCAGAAATGTACTCGACTCCGCCCCAGAATGGAAGCACCCAGTATCCGGCCTGCCACCATTCACGTTCCACTGTGTCAAAGCAATATGTGCCAAAGCTGTCTGGGCAGGATGACACGCAGATGGTTCGGCCACCATCAATCACAGTGTGGGACTTTACAGGATGGGCGAACGGTGGCGGTGGAAGGGAGTCCCAATGCCAGGATTGGCGGCTCCCGGGGAAATCAAACAATCTGTTCGCGGAGCCAAATCTGAGGACATGGAAGCCAGAGTGCAAGACATAGAGGTCCTCTACCTGGGCATCGGGATTGCCGGCCGAGATGGTGGTGGGCTTGACTCCAGTGTAACCTTGCATACAGGGCAGGATCTGGTTAGAGTTTGAGTCAGTATCATAGACAACGGAGTGGCCCTGTTTGTCGCAGCTGATGATCCTGCCCTCGCTTCTGCGGGGGCTCGCAAGAGCGAAGAGCGACAGATTATCCCAATCCGAGACACCGGTGGGGTACTGCTGGAAGCTAATGCTTGGCGGAGGCAGCTGCTCCAATCTGGGTATCACTTCTGGCTCGGCACCATTCTTGTTGCTCGCCGCCACCGCATCTGCTTCGGTGGCCGACGGGTAGAAGAGATGCTTCGAGACATCCAAGCGGTGCAGCGAATACGAGGTGTTCTTGTAGTTCTTCGCCACGATATTAACAAACCGCCGCATAATCATCCCGTCCCTTCCCTCTTAAGTCTCGGATCTGGCTGAAAAGAAACTATGAAAAAATATTAGAAGACGCAAGGGTTATTTAACTCTCGGATCTGGCTGATACTTAAGAAATAGGGCATCGACATTAATTACAACGTCTACCAAAGAACAAGCAGTACGTCTAGCTAAGGGCAAAACCAGCTATATATCAGCGTCTAAGCGCGGATCTGAATCTGAATGATAAAAAGAAGTAAGCTTTTTAAGAGAACTGGAGATTTTACCGAGCGTCTAAGCGGCAGATCTGAATGATAAAAAACAGTAATCTTTAAGAGAGAACTAGAGATTTTACCGAAGATGATGAGGACAGAAGGATCGCGCAAGTAAACCTACCTCAAGGCGTAAGGAGGGAGGAGGCCGATCGGTCTTGAGCCCCGCCCGCCTAGAGAGCGGCGTCGACGGGTTGGAGCAGACGGGCTGTGGCGGCGTGGGGTACGGGAAGACTGGACTGAAACCCTAGCTAGGTCTCCGGCCGTTTGGCCCTTCGTTTATATAGATATGTTTCCGGCACTAATGGGCCGGGCCGGCTTAGCTCGTTCTACTCTGCGAGGACCAGCCAGCCCATTTCCTCCTCTGATGGCACGATCGCTCCCACGGCAGTCCGAGTCTCCGAGAAGATGCGGCGCGGCGACTTTCCCGAGGTCGCGGCGAAGCGGGGGATTTTAATTTGTGGTCGACCACCTGCGCCCCCGCCCTCCTCCCCCGCGGCCCATGGCTCCCGCCGTCCATCCACCTCCCGCCCGCCCTTTCTCGTCCAGCTGCCTCCTCCCCTGCCTCCTCTCCCACCGTTCGCGGCCCGCGGCGAGCACCGCCGGCCGTCCGCCCACCTTCTTCCCACCGCCCCCCGTCCGCAGATCCGCGCCGCCCCTTCCCTTCCGCATCGTGCCTCCTCCTCCCCTTCCGCACCGGCCCTCCCCAATCCGCGCGGCGCCCCCCTCCCATCTGCGGCTGCATAAATTTTTCGCCGGGTTAGGCCACCGCAACTACCGAGAGTTGAAGCCCCACCCGAGATTGGATTGGATTGGATTGGATTCAATTCGGAGGAGCAGTTGGGGACGGGCAACGGAGGAGGCCGCGGCACGGGTGCAAGGGGAACAAGAAGAAGGAAACGTCCGGAGTCGACGACACCAAGGGGAAAGGGGCAAATCAGAGGTGAGTGCGTGGCTCTGTTCCCATTCTCGGCTTGCTTGTCTCGCGTGCACGCGTCTTCTTCTCCTTGTTTCGTGCTTCAGACTGCGATTCAGAATGTTCTGGAATTTCTGTTCCATTTCCTCATGTAGTGTGCGGCAGTAGATTCGAGATATCTGGTCGAAATGCACAGGAATAATGACATCAGGGGCAGATGCACAGGATTTCCACATTTCCTCATGTTGTGTTCTAGAATAGATGTCAACAGAATGCTCATGTATTTCTCTGTTAATCTTTTTGACATCACGGGCAGCAGCAGCAGCGTTCTCTGATCATCCACAGCTCCTGATGCTCTGGGCCCTGCCGGCTCATGGAAAATTCAGACGCCAGGCCGGTTCGCCGCATGAGATGTCCAAGGTGCCAGTGCGTTCTTGAGGAGCCAAGCGCACCCGTCTACCAATGCGGTGGATGCGGCACTACTCTTCAAGGTAACTTGGGTAGACTAGAAAATGTACACTAGAACATCGTGCTTTATTTAGTGTGCAATGCTCCCAGAAAGTATTGCTTAGGTATTAGTTCAAAGACTATTGGTTCACCTGATCATAAAGAATACTTGTGCTATTTGAGTATACAATAATATCTACATTTTGATTTTGTACTGCAGAAAAAAGAACAAAAGACAAATCAGTTGACTTTAAATTTTGAAAGGAGAGAAGGGGATATCAGTTGATGAGGAATTGCCTTCTGTGGATCAGGAAAAAGGAACTAGCAAAAATTGAAGGACTTGGTTCTATTGTAGGGTGTCAATCCATTTGACACCCTATTTAAGAAACACAAGGTAGAATACTTCGTTTGTTTTTTGGTTTCTTAGTGCTCAGTTCACCATCTCCTCTTCTGTTCGTTTCTGATGAGAAGGTTTGGCGATTCTGGGAACAACCTAAACTAAACCACTGTCACATGCTGAATGGCCTCCACTGGATCCCAATCTCCTACTCAATCTCGGCATCCAGTCTCTTGCCCAGCAGCAGGTACATTCACGTGTGAATGCATATGTAACTCAGAAAAAAAATCAATAGTCTGTTATGCATGCAATGCGTCTGTAACTGGAGGAAAAATCAATAATTCGTGCTTGCTGGTTTGGACTTGATGCAGAGTGCAAGTAGTTGTGATAAATTGGATGTAACGAGTAGTAACTTTGAATAAAAGTACTTCTGCCTAAAGCAGCCATTTAAGTTGACTGATTAGCATCTAAAAGTTTGCCTGTTTGAATTTCAAACTTGCTGCTTAGAGATCACGGATATGCATTTGGAAGTCGGAATGAAAGCCAGAAGTGTGCTCATTTCTGCATCTCATCTCAAAGGTATGCTAGAATCTGAAATTTCTAGAGAAATTGATCAGTGAGCTATGCTCATAATATGGAAGTCGGTTGCTTGGATCTTGTTCTGAAAGTAAATATGTCTAAAACTCTAGCAACTAAATGGTTTTCTGTGTACATTTAAGTAAGTTTCCGTAGAAGGCTAGCAACCTGGGCTGCAGCCCGGGTCGTGGCTCCGCCACTGGCTGTCCCTTCTTTCGGGCGGAAGCATATGGAGGCTCCTCTCCTCTGGGTGCTAGACTTATTTTTCAACCTTCATTTGTATTTTACTACTATTGCAGCGTCTCACACAAACTGTTAATGGTTCTTGCTTCTGTCCTTGCCAAATCTTGGATGCTTGTGTCTACACTGGATTTCATAGGTTAAATTGGTGTAGGTAACTTACAAAGTGCCAGGGGAGAGACCTGAATTGGGCCAGACTGTATTACAGTTCTTGCATTATAATTTGGCCAGACTGTAGTATGTCTGTATGTGATGATCCTGGCAGATGTTAATCATCCTAAATAATTGTCCCTAGCTGTGTTTCAATCTCTCGCATTCTTAGTCAATTGCTTAGGGCAGTCCCAACCCTCCAACTCAGCTGATGTCCATAGAATTAATTGGACTGCCACATAAGCAAAAGTCTGATGTGGCAACAAAATTAACAAGGAGAGAGGCAAAGAGGAAGACATTGTTTCTCATGCGGGACACCGTTTCCACTCGCTATCCAAAGCATGGAGACCCGAGCGAGGGCGCGTTGGGATTCCCTCCCGTTTCTTCCCCCATGCGTTTTTGTGGAGCCCACCGCCGAGACAGCCCACTGCCGAGCCCCTCTCGGCGCAGCCCCTCGAGTCCATGGCGGCCGCGCAGACATGGAAGACAAGCTCGTGCCGGAATCAGAGTCTTGGACGTGGAGAGCAGCTCGTGAGCAAGCCAGAGGTTCCTATTATCTTAGAGCTTTCAATCGGTAATAGCTTGCCTTATCTGAAAGCTTCAGCTGTGTTTCTGTGTATTCAAAAAGGTTCCTATTATCTAGGAAATGCCTAACACGCCCATGTGAGCTTCTTGGTTGGCTCTAAATTCTGATGGCAATTCTTTGGTATTCACCTGTCACAACGGTTAGAAAGGTAGGCATACATCTTCAGTGTTTTCCATTTTTCTTTCAGTGTTGTGGTCTAATCATTAGTTGTATATAGTGTGCATTATTCAATAATCTTAACTGCAGTTTGCAGTATTTTGCCCAAAATGGATTATATTTTATCAACGCGGTCTATGTAAGATTCAAACAATTGTACTCTAAATGCCCAAAATGTTCCATTTCCGACAATAGCTAGCGAACCTGTATATCGATGGGTCTTTCATGAGCATAACAATGATCTTCTTAAATCCCCGGTTTTGTGTAGGTTCAAGAGCGTAGAAACTGTTAGCTATTGTGAAATTCAGCCAAAGGAGAATTATCCTGATGGTGGCAGAACTTTGTTACTAGAGGAGGGAGCCAAGAAATATACACTAAAGACCATACAAGCTTTTGGGTACATGTAATACTCCTTAGACTCTCTTTGCCCATGGTTACAGCAAAGATTGTAAGCACGTGATCAAGTGAGGGCCAGGGCCAAACCTGTCATCACTACCAGTTAGTTTCTACTTGGCTAACTGTTTGGTAATGTTGTAGTTTTGCTCCAGTTCCATTTGTCATATGATGTAATCTTGATTTTTTGTTGTTGATATATGTACGGAAAAAGTGATGACCATCTTTTGCTTGCCTTTTCAATGTCGAGTGGATCTGAATGGATATACATGTTCCTTTTTCCCACAACGATGTATCTGTTGTAGTGCTACATTAGTGTTGGACCCTGAGCTAAGGAGTCTCTATTTGATAGAACTGCATGTTTTGCTCTCAAGAGATTGTCAGAGAAGACCAACAAACTGACAAATACTACTTGTAGTTGTAGAGACTACTTTGCAAAGTTTGATACAAGCTTATTAATTTTGACTCAGATCGCATATTAGGATAAAATCACCCCAGTTTGCCATGCATTTTGATTCATGGTGTTAATATAGGTAAACCAACCAGTTATTTTCAATTTTTTACTTGGTGGAGCGTGTGCTCAATTGGTCCAGGATTTTAATGCTGAGAACAAGGACAACATTTTTGAATTGCTTTGTGGTTTTTCCACGATGTCATCAATAATATTGCTGATAACTTGGATGACGGTTCTTCAAATTGCACAAACAAGTTAAGTTTCAAATAATAAATTGGAATACATAGGTAATAATATCTGGTTGCAAGTTTGTCAAATGTCCTCTTACCCATTGGAAGTATGTCAGCGCCTCGGTGTTAGTTTCAAAAAAAAGAAGTCGGTGAGATAGTGAGAAAGAATTGACGACAGACGTAAGTGCATCAACATGCACATAAGTTCGTTAAATGTTCCTCATGCTGCATAAGTTTTTATTAGTTCTCAAGATTTTCTGTGTGATCTATTTAACTTGCTCCATGTATCATACCCGTAGCAACGCACGGGCACTTACCTAGTATCATCTCTATATCTAACATAAATATGTATCGTATATATGTAATTTGTGTAGGCCACCTCTGCTTCTACAAGTCGATCTATGAAATCCAAACGATCAGGGACTAAGAAGCTGAAGGATGTCAAGTTTCACATCACTAGAGACGACAGGGAGCCAGTTGAGCCCCCAAAAGTGGCCAAAAAATTTGTAAATCAGTGCGGGGTAGTTGTACGGGACAAAGTGCCCATTAGCATTAGAAAATGGAAGTCTACGGACCCCAACGAGCCGTACGTGCTGCCCAATACAGAGAAGGAGATGCTATGGACGGAATTAAAAGGAATGTTCGAATGGCCTAGCACTCATGAAGAGCAACTGAAAGATTGGACACTGAAGACACAAGAAGAAGCTGTACAAACATTTCCTCGATACCCGAGAGGGCCCGGATCCTGAGAAGCATCCAAGCATCACTGATGAGGATTGGGAAGCGTTCTTGGAGTACAAAACCTCCAAACAAGGGGCAGAGGCTAGCGATAGAAACGCTGGAAATGCCGCAAATAAGTACTCCCATCGGATGGGTTCAAGAGGTTATAAGGGAAGCATCGCTAAATGAGAGAAGATGGAAGAAGATCTATATGCTAGAGGCATTCGTCCAGCGACACATGACTGGCCCACACGGTCAAAGCATTGGTACTATGGTCATGGAGGCACCCTCAGCCCGCTCGACGGCTCCTTAGGTTTTCCCGAGGACTTGCGAAAACTAGCTCAGCGTCTCCTCGATATCCTTAGGCCATTTGAGAGGGGAGAATTTGTTCCTGATAGAGACAGAGATGAGATAACCTATGCCCTAGGGAACAAGGAGCATCCTGGACGGACGCGCGGCGTAGGCACAACCATCTCATGGAAGAAAGGTTTCAAAGAGGACGCCGCCACCTATAGGAGCCGTTCAAGGAAGAAGGCCGAATATGAGCAGAGGGTGAGGGACCTAGAGGAAACGGTTGCCGTCTAGGGCTCAAGGATCTAGGAAATGGAGTCAGAGATGGAGCGGCAAATGAAGGTAGCATGGCTGCAGATACAACAAGCCACAGGCGGGACCGGTTCCACAGAGCATGCACCTCTCCAACAAGCCGCAGGCGGGACCGGTTCCATAGAGAATGCACCTCTCCAAAAATCCTAATGATGCGACCCTTGTTAGTCCTCAACAACATCAAAGAAGTCACGCTTCCACACAGGCCGTACCTGTCCATGAAGACATTACCTCCGAACCGGTCCGTTACCCCGTGGATGAAATAACTCAACGGACCGCGTGCGAGCTTGTCGTTAGGCAGAAGCACTACTCCACAAATCATCATCACAAATGATTCCCAAGCCCCATCACAAACGAACCGTTTGTGATTTTCTGTGTTCAAAAAACCCCCAAAAATACGAAAACAATAGGGAAAAATTTTATTTTCATTTGGGAAGGCCACCAGCCACCCAAGCCGCGCCATTTTTTCGCGCATAAATCGCGCGCTACATGGCCGGCCGGGGTCGAACTCGTGACCTCTCCCTCGCGTGTAGCCTACTCTACCACTGCACCACTCCGTCACCTGTGACTAGATGCCGTTCTGATTCCTATCATATTATGCCAAACTGAGTCTAAATTGTTTGTTTGAGGCCCTAAACGACTTCAAATCAAAAGGTGTTGAACTACAAAGTTTCATAACTTCTGAAGATCTAAAACTTTTATGTTGACCGTTTTTTCATCCGAGGTCGTTTACAAAATTTGAATTTCAAATTTGAGAACATTCAAACTTAGATCTAGTTGACTATATGATTTCAAATGAAAAAGTTGTCAACTACAGAGTTTCATAACTTTTTGAACTCTACAACTCTTATTTTGACTGTTTCTTCATCCAAGGTTGTTTGAAAAACTCAAATTTCAAATTTTGAACCAACATCACAAAGGGTTCTGTCACAAACGGTTCGTAATACGAACCCTTTGTGCCGTTTGTGATGTCCCTCCTCACAAACGGTCAAAACCGTTTGTGATGAGGGGTATCACATTGTGGCTGCCCGTTTCTGATGTCAATTTATGTAGTAGTGAAAAACTTAGCTGTGGTGGTCCGTATGCGACTTTAGTTCGTACTGCATAAATTTCACCGTAAATATCATTCATTTACTAACTTTATTTGTGATTAAATTATCAGGTCGCATACGGTATGACCAAACGAGTGGAAGAAGGGCAAAAATGGCACTGCAATGACATTCCACATGGTTACGTACCGGTTGAGGTGGAGCAAGTCGTTGACAAGTGGGATGACTTGGAACTCGACATCCCCGGAGGTGACAGAGAAACAAAACTCGGTGAGTGTTCTCACTGCATCATTCTATAGAGCAAGCCAGACGTCGTCATAACCGGTACACCTACTACCAACAAGCCTCCGTCACCTCCCCTGTCTCCAAGAGATCCACCGGATCATGACGATTCTTTGGGAGCTCATGATGCAAATCCGTCTCCCTCTCCGTCTCCTCCGCCGCGGAGGTTTCCGTCCCCTCCACCGAAGAGGCAGCGCCGCACTAAAGCCTCCGCCCCCACTCCATCAGGGAAGAAGGTGCGGAAAGCCAAAGAGAAGCCTGCACCAGAGAAAAAAGGGGCTGAGATGACTCCAGAAGAGCTCGATGCCTGGGTGAAAGAAGACTCAAAGAGTCAATTTGCCGAGATGAGGAAAAAACCAGAGCCGAAGCCGAAGCTTTACCCCAAGGTTGTCGAGTCATTCCTCGGTAATTTGAGCAAGGGTCAACAGAAGACACTACTAACAGACTATGACCGCTCGTTACTGAAATCTCGCGGGAAGCGGAAGGCAGCATAGAAGGAGGTGGCCCGGTCCAAACCTGTTCCTCAGCTCGGCAAACAACCTCAGCAGTCCTTGGCTCCATTGTCATCTCAGCACGAGCTAAACATCCAACAATTTGAGTCCAAGACTGGACTATCCAGAGCGCAACTCCTGGGGGACGAAGAAATCCCAAAATCCACATCGTTTAGGTGGCCATTTAGGCTTGGCGAGCCTTTCGTCCCTCCTGAAATGGAGAGCAACCTACAGACAAAGATGTGCCGATTCCATCAGTGGTATCTGTCTCAATCAAGAACAAAAAGGCGCATGTTCGCACTTCACGTCAAGGACCATGATTTCTACAATGGCGACGAAACGATAGCTGAGTTTTAAGGATATATATGAGTTGTACCACCGCGACGCCATGGACGTGAGTTTGATCACCTGTTGGACACTGTAAGTACTTTGTTCTCGTTTACAATTTACACTTTGAAAACAATTATAATCTATGCTAACGCGACCTTTATTTATTTCTTAACATATGCGGAATGGAGATTCAAAAATATCGGAGAGAAGGAATATTTGACGTTGGTTTCATGGACCCGACAAGGATAAGTGAAGATATGATAGTGATAAATCCTGGGGAAACATATCAAAACCTATATAAGTATCTTAAGAAACAACATTATTGCGACTCCATACTATTGCCGTTCAACATCGAGTGAGTACATATACACGCTTCTACTTATAGTGTCTATGCAAAATTTCATTTATGATTATAATGTATACATGTATACAGATTCCACTGGATCCTAATCATCGTGTGTCCTGACCGGGGTGTCGTCAACGTCTTTGATTCATTGAACACTCCAACATTTAAATTACAGAACATCATTGACATGATGACAAAGTGACGTATATTTTCCTCTAATTAATTCAGCCCTTACACTCGCAAGGATTTAACTCAATTTTTTTTGTTCGCAGGCCCGTGAGTTCAATTTCGTGAAGAGCACCCTGGTATCGAACATTAAACATTCACATGGAAGACTAGCTTTCCGGTAAGCCAGTAATTGTACATGTATGCCTCGGCTAATCTATTATATGAATTTTACTTAATTTCTTTTGGTCGACAGTGTCGCAAACTGAGGAAGGGAAATAATTTATGTACATACTATGTTTGCAATTTCATGTGGAATTGGGCACAGAAAAAGATTACTCAGCATGATATTATGTTACGTAATAATAAACACATTTCTATGATTATTAAGTGCACAATTATTATCTCCAATTTCGTGGATATAATATCTTTCAATTATTTGTAAATTATAGATGCTGAAGCTGCTGGAAGAGAGTCTAGAGCAAGAAAGAATCGACGCAATTGCAGAACAGCTCGTCGGATGGATCTGGGACGAGGTCGTCGATCCCCGAGGAGAATTCCATGTCCCACTGGAGGACGTGCCGGAAAGTTCATCACGTCGTCGACCTTAAGTTGTAAATACAGTTTAAATATATAACTCGAGTTGGATATGTATTTTGTAATGTATATCTTCTATTTTGATTAAATATCCAGCTAATATGAATATAGAGTCGTCCGAATACGCATTAGAATTGTTGACACGAAAACGCACCAACACACCTGAGATCGAACAAACGCGCAGCATGGCTGTCACCACGGCCAACACCCGAGCTCTTCGGGCAAACCGGTCAGACCGGTTCCTGAAACCGGTCAGACCGCTTTTAGGCAGGAACTCGTGAAGACCTAGAAACTCGAGCTCGGGAGGGACCCCGTCGGAGCTTAAGCAATCTAGGGTTGCTCTAGGGTCGGCAGGCCACCTAGAACGTCCTTGTACGTCGTAGAGACGAGCACAGGAGAGCAAACATGGGGTTGGAAAAGATTAGGGTTTGAGGGATAAAAAAGTAAAGGACAAATATGTTTGATTCGATTGGGAATACCTCAATCGGCCTTCTAGCCTTTATATTTATAGGCCGGGGAAGTCTTACCCCTTTTAATTCGGTTACAATATGGGATTAAACTCGGAATCCTAATCCTACCCGAATTACAGACACAAACCGGTCTGACCGGTTTGACAAACCGGTCAGACCGGTTTGTCCGGGTGACTGCCAATTTTGGCTGTCAACACATGCCCCCCTGCGTTTTTAGTGAACTTGAGAACTAAAAAGCAATATTCAAGTAATTACAACTCAGAGGCTAAAATTTATGCTAAGGGCGATATCAAAATCTATCGGCCATTGATCTTCACGCATCTTGCCAAATACTTGGATAGAATTTCTTCAAATATCTTCCATTAATAGCTCTAGGAAAATGATCTCCTTGCAATGTCTCAAGCATATAAGAGTTCCCAAAAATAACTTTGACAACTCTATATGGCCCTTCCCAACTTGGTGACCATTTCCCGAACTTGTTGCTTTTTGTCCCAATAGGCAAGATCGTCTTCCAAACAAGCTCACCAATCTGAAAATATTTTCCTCGTACCTTCTTGTTGTAAGCTTTAGCAACCCGAAGCTTGTCTTTCTCGATTTCCTTCAAAGCCTTAAATCGCTTGTCGGTTACTTCATCAATATTGTCCATCATCAAATTGTGGTAATCAACAGCATCAAGATCATTTTGTTTAGCCAACCTGTAAGCGTCCAGATTCACCTCAACAGGTAAAACGGCCTCTTGACCATACACAAGCTCAAAAGGAGTAACTTTAGTAGCACCATGTCTAGATATACGATGAGCCCATAATGCTTCGGATAACACTTCATGCCATCTCTTAGGATTTTCTTCTATCTTTTTCTTGATTAATTTGATCAAAACTTTATTACTTGACTCGGCTTGACCATTAGCCTGAGCATAGTATGGAGATGAATTGAGCAACTTTATTCTATAAGATTCGGCAAATTCACGTACCTCTTTAGACATAAACGAAGTACCTTGATCCGTAGTCAAAGTTTGAGGAATACCGAATCTATGAATAATATTTTGAGTAACAAACTCAATCACCTCTCGATGCGTCATATTCTTCAATTTCAAAGGAATTGTTTCAGTCCACTTAGTGAAGTAATCCGTAGCAACCAACACGAAGCGATGTCCTTTTGATGATGGAGGATTAATTTGTCCAATGAAATCCAACCCCCAACATCGGAACGGCCATGACTTGATAATAGGATGCATCAATGCAGCAGGGACAAGTTGCAAATTTCCAAACTTCTGACATTCTTCACATCCTTTGTAATATTTGAAACAATCTGCCATCATAGTAGGCCAATAGAAACCGGCTCGTCTAAGTAACCATTAATACTTGAAACAATCTGCCATCATAGTAGGCCAATAGAAACCGGCTCGTCTAAGTAACCACTTCATCTTAGGAGCCGATTGATGTGTGCCACAAATACCTTCATGAACCTCACCCATGGCAACTTTGGCCTGATCCGAGTTCAAACATTTTAATAACAAATCTTCGGCGTTTCGACGATAAAGCTCATCGTCAAGCAAAACATACTTAAATGATATTCGCCGAATATCTCTTTCCGCACCACGACCAGGATCTCTCAAATAAGTAATAATAGGCACCCTCCAGTCCTGATCTTCAATTTTGGATTGATTAGCATCATCCAAAGGATTTTTGCCGCTGTCAGCAGACGAAGCGGTCAGACCGGTTTCCAAACCAGTCAGACCGGTTCTGGCGGTCAGACCGGTTTGAGAAACCGGTTGGACCGGTTCGTCCAGAACCTGAACCTTGGCTTTTGATTGCATCGGTTTTTGGAGATAGAAATATTTCTTTGCAACCACATAACCAGATGCTTTCTGAGCCAGAGTATTTGCCTTACCATTCTCTTCTCTTGGAATATGTTTGATAGTAAACTCATCAAAAGAAGCAATGATATCAAGACATCTATCAAGATATGCATTTAGTAAAATATCAAGACATCTATCAAGATATGCATTTAGTGAACCATTGTAACATTGGCATACCTTAGACACTTGTTGTACCACCAGGAGTGAATCACCAAAAGCCTCAACATGTTTTATTCCCATGTCTTGCAAAAATTCCAAGCCAAATAGAAGAGCCTCATATTCAACTTGATTATTGGTTCGCTTTTCCTCCAACGCTTTTCTTCCAATCGGTTTGAAAACTCAAAGACGGCACCACTTGGAGAGATCAAAACAGCACCAATTCTTTGCCCATCATTGCAAACCGATCCATCAAAGTATAGCTTCCATGGTGTACAAGTAACATAACCGACATCGAAGTTGTTGGTGTCATTTATCCGATGTTCAACAATAAAATCAGCTACAATTTGGCCTTTCATTGATTTTAAAGGTTCACAAGCCAAATCATATTCAACTAAAGCATAAGCCCATTTACCGATCCTCCCACTTGAGATCGGCTTTTGCAACATATGTTTAATCACATCGGTTTGACATAACACGATGCAAGTACTAGATAATAAATAATGTCTTAATTGAGTGCAAGCATTGTACAAGGACAAACACAACTTCTCAATGAAAGTATACCTCGTTTCTGCATCAATTAGCCGTCGGGTTACATAAGCAATCACATACTCCTTATTGCCGATTTCTTGAGTCAAAACAGCCCCAATAACTCTATCTTCAGCCGCCACATAAAGTCTAAACGGTACTCCTCTCTTAGGCGCCCTGAGCACCGGTGGTGAAGACACATATTCTTTGATTTTCTCAAAAGCTTCTTGCTGTTTTGCCCCCCAAGTAAAATCGGCTTCATTCTTTAACCGAAGTAAAGGAGTAAAAGCATCAACCTTTCCAGACAAGTTAACTATAAATCTTCTCAAGAAATTTACCCTGCCTAGAAACTTTTGCAAATCTTTCTTGCAAGTAGGAGCTTCGACTTTCTTCATAGCTTCAATTCTCTTGGGATCAACTCCTATGCCGTTCTCATGAATAATAAACCCAAGAAACTTCCCAGCCGAAACACCAAAAGCACATTTGAGTGGATTCATCTTCAAACCATACCGTCGCATCCTCTCAAAAGCAAGTTTTAAATCGGCTAAGTGAGGAACTAAACCATCCGATTTAACCACAATATCATCAATATATACTTCCACGATAACACCAAGCAAATCATGAAAGATTAAATTCATAGCTCTTTGATAAGTTGCACCGGCATTCTTTAATCCAAAAGTCATAACAACCCACTCAAACCTCCTTCTTCTCCTCCAAAGGTCATAACCACCCACTCAAATAAACCAATAAATCCCGGACATTGAAAGGCCGTTTTGTGCATATCCTCTTCGGCCATGAAGATTTGATTATATCCAGCATTACCATTAAGGAAACTAACAACACGATGTCCAGAGGCTTCGTTAATCAAGACATCGGCTATAGGCATAGGATATGAATCTTTCGGAGTAGCTTTATTAAGATCTCTAAAATCAATGCAAACTCTAAGCTTTCCCGAATCTTTCTTTTCAACGGGAACAATATTAGAAATCCACTCCGCATACGAATCCTTCTTTTCAACGGGAACAATATTAGAAATCCATTCCGCATAACAACAAGTCCGAATAAAACCAGCATCTAGTAAACGATTAACTTCTTCTTTTATTCGGTCATAAATAGCGGGATTAAAACGTCGAGCCGATTGCTTAAAAGGTCTAAAACCGGCTATAATTGGTAAACGATGCTCAACTAAGTCACGACTTAAACCAGGCATCTCACGATACTCCCAGGCAAAGCAATCAATATATTCTTTTAACAAATTAATTAGATCGGCTTTATACTCAGCCAATAAATTTTTGTTTACAAAAGTTGGCCTAGGAATAGTGCCATCACCAATATCTACTTTTTCTAAAGGGTCGGTTGACGTAAAACCCTGACCCAATTTATCCATATCACCGAGATCTTCAATAGCTTCAAACATACCACCAGAATGTGCTCGATAATGATCAATTCGGTCTTGAAGCCATTGTCCAGACCTTAACCGGTCTGACCGGTTTCCAGAAGCGGTCCGACCGGTTTGTTTCGACTGGCTCTGTTCAGATCCAAACCGGTCTGACCGGTTCCTGGAAGCGGTCTGACCGGTTTCGCCTGGCTGGTTCGTTTGCTCCATTAATTACAGCAAGTAATTCAACCGATTTTCCATCGGCTTTAATGTAGCAGGAACAAAACCATCCTTGGTGCAACTGATCAATTCATAGTCCGTCAAATCCATGCCCGACAGACACTTGATGTTCTCATGTGCACTAATAGAATCGGAATCGGCTATTGCAACAAAGGAGGAAGTGTCACCATGAACAACCTCAACTTCATCGCCGATCCACTGAATAAGGCATTGATGCAAGGTAGACGGTATGCATTTATTCGCATGAATCCAATCACGCCCAAGAATTAAACTAAAGTTACATTGCACCTCCGAGACGAAGAAAGTCGTAGCTATAGTCTTGCTTCCGACAGTTAATTCCATAGAAGCCACCCCCTTGGCACCAATAGGATCACCTCCGCCTATTCCGCTGACCGTCATGTTCGTCTTGATTAGTTCTTCGTCTTTTCCACCAATCTTCTTGTAGAGATCATATGGCATAAGATTGACAATAGCTCCACCATCAACCAACATACGTGAAATTGGCTTCCCGTTGATGTGCCCTCTCATGTACAAAGCCTTGAGATGATTTTCTGATTCTTTAGGCTTCTGAAACACAACATCCCGAGGCCCAAGCTGAAGATGAGACACTTCCTCTTCCGGCACCACGAAGTAATCCGATGATAGATAAAACACATTGACATCCATGTTGTTGTGCTCTGGAGAAGCCTCATAATCAACCAGCTCTTCATCTTCAACCACTGGAGGAACTGGTGGAGTCGTATTTTCACTGTTGGTCGAAGTAGCTTCAGCTCCTGCCTCTGTCTCCAAACCGGTCTGACCGATTCCAGAAACTGGTCTGACCGCTTCTGCGGCGGGCTAACCCAAACCGGTCTGACCGGATTCTGAAACCGGTCTGACCGGTTGTGCTGCTGATTGCACAACTGATTTGACTCGCCATGTCTTAGTCTGAGGAATCATGAGCCTGTATTGGTTGAATTTTTCATCCCTCAGTTTCTCAGCTTTCTGTTCCCTTTTCTCTTTGTTTCGCAAACGCTATAATTTTCTCTTTTGCGTATGAGTCAATCCGAAAGGACACCACCTTGGTTGAAAAACCTTCTTTACATCGTTGCTACTGCTAGCTTCATGATCATTGGCCATGACCGGCTTTTTAATTGGAACAGGAGCCGAATCTCCAATAACTATCGGCTTGTTACCCAAATCTTGCATAGCCACTGGAATATCACCAATTATCACAAATTCAGTGGCTTTGGCTTGCTTTGGAGCTATCACGGGCTGCACATCCTCGTTCTTGTTCTTGACACGATATTCTTGCTTAGGAGGAATTTGACCCTTCTGTTCAGACCGAAACCGGTCTGACCGGTTTGAGGAAACTGGTCTGACCGCTTTTGGGGCAGGCGCCGGACCAGATTGGTATGAGCCCAATCGGTCACGCGCTGGAGTCCTGGGGCCTTCCCTTATATAATCCTGAGGCGGTTGTGGCATAGGGAAGCACTGCATCCACATTCCTTGTTCCCACGTCGGATATTGAGAGTTTGACGCAGGAGATGCCCATGGCATGGTGGCATACATCTTTTGTGGGGGAAACACAGTAGTAACATCACCACGGCGCCTAATATTCTCTCTAGGAGCTGTAGAATTAATCCAACACGGCGGTGACCTTGGTCTCTTTTTTATCGGCCGATCAACTTGAACGTCCTTTGTGTACTTGTTCAAGAGCTGAGAAAAAGTAGGCCCTTGCTTCAGAACTGTACCTTGAACCTTGGGCTCATTCACCTTCCAAGTACCCACTTCCGGACGCTTGGGCTTGAAAGTCCTTGGTCGGTCCAGGGGCAAACCAGTCTGGGAAACCGGTCTGACCGGTTTCGCGTGATCAGCAGACCGATTCTCTTCTGAAGAACTTTCTTGCCCCCGGGCCTTGATGTGTTAATAGTAATTTTCAGAGACTCTTTTCCATCCAGAGTCTTTCCAAGCATCACTTTTCTGACCGGAACTTCACTTTGAGTTTTTTCCGGCCTTGGATCTCCAATCACCACATTCTTACCCTTAGCTCCATCGGCTTGCTCTGGCCGAATCAGCACCTTGGTATTCAAATTCAGACTATGAACAGGGAAAGGAGCCTTATCAACTTGCATTTCAGCTAGTACCAATCGACCTTCATTAATAGCCGATTGTACCTGTCGTCGAAAAACGTTGCAGTCATTAGTTGCATGTGAGAAAGAATTATGCCACTTACAATATGCATGATTTTTTAATTGATCGGCTGGTGGAATTGCACGAGAAAGTCTAATAAAGCCATTCTTAAGCAATTCATCGAAAACACGATCACATTTAGCAACATCAAAAGTAAACTTAATTTCTTCTCGCCGATTCTTCTGAACCGGCTTAAGTGAAGGACAAGTACCCGGTTTACCCTTTGATGGCCAAACAAATTCAGCAGCATAAATTTCTTTATCCTCATCATCTGAACTATCAGAATCATTATTAACAATATGCACATTAGACCGATGAGGCTTAACAGTTTCTTTTGAATTCTTTAATTTAAGCTCTAAACTCATGACTTTCATTTGTACGTGATTAACAGATAGAAAATCAAAGCTCTCTAACTTATCTCTCAAATGAGATCGCAAGCCAGGAAAAGCTAAATCAGCTAAATCTTTTTCAGAAACTGTTAAGTTAAAGCACCAATTTTTTATATCTTTAGATCTTCTAAAATAATCGGTGGTCGATTCCTCTCGGCCTTGCCTGATTGATGTTAAATCAGTTAACTTAACTTCGTTTTCTCCGCTAAAGAAGTGATCATGAAATTTACGCTCCAATTGGGTCCAACTTTGAATAGAATTAGGAGCAAGCGAAGAAAACCAAGAGAAAGCAGTTCCAGTCAAAGTTAATGAAAATAATCGAACACATATTGGCTCTTAAAAACCTGCTTCCCCTAATTGCAAAATATATTGACTAACATGTTCCCAAGTAGCACGATTATCTTCACCATTGAATTTAAAAAACTCAGGAACACGCCAACCATTAGGATAAGGAACTAGATCAAATTCGGGAGGATACGGTTTTTGATACAAACGTGAACTACCCAAATCAATCCCGAGTTTATTTTTAATTGTATTAGCCAGATCCTCTCTGAATTTAAAGAAATCGGCTTGATAGCTCGCACTAGTTGTATAACGAGGTGCATTGTGCATAGCATTTTGAAAAGTACTCGGAATCGGCCCATGAGGGACGCCAGATCCAGAAGGAATACTCCCAACAACAGTAGTACGAGGAGGTGTAAAAACAGGACCAGAAGCAACCGTATTAGATAAAACCATCGCGTTGGTTGCAACTGTACCCGCAGAACCGACCTGACCAGCAGTGCTGGACAAACCGGTCTGGCCGATTGTAAGAACCGGTGTGACCGGTTCGTGGGCCGAACTCGAGTGAGGTGGCTGTCCTGGATAAAAATTCGGTGGCATACCCAAATTCGAATCTAAAATATTTTCTGGTATGCCTGACGAACTAGGATCTGTTTTAGGTAAATCATTAAATTCTTCTATAGTGTTTTTACCTTTATCCAGAGCACCAACCATATTCATAAGTAACTCACTAGTAGCAGCTTGTGCAGCATTTAATTTTTCATCCATCATGCGAGTTACTTGTTGCATTAAATCAGAGGATTCGTCATTTACCTTAGGAAGTTCCTCGATCTGGTCGTTTGCCAACTTGAAAGCCGGCATGACGAAGTCCTCAACTCTCTTGACGAAACCACTGCGATCCTTCTTGAAACCCTTCAAGAATTGCGCCTTGAAGTGCTCCTCAGCAATCAGGTACTGCTTCCACTCCTCGTCCGTGAGCTCTTCCATCGTCGCGGTGATGATGTTGGTCTTGTCAAGTTCGCACGTCGATCCCGACATCTTTGGAGTAGATTAGATCGGTTTTGAAACCAGATTAATCGTCCCCAGCGTAGTCGCCAAAAAGTATGTTGACACGAAAACGCACCAACACACCTAAGATCGAACAAACGTGCAGCACGGCCGTCACCACGGCCAACACCCGAGCTCCTCGGGCAAACCGGTCAGACCGGTTCCTGAAACCGGTCAGACCGCTTTTAGGCAGGAACTCGTGAAGACCTAGAAACTCGAGCTCGGGAGGGACCCCGTCAGAGCTTAAGCAATCTAGGGTTGCTCTAGGGTCGGCAGGCCACCTAGAACGTCCTTGTACACCGTAGAGACGAGCAAAGGAGAGCAAACGTGGGGTTGGAAAATATTAGGGTTTGAGGGATAAAAAAGTAAAGGACAAATATGTTTGATTCGATTGGGAATACCTCAATCGGCCTTCTAGCCTTTATATTTATAGGCCGGGGAAGTCTTACCCCTTTTAATTCGGTTACAATATGAGATTAAACTCGGAATCCTAATCCTACCTGAATTACAGACACAAACCGGTCTAACCGGTTTGTCCGGGTGACTGCCAATTTTGACTGTCAACAAGAATACACGTATTAGAATATATATATAGATTCCCTATTTAACACTCAAGGCGTTAAATAGGCATTTAACTCGCCTCCGATGTCGCCCTTCAATCAAATCACCTGCACGTCCCTCTCGCAACGGGAAAAAAGTCATGCAACCCGAAAATCGCAAACTACTTGTACCTGTAAAGGCCGTAACAGGAATCGACTCTTTTTTAACCGGAATGCTGAGCCTCTGACCAGAATTAGGGCCTATTTGGATACTAGGGACTAAAACTAAAAGACTAAAACTAGTCCCTAAGGGATTAAAATTGCTGTTGAATCCCAGGACTAGGACTAAAAGATGCTTTAATGACTTGTGCAAAGACGATTTTACCCCTTCTCACATACCCCTCCTTTCCCGCACGCGCCCCTCCTCTCCATCCATCTGCGCCGCCCCTCCCATCCCTCCCTCCCTCCCTTCGCTTCCCAGCGGCGGCGGCTTGCACGGCGTCAGTGGCGGTGAGCAGCGGCCGAGAGAAGGCCGCGAGACATGAAGGCCGGCGGACGCGATGAGGTCGTTGTCGATGGCGGTGGCGCTGTTGGTCGCCGGGAAGTAAGCGAAGAAGTTGGGGATGCCCAGTGCGTCGTGCCCGGAACCATCGCGGCGCGGAGCTCCTTCATCGCCATGTCGAACGGCGCCGAGGATGCCGGCGGCGCCGGGCTGAGCTGCCGCTGGAGGAACCCCGGCTCGACGTCCGGCAGGACGGGGAGCGACTCGACGGACTGGAGGTAGTCGACGACGAAGTCGACGCCGTCAGGAGGAGGCGCCGGCAATGGAGAGAGAGGGGATGGGTGTGTGTTAAAGGGCATCTGGTGGAAATGTACCAGTTTAGTCCCTATAAGCTTCTCTTGTGAAGCTTATGAAATTAAAGGATTTTAGTCCATTTTAATTCTAAGGGTCTATATCTTTAGTTCTTTTTAGAACTAAATTTAATCTTTTTAGTTTTAGTTCCTGTAACCAAACGTGCCCTTAATGAAACACGCATAGAAGCGGTTAGTTTTTCCAAAAAAAAAAGGACCCACGATATTTAGCTCGGTACAGGCGAGGTTGAGGCCGTTCCTTTTTCTCGGAGGCAGCAGTTCATGCGCAACCGCACCAGGCGATCCAATCCTCCCCAACGTCGACGGCCCTCCGGGAAGACGGCGACCGCGGCCATCTCCCTCTGCCGCCCTCTTGGCTATTGCCGGAGCTCCTCCTCATGAAGCACGACGGTCGACGGCGCAGATCTCCGTCAGCTCCCCTTCCCTTTCCAGCTCCAGCTAGTGTTCTTGGCCTGGATCCGCTGAACTGGATCTGACGGCGGTACCGTGGCGCAGGAGCGTCACCAGCAGGCCCCACTTCCCTCCGCCAGGGACGAGCTGCCGGTGCGATTTCATGGCGGCGACGATTTCAGGCCAGACCTCCTCGGCGAAGTCGCCACGGACAACGGATCCGGCAGCGCGGCTAGTGGCCTCGTCGGTGCTGCCCCTACACGATGACATCTGCCTGCGTGCCTTCCCAGGTTAGTTCCTCATCCGTTCCCCCAAATCCTTAATCTTGCGTTCCAATTGTTTCTTGTCGTGGTGTACAGATTTAATGGCATGCGCATGCCGAACCTACTAAGCACTTGCTGCCTTGCTGTTCACGCGAGGCTATCCCTGAGACAGTGTGTGTGGTGTGGTAATCTATAAATGCATAATACAAGAGAATCTTGTTGGTTTTAAAAATGAAGATTTGGTTAGTAGCGATGATGAATCTCTAGAGTATTGTCGGTAACTGGTCATTTTCTGTCTGCTTATTTTAAATGATTTATTAAGTGCATTTCTTTAGCACGTATAATTCATAAGATGGATATGATTATACGAGAAAATTGCAATTTTGGTACTCGAAACGTTGGGCTTCGTAGTTTTGTAATTCCTAACATCGTCTTCGTAAAAATGGGCCTCGAAACGTTGGACTCTTATTTTCCATGCCCTTAGATGTATTTCCCCTCTTTTCTAATCAACATATATGTATTTCCTACTTAAAAGAACAGTTTTACCCCTCTGTTTTTTTTTGCTTGGGATCAAAATGCGTCAGAGCGATTGTGTCCACCCAGTGTCCAGACTCTCAGTCTTGTTCTCTGCGGCGACGTGCTTGCCGCGGCAGGGCCATCCGGCCGTGGAGGTCACCGATGTTTTGCCCCGCTGACCTTGCCAAGAGCTGCTGAGGGATCTGGGCACAAATCATCGCAAACCCCTCGCGGCTCGACCGGAACAGAGCCCAGCAGCACCGGAATGCGGCGGATAGGACAGCGGTGGCGGCCGGTGGGGAGCGGCGAAGGGGATGAAAGCGGTGGGAAGCAGGAGGACGCATGCGGACGCGAACGAGGATGCCGTGGCGTTGTCGTCGAGCGGCATAGCTTGTGGCTGATAGGCTTCTGGCTGCCCCGTGCAAGAACTTCTCCCCTTTTTTGCCCATTCCTGATTAGTAACACAGAGTTCTTTTTTTTTCTTCGCTGTTGACCTGGAGAGAGGAATATTTGTTTTCTGCAGATCCCAAACAAAAAGAGCACAGGGGTAAAACTGTCCTAACAAGTAGAAAATACATATACGTTAATTAGAAAAGAGGAGAAATACACCTAAGGGCATGGAAAACAAGAGCACAACGTTTCGAGGCCTATTTTTACGAAGAAGATGTTAGGAATGGCAAAACTACGACGCCCAACGTTTCGAGTACCAAAATTGCAATTTTCTCATGATTATACCCTGTTCCATCATAATTTTGTAGCATACAAGTAACATAGATTTACTTTTGGTTCTGGTATGACAAGGTGGACATGCAAGTAGCTTTGTTAGCTTCTATTGACAAAATCTTTTTTGTGTTTCAATTCACAGTATGTGCTGATATGATGTTATCTTTTACATTTCCATGCCATTAGTTTGCAGTCAATTAGTGTAGCATGTTAATTTTAAAATGTGAGCTTCAAGAATAGTGTGATTCATTCTTGCCGACTGATTTTGTAGGTACAAGTGTCAGCAAAGGTGGTTCCGGCCAGCATCGGCTACATCAGCGTTCTGATGTTTTAGCTAAGACCTTGTTTAGATGTTGAATTTGGGAGGGTGAATTTAGGAGTATGATGTCACTTCGTAATCATTGCGTCACTGTAGCATTTCGTTTGTATTTGTGAAAAATTATCCAAAAATTGATTAATTAGGCTCAAAATGTTCGTCTCGCAGAGCACAACAAATCTGTGCAATTAGTTTTTGATTTCATCTACATTTAGTACTCCATGCATGTTATGACATTTTGATGTGATGGAGAATCTTCTTTTTGCATAGTAAATTTGGGAGTTGCTTTTTGCATCTAAACAAGGGCTAAGTCACGCTGGCACTGCAAACTTGAAAGTATTCATGGGCAACCTGAATCCTGCATCATCTACAAGGTACGCATGATCCCTCTATCCTTCCTCTATCCTACAGTTCATGTGTTTGGATTTCCCCCTTTCGATAGTGTAACTGTGCGTTGGTTTAGTGTAATTTTGTCATAGATCCATCATATTGTGGCGCTAATGACCAAGTCTATTATTTCATTCACTGTGATTCATATAAAATTCGTACTGTGCAATCCTAGATTCTGCTAGGATTTTCTTGGGTCCTATAATGAATTCTTGGGTGATTCCTATGCCCAGATGAAGAGAAACAACGAACCGTTGAGCGCACAACAGCTTCTGGTGTCCTCTGTGACAAGAGGGTACCACAAAAGCTAAAAGGTAAGTTCTATAGGACGGCGATTCGCCCGGCGATGCTATACGGTGCTGAATGTTGGCCTACAAAAAGGCGACATATACAGCAACTGAGTGTAGCAGGGATGCGTATGTTGCGTTGGTTTTGTGGTCACACAAGAAGGGATAGGATACGGAATGAAGATATTCGAGATAGGGTTGGAGTGGCACCAATTGAGGAGAAATTGACGCAACATCGGTTGAGATGGTTCGGACATGTCCAACGGAGGCCTCCTGAGGCACCGGTGCGTAGTGGGGTTCTACAGCGGGTCGATAATGTTAAGAGAGGTAGAGGTCGACCTAAACTAACTTGGGACGAGTCGGTTAATAGAGACCTTAAAGAGTGGAATATCTCTAAGGATTTAGCTATGGATAGGAGCGCTTGGAGACTAGCAATTAATGTGCCTGAGCCGTGATCTTTGCTTTCTTTTCTGCTTTCCTCTAACTCTTTTTCTGTTTTTTTTGACCTTTTGGGTTTCACCTCTAGCCTACCCCAACTAGCTTGGGACAAAAGGCTATGCCTACCCAACTAGCTTGGGACAAAAGGCTAGGCAGGACTGATGGGTATTTCTACAAGATGTATAATGCAGTCGGCTCCAGTGCCCTTGTTCCTGCTGAACAGATCATGGCTTGGGAGGTATGCATCAAACTTTTGTCTACAACAGGATTATCTTGAATTTGTTTGTTAGTGTAATACACGATTATAATATGATAAACATTTGGACGAGATTCAACTACAAAATCTTTTCTTTTTGTTGGAGGAAATAATCTTTGTAGATTTGATCTGGTTAATCTTTTTTGTGATTTTGCTGCCCCACCTGAAATGTCCGGCCTCATCAGTTGCTCTGAAGTAATCGCCGTATTGTTGAATACACATTGACATCCTTCTGAATGTTCTGGATTTCTTTACAGTTTTGGCTAGGTGGACGCTTAAATTCTAAAGGATGTCTAGTTGGTGGTTGTTCTTGGTACAAATTATTGGCAGGTATCTTTCCTTGCTAAACTTCATGAATGTTTCCTGGAATTCCCCTTTTTGTAGTACTGATGGCAGTTCATCATCTTTTGCTTTGGATAACATAATGGAATTATATTTCTCTTGTACTTAATCACTTGAATGGGTGGATATATAGTTGGGAATTTCTTCAGTTATAGTGAAATTTTCTTGGATATGCCAATATGCCATGGGGTATGCTAGTTTTTAATTTTTGCTACCATCTTTGATTCAGTTATGGTGCTGTAATATTGGTACAAAGGCATGGTACTCACTCTACTGATATTGAATAGCAATACCAATCGTATTCTTATATTACACATTACCCAAAAAAAATCTTCCTCAGTTCTACATATGTAGAAAATAGCAGCTGTAGGAAAAAAAGCATTGACATCATGGGGAGGATCAACACCTGGCTGTCCTGTTCTTGTGTAAATTTTCTTATCTCAGATCAGTTATGTCATTGGCCAGCTGGCCTTCTGGCTTTCATGTTCGTTTTTCCTATAAATGAAATGGTGGATCTGTAGAAATATATTTGGGAGCTAGAACAAGATTCGTAGACCCATCCACAGAAATTTTCATTCAGATCAGCGGCACTTTTGTTTAGTATTTGAACTGCATGCATTCCATATGATGCATATGACTTTGCTCCAGTTCCATCAAATAGTATATGTTGTATAGAGGAGCCCTATCAGAATTGCGTAAAAATATGTCGATTTCCTTTTTGTTCATGTTTGGCAAGGTGAATTTAATAGTTTAGCCAGGCTGGGCATGTCTGTGGGCCTTTGTCTGCACTCAAGCTATCTGTAGCTGCCGCTGATAATGCCTGTGGGCATTTCTATGCTCAAAATTTATGGTTGTCAATTGATCTTTTGATTTTATATTTATTTGAACATTTCTTGTACTATAGAAAAAAATAACAGATCTGTTATGCTTAATAGGTACTGGTAACACCAATGGTGATTTGCCATTCGTTTGCGGTGGTCACCTCAGCCAGCTTCCGAGCAAACCATGATGGCGGCACACAGGAGCTGCATAATGCACACGCTGATGGCCATTTGCATGTAGGAATTCGATGTTTTGCAATATGATCGGAAAGAATAATGTCATGTAATACTATCTTTTTAATGGTTCAGTATACCTGTGATTATGTAAACTGTAGAGAAAATTTTTCCTTTCAGCACAATTGACCTTTTCTTTTGGCCAAATACCATGCGTGACCGTGAGATAATTTTCCACTGATAAATTTCCCACAACAACGCAAATGCTTGTTACAGTTTTTTCGGGTAGAAATTTAGATCAAAAATATTCCTGTCACAAAAGGTGTTCCGGTCTCGTGTTTCTCCGTACGTGCTACTGGGTGAAATCAAGTGATCACCTCTTCCGGTTAAAATAATACTTTTTCCAGTGGAGGAAGATTTCAAGTGGCGGGTAGGATCCATTAGACCTCATTTTCTGGTAAAATAAAACTTTTCCGGTCACAAGGTGTTTTTTTCCGATTGTGAGATCTTGTTTTCCGGTTAAACCAAATTTTTCGGTCACATAGTGTTTTTTTCCAGTTACGGGATCTCGTTTTCCGCTTAAATCAAACTTTTCCGGTCACAAAGTGCCTTTTTCCGGTTGCGGGATTCTTTCCTGCCTCCGACTCACGGACGGGGCTGCACGCTGGCGCGCCCCAGCAACGTCGGTCGTCAGAGAAATCCCGCGACCGGAAAAACGGCGTTGCGACCGGAAAAAGGACGCTGTTACCGGAAAAATGCTCCGAGCGACATTGTCTGACCGGAAAATCATGGCCGCAACCGGAATTTTTTTGTTGATGCATACCGGAAAGCTAGCACCCGTGACTGGAAATGGCCGGGAAATAAATTCTTACCGGAAAACTAGCACCCGAGACCGGAAATGACCGGAAAAAAATAAAGAAAATGGTTGTGCTACCGGAAAACATGATTCCATCCAAAGCAGCCGCATACGAGACCGCAAAACTCTCGGAAACAGAAAATTCGTTTTTTTTCCTTTCGAGAAGAATGTCAGATCAAGTCAGTGACCATGAAACTATCGCGAGGAATTGCGTTGATTTTGTCACAATTGGCATTTACACGAAAATAGTCCACACTAGGAAAACTATAGTGAAACGAAAACTAAGTCATGTCTTATCCTATTAAAAAACAGTCTTACACCGTATCGCAAAGTGGCTAAATCCTAAGCACAGCTCCACCTTCCTATCCCGGTAATTCTGTGTTGTCCATCTTTGCATCCTGGAGCTCCTCCGTGCGCCATCTTGGTCTGCTCTGCATTCTGGAGCTCCCATATGTGCCATCATGGTCTACTCAGATTTTACATGAATATGAACATCTTTACTTTGGGAACAAGAATGTAGCTGCTGATGACAGCTACTAGTGGATGGCCGCACAAGGTGTGTAGTCCTTTCAACTGAAGTGTGGTCAGACCATCAGAGCATCAGCACTGCAAATGGAAAATTCAAGGAATTTCTTGAGTATATCGAGGTATATTAAATAAGCTAGCTAGTTAACATATGATAAAACTGATGAAGTTTCCTTTCTGGGCAATGTGACTACATAGCGACTATATACCCAACCATTCAAGTGAATAACTACTAGAGAAATAAAATTTTGTTATGTTATCCAAGCCAGAAGATGAATTGCCATCTGTACTGAAAAAAGGGAATTCCAGAAACATTCATGAAGTTTAGCAGGGACAGATACCTGCCAAGAATTTGTACCATGAATAACCCATCAACTAGGCATCTGATAAAATTTTAAGCGCCCACCTTGCCAAACTGTAAAAAAAAAATCAGAACATTCAGAAGGATGTTGACATGTATTCAACAACAGGGCAATTACACCACATCAACTGATGAAGCAGGACATTGCAGAAGTTTCAGTTGGTGCATGCACGGTGTCAGCAGATGGGTAGCAGAAAGCACATGTAGATTACTTGAGACAAATGAGTTTCCTGTAGCTCCTTTTCAGTCTACCTTTTCCGCATTGGTGCTAGCCTAAACCAGAACGTGTATGTATTTCTATTTTCTACTACAAATGAAAAGGCAGACCACCTGCAAAAACTTGCGGGGAACAGGAACAACAATGAAATCTTCATATTTAGAACAAGTAAATATTGACGGAACAGGATAGAGCCAAGTGCATCATATGGAGTTTGTCCTATGTATGTACGTGACATACAGCACATGATACGAATATAAGCTGATGGCATAACAAAAATTTACCATTGGTAGGAAATCCCACAATTGAGAATTTTGCTAATTAAATCAAGTTCTAAACTAGCACGATTCACTTGTTCTATCCAACTATAAATCATCAGCATCTAGGCATATCCAAAATGGTTGTATGCTCAATAATTGTTTACTCAGATTGGTTCGAGAACAAAAAAATTGTTTACTCAGATTGTACACGAATACACCGGCGGCATGAGGAAGAACACCAGAGTGCAGCTGCCATGACAACTGCTAATGGATGGCGGGACACACCATTTTGGATCATTACCTACAAAGCTGACCAACAAGAATGAAAGGTGTTTTAGATATATCAAATTTTTGCACAATTCTATATACAATTTTGAACAATATTACCATATTTTTATTATCAAAATGTCAAATATTTAGAAATGAGGTTAACTGTGAATTAAATTTCTGAGATAACTTAACATATGAAATGATTTAACATGAATTAGGCACAAGCCAACTAACATCAATCGTATGGCTAAGATTACTGCAGATGAATACATACGTGCATGCATCTACACAGCCAGAACCAAATTTCGGAGTAACAATCATTAATTTAGTGCACACAAATGCCCACAGGATGCCCCTGCAGCAGCTCTAGCTTCAAGTTTAACTGACTATATTACCACTATCAGAGATTCAGAGTTACTGCATGTATGCAACTGAATTCCACAACGTAAAGATGATTGAAGATCATACCTATAATGTGTTTGGGCGGTCCATCGAATCTGTACACAGGAATCACCAGGAACCTGAAAAAAGAAACTACAGAATCAATAATATACCAAATCAAAAGGATTGCACGGTGCGGACTGAATGAATCACCAAGAATGAAAGAATGAATTGACAGATTGTGCCAGAACATGGTGGATCCATGACATTGTTTAGCTAAACCAAGATGAGGGGAAGGACTCACCTCCATGTTTCTTTCTGTGCAGATCAGCAATGTGGCATGGAGGCCTAAATGCCCCTACAACCATAGAGAATAATAAATAAATTTGAGAGAAATTCTATCAATAAACACATACAGAATATGTTAAATATGGGTGCAGATTACCACAGAGCTTCATGTTTAATTGCCTATACTATCACTATCAGATTCATTCTAAATCTGCAACTGCACTCCACAACATTATTCCTTTATGAAGTTTCCAGTTTCAAATTAGCCAGTATGACCCTCAGTAGCCAGCACAGAACCATTGGACTGACCTGCAACACTACAAAACATTACAAAACATTCTGAAATACTCCTGGCTGTTCTGTAAAATATCCTCTGTCGTGCAATCAGGTGGTCTGTAGAGTTTCTTCATCGTGGCCAGCAACCACTATAAATTGCACCTAACACCAGATGGGAAAAATTACGATAAGTAGGATTAGTTCAATTTGTATAATAGCAAGTAATTAATCCTGTGCAAAAATCTCCTAAATTCACACCTAGGAAGAAAGGAAGGTACAGAATAATAAAATGACCCTGACACCAACAAAAATTACCAAGCAAAGAATAGCCTGATATGTATCACAACAAGTAATTAGCAAAGAATAGCCTGATTTGTATCACAGCAAGTAATTAGTCCCATGCAAAATCTCAGTTAGTTGGGTGCGGATTACACATGAAGAAAATGAATAGCTGAATTGCACTGTTATGTACTAATATAAGCAAAGGGAGTGAATACGCAATGTTCAGCTAGCACAACATATTATATTATTGGAACATGGCGATGAGAAAAACTCTAAACCCAAGAACTGCAGAGATGTGAACCCTGAGAATAAGAAATCAGTGTACTTTGTGGTGGTTAGTCGAGGTGTGGATGAGATCGTTAACTATCAGGAGGCCGGAGGACTGGATGCTCGCCGCCGGAAAGCACACGCGCCGACGGGGATCTGCTAACTACCCGACGAAGGGGATGCCAACTGCTCAGCGGAATGGGATGGAAGCAATTCCGAGTAAGGTTATTCGAGCAGCTGACCAGGAGAGGCCGTAGCTGGGGAAGAATCGCCGGCGTCGAAGTACTAGGGCAATGGCGGATTGGATCCACGCCGGCGCGCATTCCGAACGGAAGAATTTCAGAGGTGCAAAGTGAGATGGGAAGAAAGCAGTGTACCTCGTACTAGTTTGTTGCGACTTGCGAGATGGATGGAAGCGCCGGAAGAGCTGGGACATGGACGCTCGCCACTAGGAACGGCGATCTGCCGATGAATCTGATGCAGGGATGCAACAGGCTCCGGTGGTGACGACTCCGATGGAGGGGAATCGACCTGCAGACAGGAGCAAACTACGAACTAGAGAAAAATCGTTGGGGTCGAAAGCCGAGGGCAGCGGAGGATTGGATCAACGCCGCCGCCGGCGGCTTCAATCACCGTGCATCGGAGGAAAGGGAAACGACGGGTCTGGTGGAGGAGATCGTGGGAAGCCAGAACCACTATTAGCATGGGCCCACAACAGCTATCCATATGGCGCGGTTCCCAAAATTTCAATTTCTAAATTCATTTCCGGTTAGACTAATTGTTTTCCAGTTAAAGGGTTCTAATTTCCGGTTGCGGGACTTACTGCGGTGACTGGACAGTATTGATCCGCCTGCATGCCTACACGGTTCGATTGGACGGGTGGGCGACCAGCGCGTTAGATAGCTTATTTAACGCGCTGGGTGTATATATATATAGCGCCCGACTAATGGGAGCCCAGGGCTTGGGAATAAATCCGGAAGCCCCGGCCAACCACTGCTGCCTGAGGCGCACCAGGCAGTCAGGGCGGACCTATGAAACAATAAGTGATATATATGAAAAAAAACAAACGCTAATCAGATTCTTGACAGAAAAGGCTGGATGTTTGCAGAAAACCATAGAAACAATGAAATTTGAAAAATCATAGAAACCGGACAAGATGCTATAATTTTTCCATCAAAATAAATGGTATAGAAACCTAGAACATATTCATAAAAACATAGACAAATCCAGCACATCAGTCCTAAAGAGCAGTCAAATAGGTCCCAAAAGCAGAGATATGGACATCAAGGCGATAATAATTACTATTTAAAACACTATAATCACAAAAATCACATAGGAAATATACAGGGAAGGCATAGATACGATTTTGATACATACACCCACTGACACCACGCTGCTACTTCTCCAGTTGATGCAGAGCTTCTTTCACCAAAGCCGCTGATGCAAAAAGAAATGACCAAAAATAGCAATTCAGATCCTGGCACACCAAGCAGCACGACAGCCACACCTAGTTTTGCTGCCATCTTTAGTGGAATTTCGTTGAACAGCTTACCTGCGCAGCAACGGGAGTCAACCTGCACACACGCATGCCGGCACAGACTCGATGGAGGTACCACCACTGCTAGCCGCCATGTTCAGACTGCCGGCTTATGCATGCTGATTGCAAAACACACAAATCCACAGCTATGAGCACCAACATATTCATTCATTTATAAAATTTGATGAACAGCCGCAAGCAAGAGCTGCTATAGACCTAAACCTATGTAGGAAATAGCATAGGAAATATATATAGACAACATAGGAATTCAAATTTTGTCGCACTGCCATAGTTTGATCATAAGCACCTAATTCGAGCTATCACTAGTGCATTATATTACACAGCAAGCAAGATCAAGATCAATTGGAAGCATCCATGAACAGATTCATATGCAATCAAGATGAGGACCCAGGAAAAAAATCCATTATCCCCATCGCCGGGATTCCTCTCCATACCTGATCTCGGGGGATACTGCTGCCGTTGGGATCTCTCGCCACTAGCAGGGCTGCTCGAATGAGCAGGAGCGCTGCCGCGACTGCAGCTCAATGCTACTCATGCGCACCTGGAACCACAACACAGATCAAAAATCATAGAAATCAACACAAAAGTCATTGAGGTCCCTGTCGCCGGAGCTGCAACATGGAAGGACCTGCATCACATTCAAACAAGCTTCAGGGGAGAAACTACTCGGGAGTATCTATGCTAAAACACACATATACGAATGGCAGTCAAAGAAATAATATCATAGAAAAACAAAATCCAGAGCAACATGCAGGATAGTTCTAAATGATTTACCTGCATGCTTCAACGATGGTCATGCAATCCAAATAATAAAAAAGAGAGCCTGCTACTGCACTCGGCTATGCAACAGAGACAACACAGGAGGGCGCTAACTAATTTTCAAAAGAAAACAGAGATTTGGCATCCTATTTCATATTTTTAGATTAAGGAGCACTACACAGCAAAGCTACATGTCAAGTTTCAGGATTTTATGGCTTATCAATATTTTTCTATGATTTTCGCAATGTCTTGAATGAACAAGTAGACATGGATGAGAGCAACTAGCTTCTTCACTGTTCATCCACTTCACTGTGCCGCAAGAAGAGACTGAGAGGAAGAGAAACGGAGTAGACCTATTGGATGGCTTTGCTGCAGCGCTGTAGAGGAGCACCAAATCTGAAAAGAAACCAGCAAATATCAATTTGGAGAACAAATCTCAAATCGAGAAAATAAAATCATTGCACAGGATGCACAAAAACCTTCAGGAGAATTTCGTCGAACAGCTTACCTGCACAGGATGCACTAGTCGATTAAAACAATGGGAGTTGGCATGGCCACGACTTGCATCTGCTGCCAGGGATGGGGAAGACGGGGCTGCATCGTGAGACTTGAATCAGTTTTTTCACATAGATATTTGAGATTTGGGGAACAAGATGAGGAACAAACCTGGAGCAGGTCTGCATACGTAGTAGCCAATTGCGTCTGGGTCTTCAAAATCTAAAGAAAAAAGGAGCAGAAATTAATTTGTTGGAACAAAAGCTCAGATGCACAATAAAAATCGAAAAAAAATGATTCTTTGCACAGAATGAGCTCGGGGAAGGGGGACGAACCTGGGAGGGGCGGCGCCGAAGGGAGCCACGGATTCGACGCATGCTGGAGGAGGTGCGGCCGCCGCTCCAGTACGCCGTCAGATCTGGGGCCAGCGGGTCAGCCGCGTGCCTCCACCACACCACACCAATGCCGGAGGTGGCGCTGCCGGTGAGGGAGGGCCTCGCCAACAGCTCGAGGACGACGGATCCGCGGCGGGTGCATGAGGCGAAGGAGCTGGGGGCCGACGCCGCCGGGACGGGGAGGGGAGCGGGCGGAGGTCGGGGATGTCGGGCGCGCCGGCGAACGAGCAGCACCAGGCGCGCGGGCGCACGCACCCTACACCCCCTCCGGCGTTGGCGCCGGCGCCGCCACGCCGCCGGTGGTGGCCGCGCGGGCCCTGCGCCGCGTCCGCCGCCGCCGGTTTGCATCGCCACTCGCGAGAGAGATGGGAGAGGAGAGAGAGAGAGAGAGGCGGATTTCAAAATTTGGGGGGGTGGGGCGGCTTATCCGGAGGGGTGGCCTCGGCGCTGTGACGTGGTGGGTTGGGCCCCACGCCCGGGGGGAGGGCGGTGCATGCCAGGAGCTCAGACCGGGTGAGCTGCAACCGAGGGAGACGGTTGGGTTGCATTTATTATTATATATATATAACTCCGCTTGCAGCCATCCACCCGCGCGGCCGCCCCGTGTCCGCGCCTCCCGGCTCCCCCGCCGCGCAACGACCCGCCACCTGCTTCCCACGATCCCGCATGCAAAATAGCCGCGTTTTTTCCCCTCACGGACGGCATGGTAGGCAGGCACGCAGATGCGTCCTTTGTTTTTTCCTAAAATCTACCGGAGAGGGCTCTCCATCTATAGCTATCGCGAGAGCCCTCATAATCACCGTCTTCTTTTTATCGGAGGCTCTCCCACGCGTCTTCTTGTGGGTCCCATATATGAGTGGCATATTTCTGGAACAAACCGACACGGAGGGAGGGGCTCTTCGTTTCTCATCTCCTTTCCGATCCATTTCCACTCGCACCTCTCCGCCGATGGGAGTGGAGGCCCAATCCGGACGGAGGCGTCGCGAGGTAGCGCATTCAGGAGAGGGAGCGCAGGCGGAGGCGACGAGGCGGAGGCGTCGCGGACAGGGAGCGCAGGCGGAGTGGATCTAGAAGCGGGGACGCACCACGGAGGTGCGGGGAGGAGGCGCACCACAGCGATAGGAGGAAGCGGAGGCCACCTGATGCTCTTTTTGAGGTTGGTGAAGGACCATGTCATGCCTTTGTATGTGTAGGTATTCATATATCGATTTCATATGCTATTTGAAACATATTTGACAAGTCAAAATAGGGTTTGATTTTTGTTTCTGGAATAATTTTTGCTTGAGATCTGTCGTCGAACTAGTCTAGGGTTTACAGTTTATGTCATCTATTAATTTATGTTTTAGTAATTACTCAATGTCAATTATCACCCTGACTAATTACATAGTTTGAAAAGTAGAATATTGACTGAACTAGGTAATTGTTCCTCTTAATTTTTGTGCATAGTACATCTAATGTTCTATACATACATCTAATGTCAATTATCACCAGTAGTTTTGCTATAGTCATTAGATGGCTAGATGAGATGGTGCCGGTAGCTTGTCTGTTGTTTTTCTGTTTAATTTTTTGGACAAATGCTTGTAAATTATGTGCTAATCATAGTTGTGGATGACATGACTCATCCACATTTCTAATGTCAATTAGAAAGTAACTTTCACTACTTATGTGACTTTTTAAAGTAGCTTATCAGAGTTTTATATGATATAGAAAGTAACTTATCACTGATTTCAACCATACAAAAAAGTAATTTTAATATTTTTTGGGCTTCTATGTGCATTGGGAAGTAAATTATGTGACTGATCCCTATAGTTGTAATTTCTATATGAGTGTTGTACTATGTGCTTGCATGATTTTGTATTGCTTGTTTTTTTTCTTTTTTATGCTCCCACTGGTATTTTCTAGCTTTTAGGTTGTGGGTGTTTATGTGGTAGGTGCATAGTGCAATCATATATAGCCTGGTAGCTTGCACTTTGTGCCTCCATGATTTGGTCACTTGTTCTTACTTTATGGCTTGTGTGCATGTAGTACCTGATATTTTTTGTTCGTGGCTTTTGTGACAGTTGTCTTGATCTGCATCTGCTTTGAAGGTAGTGATTTACATCCCTTCTATACTTTTTGCTGTGCTGGAATTTTCTTTTGTGTTTAGGATAGCTGAGACTATAATTTACTTGTCACCTTTTTTTGGTTATATCTATATCAAGTCCGCGTATATCGGGTACGGCACAACAAGCTCTATAAATTCGCGCCAAGGCACCGAAAGCGGAAAGCCAGCAGCGGAACAGCCACACCACAGGCGAGGCGAGGCCGCGAGGAGGCCCCTGTCGGAGTCTCCAGCCAAGGGCTCCAGGCGACCAGGCCTCCCCCGCCTGGGAATCGCCACCTCCCCTCGCTCTGGTTGGTTGGCTGGTGCCGTGTGTGCGGCGACGGCGAGCTCGGGGGTCAACGGACGCAAGCCTCGAGCCCTCGAGTCTTGATTGTTTACTCGGTCACTCGCTCTGACCTTCCCTTTCAGACATTTCAGTGGAGGTGGAGCGGCTGAGTCGATTTGAGTACTGTAACCAACTAACCACAGGGCACACAGCACATCGATCAATAAGAAAGGACCCCGTTTATTTGACTCGCTCGACTGGACCACCACGGACTTTCTCAGCTTATGACAGTGAATGTATATTATTAGTAGAACCTAAAATCTACCCGGAGAGGGCTCTCCATCTATAGCTATCGCGAGAGCCCTCATAATCACCGTCTTCTTTTTATCGGAGGCTCTCCCACGCGTCTTATTGATCTCTCTGATTATTTATGCTTAAAATGATAAAAGCTAAATAAACAGTGTTGACGACATCTTTGTTGTGATCTTTTTGTTATCTGATTTAACAAAAGTTACATACCGCCCTTTTTCTATTTTTGAATTAGGAAGTAATTTTGTCACTATTTATTTTATTTAGGAAGTAACCTATCATTGATTTAATGGGGTAGAATGTAACTTGTCACTGGTTTGAAACACAATGGAAGTAACTTCTCTTGAAATCTGGAATTTGATACAACCATAGCCACCATCATGAATTTGGAGTTACTATAGTCACTACTAGTACGATAGTTATGTTGCAATTTTCCAGCCTTAAGCCTTGCTCTGATAACCATTGTTTTGTATTGGTCATGGTGTCATGTGTCCTACTTAGTTCCGTAGGAATAGTATGCATCCATAACAGTACTTGTTTAGTGATGGTTGCTTTTATCAATGATGCTTGTGGCCTAGTGTGAAAGCAAAAATAGTTTGCTCCATAATATTGTGCTGTCGGTGATGGTTGCTTATAGCATAGTGTAGTTATTATGTTTTTATCAGTGTATACATAGTCTCAGTATAGCCAATAGGAATTCTTGCCAGTAGCTTTATTCTGTTATCCGGCTCTGCATATTTAACTGTATAGAAGCATGTAGGTCAATCTTTATATGTAGCATTTGTCTAAACAGTATCAAAGCAACTCATTATTTATTTAATTTTCTTCTACTAAAACTTCATTATTTTCATATGATATCTCACGAGTTATGGATGAGTATTGAATACAGAGATCATATAAACTAAGTTTAGCTTTTCTCTTTTGCTGACCTGACCATGCACTTGAGCTCTTGACCCCCCGCTGTGCAGACTTTTCCTATTTTCTGTAGTTATTGATAACAAAGTAACGTGTAAATTATTTTTAAAACGTAGGAAGTAACCTAGGATTTGTTTACGTTGTGGTAGGAAGTAACATGTCTCTAATTTGCATTCCATAGTAAGTAACTTCATTCTAGCTATTTGTCCAAACATAGGACGTAACTTGCAAATAAACATGTGATTTTAGTAAGTAACTTTTACATGGTTTACTTGCTAAAAGAAAGTAACTTAACCTTGATTTGCATAGCAAAGGAAGTAACTTGGAAATGCACATGTTATTTTAGGAA
>OAMR01000019.1:2840497-2881689 GCA_900205405.1 Echinochloa crus-galli | reverse complement strand
ACGGACATCAAACACCGTACCCAGCACCTTGCTCTCCAAAGTACCATGGCCGCCATCTGTCAACAACTTGGTAGCCTATTGACTTCACCCATGCTTCAGTTCCAGTGTGAGGAATGCACAGGTCATGGTCTCCGCTACAACATGACATAGACAGGCATTGTTACATATGCTCTTAGGAAGCTCTTAGACATGTTTCTATTACATTGTTCTATAAAAATGAAACAAGAATCATTGTCTCCACTACATTATGTGTCCACAATTTTTTTTAGATATACGTTCTTAGCATAGCACCACAAGTATTCAGGATGTTACAAGAACAATGTTAAATACATAGCCCAAAGTAAGTTTTGATTAAACTTAAACACGTAACAAAAGGTCTGATGTAAAGTTCAAAAGCGATGTGAATGTGAACGGGAAAGCATATATAGTAACTACTAACTAAAGTTTATCACAAGTGGACAAAGATAAATACGTAGAATAAGTACCAAATAGAACAAAGCGCAAGGTAAACAATATTGATTATTAGCCACGACCCTTAATTTTTTAAAAGGTTCTGATAAAATCTCTCAAAATTATTCCCGCACGGGTTGTGGACTAGTAAAATAAAATTATATACTATAACATTTACATCTCATTAATAAGAAATAAATTTCACTCGTCCAATTCTAAGCCCCTACTTTTCTGCGTGCTATCTGTCTCCTGCTTACCGTTTTGTATTCACCTATGTTTTATTCATATATCTTGTAGAAAACAAGTTAACTGATTTGTTATTAATATGTTTACCACCATTTATTGAATGACTACAATTGCAACTATGATTTTTAATGGCTATTTTTAATGATTACTTTTTGAAAGGAGTCCACACGTAATAAAGAGACAAAAGATCTTTCTTACGTGCTTTTGCCGAATACGTACCGAACGCATGGATTATTGATAGATAGCTCGCCCGTAGCTATATATCGATCAAGAATGGCTTTGCGAGCCGTACAAATGGAACTGTCTGGTGTCAAGCCGGCACGTTCCAGGTTTTTATCTAAACGTTTTCTTCTTTTGTTAGTTTTCAGGGAAAACTGACTGGCACGCCTCCGGAATTCGAAAGCCAGGGCCACGTGTGAAGCCAGCTGATTCGGCTTGCTGTGTGCTTGGCGCGAACTGCATATTTTGCGTCAACACAAGGACGAAACGCAGCCGATAAAGTTGGGCGATGTCAACGAATTATGTCGAGCACGTCTGCCTGGGGGTACCCCAGAGAGTAGATTCGTGGGTTTCATCGAGTTCTAGGAGCGACAGTACACGAGCGACACAAAGAATTAGACAGGTTCGGGCCGCGAATCGCGTAATACCCTACGTCCTGTATGCTTGATTGTATTGCACGTGTGGTTGTTCTGTTTTGAGGGGGTCTCTGCCCCACCTTATATAGCTCGGGAGGCAGGGTTACAAGTCGGTTTGTACAATCCTAGTCGTATACGACATGGAGAGCTACAACATAGAAAGCGAAGGTCACAACTCGTTCCAAGATGTCAAGGGCGAATCCTGGATCGCGAAGGGGTGGAAAGAAGAGGAGCCCAATTCCTGAGCCATCCACGAAGCCTGTCTTCGAGAATCCACCTGCTCCCAGCGTCGCCTGGAAGAAATGTACCGCGCACACTGATGAGCTGACCAGCCTGGTGGAACAATGTTTGCTCTTAGATCAGGTCTCTCTTGAGTGGAAATCTTGCTTTGCTCAAGAATTCCCTACTGAAGATAGTAAAGAAATTCCACTGTTTTTGTCTTTCTGCAAGCGAGGTGTTGGGTTGCCTATTTCCGCGTTTTTGAAAGAATTCCTTGCATTCTATAGCCTGCAACTCCACCACCTTAATCCCAACGGAATCTTGTATTTATCCATCTTTGTCCATGCGTGCGAAGCTTTCCTTAGTATCAAACCCAGTCTTGCTTTATTCCGCACCTTGTATCACATCAAGCCACAATCCACTAACATAAGGACAGAAGTAGTCGGTGGAGCTGGTATCCAGTTTCGCCAGAACATGAGGGCTAAATGATTTGAAATGCCCATCATGGACTCCTGTGGCGATTGGAAATCAAAATGGTTTACCATCGGTAAGTGTATTCGAATATGTTGTTTATCCGAATAAACTAGTCTTGTAATGTGTAATATGTTGGTAATCGCCTTCCTGTTTACTTGAAATACAGTAGGAAACCATGCCTCAAGTTGTTCAGAGAAGGATGTGTGGTACCCAAGGAATCTCAATTGAAAACCGGGCGCAGTATTCTTGGAACGCTTCACTTGTGAAGACGGAGCCGAGATCTGTGATGATCTCATGGGGCACACCAAATCTCTGGATGATTCCGTCAAAAAATTTGATCAAATTTGCAGCCTTTGAGTTGACTAAAGACTGTGCTTCAATCCACTTGGTGAACTTGTCGATGGCTATAATAAGCCACTAGAAACCACCAGGAGCCTTGGCTAAAGGACCCACCAAATCAAGGCCCCAACAAGCAAAAGTCCAAGACAGTGGAATCATACGAAGTTCATGAGCTGGGACGTGAGCTTGACGAGCAAAGAATTGGCAACCTTGACATCGCTTGACAATGTCTTCGACATCTCTTTTCGTTGAAGGCCAGAAAAATTCAGCTCTGTACGCTTTCCCAACTAAAGTGAGTGAGACAGCATGATTGCCACAAACGCCACAGTGGATTTCTTTGAGTAATGCTCTTCCTTGATCAGCTGGGATACACTTCATCAAGATGTTGACAGATGCCCCACGCTGATAAAGTGTATTATTGACCACTACGTAATGTGCGGCCCTGCGCCTGATACGGACTTGTTCACTTTCAGCTTTTGGTAGTTTATGGTCTCGTAGATAATCAATAAATGGAGCCATCCAGTCGGTGTCAATGACCATGACCTGAAGATCAGGTCGGGGGTGAGCTGCGGAAGTGTCACCAGGTACTGGTTCTTTGATGGATGGATGATGTAGCTCGTGAACAAAAATTTCTGCTGGAACATCCGCTCGCTGTGAACCCAACTTGGATAAAGCATCAGCGGCTACATTGTAGTCACGAACGACATGATGAAACTCAAGTCCAAGGAAGTGACGTTCAAGCTTGTGAACTTCCTTGACATATGCATCCATTGTTTCCTTAGTTGCTTCCCAGTCTTTGTTGACTTGATTTATGGCTACTGCAGAATCCCCATACACGCACAGGCGCTTGATACCCAATGAGACTGCCAAGCGAAGCCCATGCAGCACGACCTCATATTTAGCTTCATTGTTGGTGACTTGAAACAGAATCTGGAGAACATATTTGAGTTGTTCTCCTCTGGGAGAAATTAACAGAACTCCTGCTCCTCCGCCTTCCAATTTCAATGATCCGTCGAAGTACATAATCCAGTGCTCTGGGCGAGTAGTTACCCTGGAATATTGGGTTTCCAACCACTCGACTGTGAAATCAGCCAAGGCTTGAGACTTGATTACTGTCTATGGAGCAAAAGTAAGGTCATATGCAGCGATCTCTACTTTCCATTTACTTATATGTCCAGTTGCATCAGGATTGTCAAAGATTTCACCTAGGGAAAATTTAGTCACAACAGTAATAGGATACGACTGAAAGTAATGCCTTAACTTCCTGGAGGTGATAAAAACAGCGTAGAGGAGCTTCTGGACTTGAGGGTAACGAATCTTGGATGCAGAGAGTACTTCACTGATATAATAGACCGGCCGCAGCACTGGAAATACATGGCCTTCTTCTTTACGTTCTACCACTATAACAGTGCTGACTACATGTGTGGTAGCCGCAATGTATAGGAGCAGATGATCATCCTTGACTGGAGCAACGAGTACCGGAGGGGTAGTCAGGTACGTCTTGAGTTGTTCAAAGGCTTGATTTGCTTCATCTGTCCAAGTAAACTTGTCCTATTTTTTGAGCAGCTTGAAGAAAGGTAGCCCCTTTTCTCCTAGTCTTGAGATAAATCTGTTGAGTGCCGCAATGCACCCGGTGAGCCTATGAACGTCCTTGATGCTTTTAGGGGGTTCCATGTTGAGGACAGCCATGATCTTTGAGGGGTTAGCCTCGATGCCCCTGTGACTTACAATGAACACGAGTAGTTTTCCAGCAGGAATGCCAAAAACACACTTGGTCGGGTTGAGCTTCCAACGATACTTACTGAGATTGTCGAATGTCTCCTGTAGGTCATCAATGAGGCTCTCTGGATCTCGTGTCTTGACCACCACATCATCAACATATGCCTCTACATTGGTGTTTAGTTGGGAAGATAAACACTTCTGTATGGCTGTCACACCCGGGTTTATACAGAAACCCGAATGCTGCCATATGTGTGCCCAGGATGTCCACAGAACATATACAACTTACAAATATGGAAATCAGAGTACATATGCTCGTACAAAAGAGTTTTACATCAGAGTTTACCTAAATAAATCACAACAGAAGTCTATTTATTAACCCTCTCGACGGGTAGAGCCTCAAGTCCACAGGGACACCGACTAGTTGACCATAGCTCAGAAGTATGGAAGATCCTCGGGAGACTCAGTAGTAGCATACTCTTTTACTCCATCTGTTACCCATCTGGGATTTTGTTGAATAACGGCAAGCGTAAGTAATTGTCTTACTTAGCAAGTATAACACGGTGCATGAAGGCTAAAAATAAGGCTTGACCAGGCTGAACTGGATTAGCACTTTTAGTTGATTCGTTTTATCATAAACCAAGTTACTACAATTAAATGAATCCCAGTTGCAAACCCCATTAATAAAGTATAAATGAAATTAAACATAAGTAACATCATCTTCTAATCAAAAAGGATCCAGGCCGCTCGTGACCCTGATAGATTGTACACTCTGCAGAGGTTTCACCCTTTACCCACCAGCCGCGTAAAAGCTCATGGAGCTTTGCACCCAACCACGCACGTCAACACTACCGAGGTGTGACTGCATATGGACGCTACAAGGCTTTTCACAAGACACCCTAACAAGTCAGTAGCCGCTACGGTACAATAAGGTGGAGAGACTCTAGGCACCGAGATTGACTGACTCCCAGGGCGCACCGATAGGAGGGTCAATGGCAATCCAGAGCACGGGGCAACGCGGCCGAACAGGCGCAACGTGTGGAGCTCTCTCCCCCTGAGGCTCCCAACACGGGACTATGTCTAACGAGACATAGCCGACGGGGCTACCGTCCTCGGTGGAATCAAGTAACACCCAGTGCCTTACTTCCCATAACACCGTCGGCCCTATCGGTAACCACTGACAAGCGAGAGAAGTACAAGTTACTATTCTAAGACCAGAGCCATTATAGTTCCAGCGGTGGCGACAGGTTCCTGGGTTGCCGCTTTAAGAACCAGTCCTTACGGAGAGACACTAGGGCCAAGCACGAAGCACCCTAGCTCCCTGATCCATGTTGCTAAAAAGCAAGTTTTACCATTATCATTGAAGTGAACCATTAATTCAAATTTAACCATTGAGCAAAGGTGACAGTAGCTGCGCCTAGCATAGAACTACCCATATGCAATAACCCAAGGTAATCAAGGTATAGGATAAACAAAGTTAGGTACAACCTTAAAGGGGTAACAATTTAGACGCATGCGTATGCAGTAAATAATGTAGAAGATGTGTTTAGGTAGCAAGGATTGTACGTGCTATACTTACCTTTATCCAACAGAGATACCGCTATTCAGAGTCTTCAACTCTCGCCCTTTTAATCTTCAGATCACTCGAAATATGTTCCTTCTTCTCGAAATCTCTTGCTTGACGTTTCTCTACTCGCAGCAATCACCGAGCACAACAAGTAGCTAAACAAGCAAGCAAACAATATACAACTAAGAACAATACATCAATCAAAGGAAAAGCTTTAAAAGAGCACGCTAAAGGATAGGGCTTGATCTATGGTCACGTGAGTGCAAGAATCACTGAGAACGGGGCTACAGATGAACATATACATCTATCAAAGATTTGAACTATAAAAAGAAAATAAAAGACTATATGCTTCATTTATTTTAATTACATAAAATAATATAAAAGATATTTCAGAATAACACCTTATGTTATAATTAATTCAAATTATATTTGAATTTGTAAAACCGAGGTAAAACTTAATCATATTTTATTTATAATTATTTATGTACAAATTATACCAAATTAAACATTAATTTGGAATAAAACATATGAGAGCATCTAATCAAAACGTGTTGATCATATATCGTGTTTTACTAACAATATTTATTCACAAAACATATTTATGTTAGTGTTAATCAAATTAACATTTATTTACCAAAGCTCGAAGTTTAACTCTAAGTTGCTTTTAATTAGAAAAGCTACTTGTCATGAACATTAATCATGTTAATACTATTTATGAAAACCGAGATATAACCTAGGTAGTTTTTATTTATAACACTCATTGAATGCATATTAGTCAAATTAATATTAACATGAAAATCGAGTATAAGCCTTAATTAGATATTTAATTAGAAAAAGACCTTTAAATAATCTTTAGTCCAATTAATATTAAATAAAATTCTGGAACAAATAACATGGTGGATGTGAGTGCTAATACATAGTTTGAGTTGATATGAATCTAACGCTACAAGAATGGATTAAATCGGAGTTGAAACGCGGGTCCTATGGTTAAAAGAAGGCTGGAGGGACCTATACGCGAATAACTATAGCCGACAGGGACTAGCTAAGAAGAATTGCATGACACACCAAATAGTGTTCACAATTTGGTCAAGATTCAGGGTCAGATCTGTAAAAAAATAGAAGGTAGGACTGGGTTGATAGGTGGGGGATATTTCCAGGCGGTTTTGTGCAAACAATGCAAGGCACAAGGTATGCTTTAAAGGTTACAGGATTGAGTAGGGACTTTTCTGCCAAAGCTTCATCTTCTACCTTGGGACACGACGATAGGGCGTCGGGCTTGCTAGCGCTTCGGCGACGACGCGGGGTCGGGGAACAGCAGCGGGCGTGCGGCTCGTAGAGGTGAAGACCCTAGAGGCGTCGTTCCCCTCCAGCGACGACCGAGGTGGCCGGATTTTGGCCATCAGCGGAGAAGATCGCTGGCGGCGGGCTGCTCATGCGGAGGAGCTCCTCCGGTGGCCGAGCGGGCACGGAGACCGGCGGTTGAGGTGTGCGGCGGCTCGGCGAAGCTCATGGTGGCGATGGCTTGCTCCAACGACAACCAAACGCGACGAATCGGCCAAGGACGTCGGTGGCGGTCCGAGCCTTCACGTGGACAGGGGTGCTCCAGTGGTGGGGCGGCGACGAGAAGTGGCGGCGAAGCTTCGGTTCATCCTCGCGAAGCTCAAGGTGGTGGCGGCTCGCCTCGACCGTCAGCAGACGCGGTGTATCGGCGGCAATGGCACCGACGGCGGCGCTTGGCCCACGGCGAGCTCGGGAGGCGTCGGCGCTGGGCTCTTGGCGAGGAGGCGCTGTGCGAGAGAGGCGGCGGCTAAGGCAGGAGCACGTGCGGCCTTGGGTCGCGCGTTTTATAGGGGCGCGGATGCCGGGGCGTTGCGGCACGCACGCCGAGAAATCCGGCGCGGCGGCGCGCGTCTGTTGCGGCGGCGGCGCACAGCGCTGGCGGTGGGAGGGGCCTGATGGGCCAGCTGGGCCGGGGAGGGGGAGGGGGAAAAACAAGCTAGAGAAAACTCCAGGGAGCAAAAGCGGACGCTGGAAGAAGATGGGCGCCGGTAGCTGCAGTAGGATGGCCTGGTGGGCCAAGTTCGGCCTGCGCCGGGCCTCGCAGTGGAGGGAGAGGAGAGGTTAGGGAGGCAGGCTGGTTTGAGGTGTTGGGCCTGGGCGCGTGGGATTCGGCCCGGAGCGGATTTAGGTTTCCCTCTTTCTATTTTCGGAATATTATTTTCAGGAGCAAAGATTAATCCAGAAATATCTAGATAAATAAATTAAGCCATGAAAAATACTCTGAAAATTCCACAAATCTCGGGAAAACCCCAGAGATAGTGTTGGACACGAGGAACCCAAATAAACTATTTGGAGCTCATGAAAAGGATTTTAGCACCTTCCAAAAATTGGGATTAGCTATAGAAAAATAGGAATAAATCCCAGAAGGCTTTGGAAAATTCTCATTAGTATTCTAAATGCATTTTAGAAAATTTTCACACATAAAACCAATAAATGCAACCGGCATGAATGCAAGGCAAACAACATCAAACCTGTGTTGTTTTAATTTTAATTTAGAAAACAATATTTTCCTATACTAAATTCCCTGTAAATTAAATATAGTTGAGAAAAATTTTAAAATTATGAGAAATTATTTATTTAATTATTCTTCAAAATCACATCCCAAAATCCAAAAATTTTGGGGTGTGACAATGGCTCGTTGATAGGTGCCACCGGCGTTCTTCAACTCGAAGGACGTAGTTGTGTAGCAAAAAGCGCCAAACGGGGTGATGAATGAGGTCTTGATCTGATCTTCCCTTTTCAGAGCTATCTGATGATAGCCTGAATAGCACTCGAGGAAACAGAGTAGTGCACATCCAGCCGTGGAATCCACGACTTGATCAATGCGCGGGAGACCCATAGGGTCGGGAGGGCAATGTTTGTTGAGATCCGTGTAGTCAACGCACATACGCCACTCGTTGTTGTTCTTCTTCCTAACCAAGACTGGGTTGGCCAACCACCCTGGATGAAAGACTTCTTTGATGAAGCCGGCCGCGAGTAGTTTAGCTATCTCTGCCTTGATCGCATTGCGTCGTTCCTGATCGAAGCATCGTAATCGTTTCCTTTTAGGCTTTGCGTCTTTCTTGACATTGAGGTGGTGCTCGGCAAGCTCCCTAGGAACACCAGGCATATCAGATGGTTTCCAAACGAATATATCTTTATTAGCACGAAGGAACTTGACGAGCGCGTCTTCCTATTTACAATCTAGACTTGCCCTTATAAGGGCAGTTTTGGATGAGTCGCCCATCTCAAGATCTACAGTCTTGAGCTGTACATCTTCAGAGGGCTTGAAACTAGTACTTGTAGACTTTTTAGCAGGAACTTCTGATCCTTCCTCAGCAGACTTGTTGGCCAGAGCGAGTACTTCCATCATCTGTGTGGGTATCTGTGAAGCAGCTGCGAACTCTACAGCTTCCACGTCGCAGTCGTGAGAGATCTTGAGGTCTCCTTTGAGAGAAAGGACTCCATTAGGAGCTGGCATCTTGAGCACGAGGTACACATAATACGGGATTGCCATGAATTTGGCGAGGGCTGGACACCCGAGGATTGCATGGTACGATGTCTCAAAATCTGCCACCTTGAACTTTATGTACTCGGTTCTGAAGTTGGCTGCCGTACCAAAGGTAACTGGTAGGGTGACTTGTCCCAGAGGGATTGCAGCCTTGCCAGGGACGATGCCGTAGAACGGAGAGTCCATGGGCTTCAAGTACTGGGTGATATCGAGTCCCATCTTGGTGAACGTCTTGGCAAAGATTATGTTGAGTCCATTGCCACCATCAATGAGTACATTGGTCAATCTGACTTGTGCCACGACTAGATCCAGGAGTAAGGGGTATCTGCCTGGATTGGCGAAGTTGGTCCATTGATCCGCCCTGGAGAAAGTAATGGGGACTTTAGACCACTTGAGGTATGTGGGGGGTAGCAGGCTCTACTACCATGATTTCTCGTAGAGATAGCTTCTTCGAGCGTTTTGACTGCGTGAGGGTTTCACCACTGAACAACACATGGACGACGTTCTCAACCTGGGGAAGCCATTACCCGGGTCTTCATCATCTTTGTTGTTGCGCTTGTTGTTCGACTTCTTTTCTTCGGGCAGTTCTCTCTTGTCAAACTCCTTCTTGATGTGGATGCACTGAGCCAATGTGTGTTTGCCGTGAGGGTGATATGGACAAGGGACATTCATGACTTTTTCCAAGCTTGGGGCGGTCTTCTTCCGCGTGGGGCGCTCAACTGTCGCGATTGTGTTGTCTGGCTTGCGCTTGTTGTTGCGGTTGAAGTCACGCCTGTTATTGTTACGGCGATCAGGACTACTCTTGTTGTAGTTGCTGGTGCCGTTAGTGTTGTTGTTGTTGTTGTTGTTGTTGTTGTTGTTGTTGTTGTTGTCCCGACGCTTGTCGAAACGTTCACGCTCACGGTCATCTTGATCAGCCCAATCAACAGCCATGCGCTTGAGCTCTGAGATAGTTTCTGGATGCCTCCTTCCGAACTCACGGTGTAGCTCGCGCGCCCATAATCCGTCGTGAAAGCAGTCGATGATTTCCCGATCTGATACGTCCACAATGGTTGCTCTTTTCTGAAAGAACCTCTTGATGTATTTGCGTAGAGTTTCCCCCTTCTCTTGTTTGCAAGCCGCAAGTTCGAATCGGGTTCCGGGCCGTGCCCAAGTTCCCTGAAAGTTGGCGGTGAATTTCTTTGTGAGTTGTTCCCAGGTGTCTATGGATCCGGGGCGAAGGCCCTCGAGCCATGTGAGCGGAGCTGTATCCATCATGATTGGAAAGTATCTGACTTTCACGTCGTTGCTCCCTCCGGCCATGGTGATTGCTGTTGAGTAGACGCGCAACCACTGTTCTGGGTCTTGTTTTCATGTGAATTTCTCAATTCCAGTAGTCTTGAACTTCTGTGGTAGAAGGACCTTCTTGATTCGGCTAGAGAAAGCTGGGAATCCATCATATTCATCAGATGGAGAGTGTTGACGCCGTCTGCGATCACCGTCATTGCCGGGGTCTTGATTGTTGGAGTTGTGGCTTGGGGAGCCACTCGGCTCGGGATCGTGATGGCCACGACCACGCCCGTGGTCACGATCTCTACCACGTGGAGGGCGGTCGTCGTCGCCGTCATCACCAGGTGGGCCGTTGTCAGGCTGGTTACCACGGCCACCCTGTCGATTGTGGTTAAGATTGTTATCGCGACCACCTTGATCACGTCCACCGTTGCGATTTGTACCACGCTGAGGATCTGGATTATTACCGCGATTGCGGTTGGTGTCGCGTGGTGGATCGACTTGTGGCGGTGGCTATTCCTGGTTGGCGGGAATTGGACCATAGAGTTGGTCGAATTTAGTCCATCGGCGGATCTCTGATGCAATGCGGCTTGCTCGATTTGCTTCAATCAGAGAACGAGCGTCGCGATTGGTATTGATGGTATTACGGAGATCGTCGTTGGGAGGATTGTTGGTCCTATTGGCTCCTTATCGGTCAGCCGCAGTAGCGGGTATCACCAACTGACCCGATGGCTCTCTAGAAGCACGACTCGGGTGAGGTGATGATACGACGCGGCTACCTTGAGGCCTCTGGTCTGGAATATATTGGGTTGCATGTGGTCCGCCATTGATGTTGTTGCGTGCCGTCTCGAGTAGAGTGAGAACGTTCCTCAACTGCGGCGTGTTGGGCATGGATTTCACAATCTCTGCGGCGATGGAGAGGTTAGCCAGAGCGTCCTGAAGGACGGGTTGGTCACCAACCATCTGGAATTCATGCTCAAGGTTGCGCGTGGCAGAGGCACGCATTGCTGCATTGATGCGTCGTTGCCTCCGTTTCGCGTTCCTGGCTTGTCTTGAGGTCTTCTGTTGGTCAGTCTCCCCGTTGATTGTGATTTCTTCGTCGGAGATGTCTGTAATGAGCTCTCGATTGTACGCGCCGCCTTGCCCCGATGCGCCCGCCATGTAGACTTGTCTACCCGGATCGGTGCAACTGGGAAGTTGCAAGGTCTGAGCGTCAGAGAAGTTATCTCCGGTGGAGCCAGCAGAGGGGGTGAGTGAAGCCGTTCTTCCGTCTTGATAGGGTAGTTCTTCGATTATAGCAGCAGTCAACCTCGACTCGTTATCGTGGCGGGCATCAGCGGGGATAGAACCAGGCCAATGAACGAGGAGCCCTCCTAGAGAGCTGGTCACCACAAGTTCTGATGGAAGGCGAACGAGTGGTTCTTCAAGGTTTAAATTGGTCTTGTAGTACGCGCTGCAGGTTAGGCGCGCAACGTTGTCAGGAGCATCACTGAGCAAGATCGAAAAATCGTCCTCATCGTCGTCCTCTGATGGCCCAGGGGCCGGCTCAGAGTTTTTGCAACGAGTTATGATCGGGCTACGATCTGTTGTTGTGAGGATGCTCTGTTTTGCCGCGTACATCTGCTGATATACGGCCGCGGCATTGGAGAGTCCGAACGGCGGTCGGGTCGGGGGGTTGTCCGATGGCGTAGTCAGCTCGGGGTTCCCTGCTCTTTCCATGTTTGGAAAAGAGTTGTACCCGGACTCGACTTGTGGAGTCCCGATCGGAGTGGAGGTTGAAAACGGAATCGATCTCGTGGCCGAAATTGATCTTGAATTCGCCGAGAGTTGATTCTCGGCGAGATCGCGGAGCGCCTTAGGTGGAGACGCCGTCGTCGAGTAGGGTCCCGGTCGTTCTGCGAGGAACGACTTGAAACCGCGCTCGCCATCGGAGACGAAGGTCCATGCGCCGATGACGAACATGTCTCCCTCCTCGATGCCGCTTGCTCTGAAAGTCGATCCCATCGCTCCTAATGTCGAGCTTCGCCAAGCGAGCCCCACGGTGGGCGCCAAGTGTCGACGAATTATGTCGAGCACGTCTGCCTGGGGGTACCCCAGAGAGTAGATTCGTGGGTCTCGCCGAGTTCTAGGAGCGACAGTACACGAGTGACACAAAGAATTAGACAGGTTCGGGCCGCGAATAGCGTAATACCCTACGTCCTGTGTGGTTGATTGTATTGCACGTGTGATCTTCTCTTTTGAGGGGGTCCCTGCCCCGCCTTATATGGCCCGGGAGGCAGGGTTACAAGTCGGTTTGTACAGTCCTAGTCGTATACTATATGGAGAGCTACAACAGAATACTTTGGGATTCTCCTATCTGTACACGACTAGTTACATTAATCAACTACGCCGTCTTGTACCGTAGCCGACTAGTTTAAGTAGTCGGATTGAACTCTCTCTGACGAGTAGTTTAATCCTCTGAAAAGTGGCCCTAGGGATCCTGGTCCCACAAGCTGGTATCCAGTTCCGCCAAAACATGAGGGCAAAATGGTTTGAGATGCCCATCATGGACTGCTGTGGCGATTGGAAATCAAAATGGTTTACCATCGGTAAGTGTATTCGAATATCCTGTTTATTCGAATAAACTAGTCGTGCAATGTTTCATATGATGCTAATCACATTCCTGCTTATTTGGAATACAGCAGGAAACCACTCGTCAAGTTATCCAGAAAAGGATGGGTGGTATCTGAGAAATCAAACCAACTAGAATCTACGCCCAACAGCCGAGGAAGCCAAAGATGTACCCGCATTGTTAAAGCGGGTACAAATTCTGAAAGAGAAAGGGCTCACTGTAGTGGGCATTGCCTTTAGCTTCATGAAGAGGAGGGTGCAACCACTCCAAGAGCGTGTGCACCTGGGATTCCAGTACGAGGGAAGCTCAGATCCCTCATGCACCGCGCCTGAAGAAATCACTGATGAGACAGTGCTAATGCGGCTAAAGCACATGTTTACTGGTGTCATTGAAAAACTAGTCATTGTAGATGAATTGTCGAAGGAAAATCCGCCAGTGGAAGTAAGTAAACCTTCACTCATGCACTATATGTGGTATGTAGCATGATGATGTAAATTCACTCTATTATGATTCCAAGCAGGGTCTGACGACAGAAGAATGGGATGATCTTGCGAAAAGTTCATCTGAGAAGACCATCAGTGAACAGCTAGTCGAGGGAGGTGGCGGTGGAGACGGCGAAATCGTCGAAGATTCAGAAACCAGTGCACCACCAGAAACCAATGCTCAAGGTAAATGCCTTGTTCATGTAATGTGCCATATATATGTCTTGGTATTGTGATAACTGAATAATAACTTGCAAGAATCAATGATGCAGTTTCTCCAGAAGTACCTGCTGCTGCTAGGAAGAAACGGACTACTCGAGGTCAATCAAAGACATCTGATGACACGGTGCCTAGTGACAGTCCCTCCAAACGGATCAAGCTGTCTCATCTGATCACAGCACCACAAGTATCATCGACCTCGAGTGCTTTAGCAAGCAATGCGACTGGAAGTACGACTAGCTCAAAACGATCAAAGCCAATTTTAAAGTTCCAGTTCCAGCCCTTGAAAGCCCCGAAGACACCAAAGCAGTTAGCCATGTTACCTTGTACTATTCTCATGTTGTTCATAATGTAATATGAGACCATAACCTTGTTTCTGGACAGAACACCGGAACAAGTAGTCATGAGGACTAGTGATCCAACTGAAGGTACTGCCAAAGAAACTGAAGATAGTTCACAATAGTTGATGGTCACTAAAGCAGTGGAACAAGTGGAGTTGATCGCCGCCGATGTGCAAGCGCTAGAAGCTCTCGCGCCTCCCGAGACTACTAATATAGTCAACCCGGTAAGTGCAAGTGAAGTAGCAACTGACAAGACTACTAATGTAGTCATATCAACAATTGAACATGTATGTGTGATCCATCTTCGAGTTATAGCAATTGATCATGTAGCTATATATGTTTGAACTAAAATCTTGTGTTAATGATAATCTGCAGACTGGATTGCAGCCAGAAGCAGAACAACCTGGTACTGACGTACGGGATGAAGAACCAGTCAATGCTGAGGATAGGCATGTGCAGGCTGAAAAAGGCAAAACTCGTTTGGATGAAGCCCATGAACTTCATGAACACCTGCAACTCGCCCTGGTAAAAATCAATGAACTTAATTCAAAATTTAAGAGCATAAACATTATTGCAATAATAGGTGAATGTGCAGGCCCTGATTGAAGTTGTGGAAAAGCCTGGAGATGTAAAGCTATCAGCCCGCATCCAGGAGTTAGAAACAGACTTCACTGATGTCTGTGAATGACTCGCAAAGGAGCAGACAGAGCACCAAAAAGAGATTGAATTCCACCAGAAACAATATGAAAGCCTGCTGGAGGTGAAAGAAAGGCTTGAAGGCCGGGTCACCAATTTGACCAAAGAAAATAGCGGTAAGTAATCCTGAATCTTGTTGGGTACTTAAATATTGTACTAATATTATGAAACAACTCGTGCAGACTTGAAAAAGCAACTAAAAGTTGAAGAGGGCAACGCTACCGACTAGTATAACCCGCCGCAGCGTCGAACTAAAGAAATTGCCCAATTGAAAGGAGTCATCAGCAAGAAGGATGAAGAATTCATCAAAGAGCATCGGATCCGCAGTGACATGGAGAAAGAACTCGCGGAGGCATTGAAGATGACTCAGCTGAAACAAGCAGAAGTAAACAACATGCTCGCTGAGAAGACGGAGCTACGAGAAGCCATGGAGCCGATCTTCGAGCTGTTAACTCCTGATGATGCTGAAAGCAATGATATCTCCCTGCTGGAGCGCTTGCGGCAGGTGCCAGAACAAGTCGGAGACTTCTGCAAAAGCACACTGAAGGACTGCATCAATAAAGTGTTAGCCCTGTTCAAAGCGTACAACCCAGAAGCAAGGATGGAATTGAAGTATCTGCCAGCTGGGATTACTGATGAACAACATGAAGCACTTGTGGCAGAGATAAAACCAATGGCGGATGAGTTTGTAAACTCTCTGGAGCAAAAATGAAATGTAATTTTTGCTTGAATTGGTCTGTAATCGTATTTATGAAACAATATGCCTTTTACCATATCTGATTTGTAGTAGTATGGCACCTGATATTGGATATGTATCCAATTCTGAAATGCTTTGTGAAAATATTGCCTGCAGTCAGTAATGAGTTGTATGATTGTGAATGATTGGTCATATGTAGACCTGATAGGCTAAAGAATATCATGCAAGTATAGAATGTGCCTAGACCCAAGGTCAAAATATGATAGGACAAGCGTCTGTTTTGACAGAATGTCACTTGAACGAATCTTTGAAAAGGACTCATGTGGTTGCTGATGCAGAGCCAAAATACTACTGAAAGTAGTCTGTACTAGTAATCGCATGAAAATATAGGAGCAATTTGTATGCTTATGCAAGACTAAGAAAAAACTGTCGATTTCCTATTATGCATGAGTAAGGAGTCTGATGTAGTCGGCACAAGACACAGAGCAGAACTTTCATGAATTATCAAAAGATTTGATGCTAACAACGACCACCATGTATAGGCAGGTATAGCTCAACCAGGACTTCTGAGGCTTCACGCCGCTTTTGAAAAACAGTCGTGGCATCTTTTGACTAGTTGTTTAACAACTATCCCTGGTATGGGTAGAACTTCCTCAGATGTTCGACATTCCATACATTTCGTAAATCTTTGCCTTCTTCAATTTGCAGACGATATGACCCAGCCCCAATGACTTGTTTTACAAGGAACGAGCCTTCCCATCGAGACATGAGCTTATGCAGGCCATCAGTCTTCTGTATGCACCATAGCACCAGGTCTCCTATAACAAAGGAACGAGGCTGGACAAAGCGTTGATGATAATGCCATAGGCCTTCAAGGTAGCGGGTGTTCTGAATGAGAGCCGCCACTCTAGCCTCTTCTACACTGTCGACATCTTGAAAACATTCTTGCTGAGTGACTTGTTCGTCATAATTTTCTAGTCGAGGGGCGTTCCATAGGAGATCAGCAGGGAGGACTGCTTCAGACCCATAGACTAGAAAATAAGGTGTTTGCCCAGTTGCACGACTTGGTTGTGTGTGGAGCCCCCAGAGTACTGCTGGCAGTTCTTGAGCACACTTGCCGCCATACTTTTTGAGAGGTTCGTAGAGTCTGGGCTTTAAACCTAGCAATAACAGACCATTGGCTTTTTCGACTTGTCCATTGGCACGTGGGTGAGCGACTGATGCATAATGTGTCTCAATTGAAAACCGGTTGCAATAGTCTTGAAACGCTTCGCTTGTGAAGACTGAGCCTAGATCTGTGATGATCTCATGAGGCACGCCAAATCTCTGGATGATTCCATCGAAAAATTTGATTAAATTATCAGCCTTTGAGTTGACTAAATGCTGTGCTTCAATCCATTTGGTGAACTTGTCGATGGCTACAATAAGCCACTCGAAACCACTAGGAGCCTTGGTCAAGGGACCCACTAAATCAAGGCCCCAACAAGCAAAAGGCCAAGACAGTGGAATCATGCGAAGTTCATGAGCTAGGACGTGAGCTTGACGAGCAAAGAATTGACAACCTTGACATCGCTTGACAATATCTTCGGCATCTCTTTTTACCGAAGGCCAGAAAAATCCAGCTCTATAAGCTTTCCCAACTAGAGTGCGTGAGGCGGCATGATTGCCACAAACGCCACTGTGGATTTCTTCGAGTAATGCTCTACCTTGATCAGCTGGGATACACTTCATCAAGACGTTGATAGATGCCCCACGCCGATAAAGTGTATTATGGACCACTACGTAATGTGAGGCCCTGCGCCTGATACAGACTTGTTCACTTTCAGCCTTTGGTAGTTTATGGTCTCGTAGATAATCGATGAATGGAGCCATCCAGTCGGTGTCAATGACCATGACCTGAAGATCCGGTGGAGGATGGGGTGCAGTAGTATTATCAAGGACTGGCTCTTTGATGGATGGATGATGTAGCTCGTGAACGAAAATTTCTGCTGGAACATCCGCTCGCTGTGAACCCAATTTGGATAAAGCATCAGCAGCTACATTGTAGTCATGAACGACATGATGAAACTCAAGTCCAAGGAAATGACGTTCAAGCTTGCGAACTTCCTTGACATATGCATCCATTGTCTCCTTGGTTACTTCCCAGTCCTTGTTGACTTGAGTTATGGCTACTGCAGAATCCCCATACATGCACATGCGCTTGATACCCAATGAGACTGCCAAGCGAAGCCCATGCAGCATGGCCTCGTATTCAGCTTCATTGTTGGTGACTTGAAACAGAATCTAGAGAACATATTTGAGTTGTTCTCTCCTGGGAGAAATTAACAGAACTCCTGCTCCTCCGCATTCCAATTTCAATGATCCATCGAAGTACATAACCCAATGCTCTGGGCGAATAGTTACCCTGGAATATTGGGTTTCCAACCACTCGACTGTGAAATCAGCTAAGGCTTGAGACTTGATTGCTGTCTGTGGAGCAAAAGTAAGGTCATATGCAGCGATCTCTGCTTTCCATTTGCTTATACGTCCAGTTGCGTCAGGATTGTCAAAGATTTGACCTAGAGGAAATTTAGTCACGACAGTAATAGGATATGACTGAAAGTAATGCCTTAACTTCCTGGAGGTGATAAAAATAGCGTAGAGGAGCTTCTGGACTTGAGGGTAATGGATTTTGGATGCAGAGAGTACTTCACTGATGTAATAGATCGGCCGCTGTACTGGGAATACATGACCTTCTTTACGTTCTACCACTATGACCGTGCTGACTACGTGTGTGGTAGCCGCAATATATATGAGCAAATGGTCATTCTTGGCTGGAGCAACGAGTACCGGAGGGGTAGTCAGGTACATCTTGAGTTGTTCAAAGGCTTGATTTGCTTCCTCTGTCCAGGTAAACTTGTCCTGTTTTTTGAGCAGCTTGAAGAAAGTTAGTCCCTTTTCTCCAAGTCTTGAGATGAATCTGTTGAGTGCCGCAATGCACCCGGTGAGCCTCTGAACTTCCTTGATGCTTTTAGGGGGTTCCATGTTGAGGACAGCTATAATCTTCGAGGGGTTAACCTCGATGCCCCTGTGACTTACAATGAACCCGAGTAGTTTTCCAGCAGCAATGCCAAAAACACACTTAGTCGGGTTGAGCTTCCAACAATACTTTCTAAGCTTGTCGAATGTCTCCTGTAGGTCAGCAATGAGGCTCTCTGGATCTCGTGTCTTGACCACCATGTCATCAACGTATGCCTCTACATTGGTGTTGAGCTGAGAAGATAGACATTTCTGTATGGCTCGTTGATAAGTGGCACCAGCGTTCTTCAGCCCAAAGGACATGGTTGTGTAGCAGAAAGCACCAAATGGGGTGATGAATGAGGTCTTGATCTGATCTTCCTTGTTCAGAGCTATCTGATGATAGCCTGAATAGCAGTCGAGGAAACAGAGTAGTGCACACCCAGCCGTGGAGTCCACGACTTGATCAATGCGCGGGAGACCCATAGGGTTCGGAGGGCAATGTTTGTTGAGATCTGTGTAGTCAACGCACATACGCCACTCGTTGTTCTTCTTCTTCCTGACCAAGACTGGGTTGGCCAACCACTCTAGATGAAAGACTTCTTTGATGAAGCCGGCCGCGAGTAGTTTAGCTATCTCTGCCTTGATCGCATTGCGTTGTTCTTGGTCGAAACATCGTAATCGTTGCCTTTTAGGCTTTGCGTCTTTCTTGACATTGAGGTGGTGCTCGGCAAGCTTCCTAGGAACACCAGGAATATCAGATGGTTTCCAAGCGAATATATCTTTATTAGCATGAAGGAACTTGAGGAGTGTGTCTTCCTATTTACAATCTAGACTTGCCCCTATAAGGGCAGTTTTAGATGAGTTGCCCGTCTCAAGATCTACAGCCTTGAGCTGTACATCTTCAGAGGATTTGAAACTAGCGCTTGTAGACTTCTTAGCTAGAACTTCTGATCCTTCTTTGGCAGACTTCTTGGCCAGGGCGAGCACTTCCATCATCTGTGTGGGTATCTGCGAAGCAGCCGCGAACTCCACAACTTCCACGTCGCAGTCATGAGAGATCTTGAGGTCTCCTTTGAGAGTAAGGACTCCATTAGGAGCTGGCATCTTGATCACGACGTACACATAGTGCGGGATCGCCATGTACTTGGCGAGGGCTGGACGCCCGAGGATTGCATGGTACGATGTCTCAAAGTCTGCCACCTCGAACTTGATGTACTCGGTTCTGAGGTTGGCCGCCGTGCCGAAGGTGACTGGTAAGGTGACTTGTCCCAGGGGGATTGCATCTTTGCCAGGGACGATGCCATAGAATGGAGAGTCCATGGGTTTGAGATACTTGGTGATATCAAGTCCCATCTTTGTGAATGTCTTGATGAAAATGATATTGAGTCCACTGCCTCCATCAATGAGTACCTTGGTCAATCTGGCTTGTGCCACGACTGGATCCAAGACTAAGGGGTATCTGCCTGGATTGGCAAAGTTGGTCCATTGGTCCGCCCTGGAGAAGGTAATGGGGACTTCAGACCACTTGAGGTATGTGGGGGTGGCTGGCTCTACTGCCATGATCTCTCGCAAAGATAGCTTCTTCGAGCGTTTTGACTGCGTGAGGGTTCCACCACTGAACAATACAGCGACGACGTTGTCAACCTAGGGAAAGCCATTGCCCGGGTCTTCATTGTCTTTGTTGTTTCGCTTGTTGTCCGACTTCTTCTTTTCGGGTAGTTCTCTCTTGTCGAACTCCTTCTTGATGTGGATGCATTGAGCCAGCGTGTGTTTGCCGTGAGGGTGATATGGATAGGGGACATTTATGACTTTGTCCAGGTTGGGGCGGTCTTCTTCCGCGTAGGGCGTTCAACTGCCGCGACCGTATTGTCTGGCTTACGCTTGTTGTTTCGGTTGAAGTCACGCCTGTTATTGTTACGGCGATCAGGACTACTCTTGTTGTAGTTGCTGCTGCCATTGGTGTTGTTGCTGTTGTTGTCCCTACGCTTGTCGAAACGTTCGCGCTCACGGTCATCTTGATCAGCCCAGTCGGCAGCCATGCGCCTGAGCTCTGAGATAGTTTCTGGATGCCTCCTTCCAAACTCACGGTGTAGCTCGCGCGCCCATAATCCGTCATGGAAGCAGTCGATAATCTCCCTATCTAATACATCCACGATGGTTGCTCTTTTCTCAAAGAACCTCTTGATGTATTTGCACAGGGTTTTCCCCTTTTCTTGTTTGCAAGCCGCAAGTTCGAATCGGGTTCCGGGCCGTGCCCAGGTTCCTTGAAAGTTGGCGGTGAACTTCCTTCTGAGCTGCTCCCATGTGTCAATGGATCTGGGGCGAAGGCCCTCGAGCCATGTGAGCGGAGCCGTATCCATCGTGATTGGAAAGTATCTGACTTTCACGTCATTGCTCCCTCCAGCCATGGTGATTGCTGTCGAGTAGACGCGCAACCACTGTTCTAGATCCTGTTTGCCAGTGAATTTCTCAATTCCAGTAGTCTTGAACTTCTGTGGTAGAAGGACCCTCTTGATTCGGCTAGAGAAAGTTGGGAATCCATCGTATTCGTCAGATGGAGAGTGTTGACACCGTCTGCGATCACCATCGTTGCCGGAGTTGTGATGGTGATTATTTGAGCTGTGACTTGGGGAACCACTCGGTTCGGGGTTGTGATGGCCACGACCACGCCCGTGGTCGCGATCTCGACCACGTGGGGGGCGATCATCATCATCTCCATCGCCAGATGGGTCATTGTTAGGCTGGTTGTCACGGCCACCCCGTCGATTGTGGTTACAATTGTTGTCGCGGCCACCTTGATCATGTCCTCCGTTGTGATCTGTGCCACACTGAGGGTCTAGATTATGACCGCGATTGCGGTTGGTGTCACGTGGCGGATCGACTTGTGGTGGTGGCTGTTCCTGGTTAGGGGGAATGGGACCGTAGAGTTAGTCAAATTCAGTCCGTCAGCGAACCTCTGATGCGATGCGGCTGGCTCGGTTTGCTTCAATTTGGGAATGAGCGTCGCGATTGGCATTGATGGTATTATGGAGATCGCCGTTGGGAGGGTTGTTGGTTCTGTTGGCTCCTTGTTGGCTCTCTGGAAGCACGACTCGGGTGGGGTGATGATACGACGCGGCTACCTTGAGGCCTCTGCTCTGGAATATACTGAGTTGCAGCTGGTCCGCCGTTTATGTTGTTGTGTGCCGTCTCGAGTAGAGTGAGAACATGCCTTAACTGCAGCGTGTTGGGCATGGACTTCACAATCTCCGCGGTGATGGAGAGGTTAGCCGGAGCGTCCTGGAGGACGGGTTGATCACCAACCATCTGGAATTCATGCTCGAGGTTGCGCGTGGTAGAGGCGCGCATTGCTGCATTGATGCGTCGTTGCCTCCACTTTGCGTTCCTGGCTTGTCTTGAGGTCTTCTGCTGGTCAGTCTCCTCGTTGAATGTGATTTCTTTGTTGGAGATGTCTGTGAGGAGCTCTTGATTGTACGCGTCGCCTTGCCCCAATACACCTGCCATGTAAACTTGTCTGCCCGGATCAGTACGACTGGGAAGTTGCAAGGTCTGAGTGTTGGAGAAGTTATCTCCGGTGGAGCCAACAGAGGAGGTGAGTGAGGCCGTTCTTCCGTCTTGATAGGGTAGTTCTTCGACTATGGCAGCAGTTAACCTTGACTCGTTGTCGTGGCAGGCATCAGCGGGGATAGCACCAGTCCAATGAACGAGGAGCCCTCTTGTAGAGCTAGTCACCACAAGTCCTGATGGAAGGCGGACAAGTTGTTCTTGATGGTTGAAGTTTGTCTTGTAGTAGGCGCTGCAGGTTAGGCGTGCAACGTTGTCTGGAGCATCGCTGGGCAGGATCGTAAAATCGCCTTCGTCGTCGTCCTCCAATGGCCCAAGGGCCGGCTCAGAGTTCTTGCAACGAGTTACGATCCGGCTACGATCTTTAGTTGTCAGGATGCCGTGTTCTGCTACGTACATCTGCTGATATACGGCCGCGGCATTGGAGAGTCCGAACGGTTGTTGAGTCGGGGGGTTGTCCGATGGCGTAGCCAGCTTGGGGTTCCCGGCTCTTTCCATGTTTGGAAAAGAGTTGTACCCGGACTCGACTTGTGGAGTCCCGATCGGAGTGGAGGTTGAAAACGGAATCGATCTCGTGGCTGAAATCGATCCCGATGAATCTGCCGAGAGTTGATTCTCGGCGAGATCGCGGAGCGCCTTGGGTGGAGACGCCATCGTCGAGTAGGGTCCCAGTCATTCTGCGAGGAACGACTCGAAACCGCGCTTGCCATCGGAGACGAAGATCCATGCGCCGATGACGAACGTGGCTCCCTCCTCGATGCCGCTTGCTCTGAAAGTCGATCCCATCGCGCCTAATGTCGAGCTTCGTCGAGCGTGCCCCATGGTGGGCGCCAAGTGTCGACGAATTATGTCAAGCACGTCTGCCTGGGGGTACTCCAGAGAGTAGATTCGCGGGTCTCGTCGAGTTCTAGGAGCGACAGTACACGAGCGACACAAAGAATTAGACAGGTTCGGGCCGCGAATCGCGTAATACCCTACGTCCTGTATGCTTGATTGTATTGCACGTGTGGTTGTTCTGTTTTGAGGGGGTCCCTGCCCCGCCTTATATGGCCCGGGAGGCAGGGTTACAAGTCGGTTTGTACAATCCTAGTCGTATACGACATGGAGAGCTACAACAGAGTACTTTGGGGAGTCTCCTATCTGTATACGACTAGTTACATCAATCAACTATGCCGTCTTGTATCGTAGCCGACTAGTTTGAGTAGTCGGATCGAACTCTCTCTGTCGAGTAGTTTAATCCTCTGGATAAGTGGCCCTAGGGATGCTGGTCCCACAGGCGACACTATTGTACCACCAATGAGCTCATCTTCTACCAGCGGAATGAAGAGCGACGCCACTGGGAGTATTACAAGCTCCAGAACAATGATACCAAAGCTGAAAAAGTTCAAATTTCAGCCATTGCCAGCCCCTGTTCCTCCAGAAAGGTGAGGATATTCATCCGAGTACTTGTTAAGTAGTCTGATATATGTGTATAATAGCTATCCGAGTAGTTTTTAAGTAGTCATAGACTGATAAGATCTATATTTGAATATAATAGCATGCCGACGCAAGCCTTCTTAAAGGCCATTCAATCAACTGAGTCATCCGAAGAACTTGGCGTCACTCCTGGGTCTTTAGGCGGAACGGATGACTTACAAGATGAAGACCAAGCTGCAAATATCGCAGCCAACACAGAATCTGAAACCAATATGGAATTGGATGATGCTGGAGAGGCAGAGAAGCCAAAGGAAGATCAAATTCCAATATCTGTCCTGATTAAGGACTCAAATGTCACAGAAGATGAGCCTATCTTAGAAGCCTTGGAACTAGGGATGCAAGTATCATATTTTTTGGGTCATTAGGTCGACCCAAAACATAGAAAATGAACTAGAATGGTATCCCATGTAAATAATTTGGAAGGTAAAATGAACTAGGATGGCTGACCCAAAAAACACCATTGGGTACCCACTTGCATCCCTACTTGGAAGCAAACAATGAAAATACAGCTGCTGTCGAGAATCCAGGGGTTATAGAAGAAGAACAGGAGCAGAAAATGCCTGAAATAACCACCAATGTGACTCCTTCCGCAGAACCAGAGGTACGTCCTCTAGCTGAATATATGAAAGCTGGTCCTCCAATTCATATACCATGGCCACTGTTTCTGTTAACCATGATGGATGATCTGCAAAAACCCCAGCAAAAAGAAGAAGATAGGGCGGAGACGGCCAACCCAGATGTTGACGCACGCCCTTTATCACCTATATCAGCGGCATTAAAACAAGTAAGTAATTTTTTGAATATGAATAAGTAGCTCATGAACATGAATCCTGTTGAGTAAAACTACTCGATTTATGTAACAGGTGAACATGAGTTGGCCGGATCCGCAGACCGGAGAAGAGCTTTTGAAACATCATTTGAAAATGGCCTTGGTAGGTACTCAAAAAACTCAAAATAAATTATGCTCTGAATCTGTGATAATATATGATGATTGCTAATATTGGTGGCACAGACTCTTGTTGATGTAGTGGCTAAGCCAAAAGATGATCCAAAGTTGGCGGCACGCATTGCGGAACTCGACACCAATCAACAGGAGTTGTATGAAGGTCGCTTGAAGATGGAGCAAGACCATCAAGAGGCTATTGATAACCTCCACGAGCAAATCAGAAGGCTTGGAGATGAGCGAGGCAAGCTGACCACGCAATGTACCAAGTTGAACAATAAAAACTCTGGTGAGTACTTTATATTTGAGCAATCATGATAAAAAGGTACTCGTAGACTGAATAATCATTCTGGAATGCAGATTTAACAAAGAAACTTGCCGCGGAAAAGAGCCAATCTACTGATTGGTATAATCTGGCCCAGCGTCAGATAGACGAAATTGAGCTTCTGAAGCAGAGCATCAAGGAAAAAGATGAAACCTTGGCGAAAGAAAAGCAAATCCGCAAAGATACTAACTCGGAGATGATAAAGGCCATGCAATCTCTACAAACCCAAGGACAACAGCTCGAAAATCTCCAGAAAGAGAAGGAAAGCCTGGAGGCGGCCATAAAACCAGTCGTGGAGCTGTTTTTCCCAGAAGAGCCAAGCCGAGAGGCAATTCCATTACTGGAGCGGTTACGACAGGTGCCGGGTCAAGTAGCCGAATACTGCAAGTCAACATTGAAGGATTGTGCTAGTAAGTTGATAGCCATGGTGAAAGCGCACAACCCTGAAGCGAAGCTAGAAGCACGGCAGTTGCCACCTGGAGTCTCTGGAGAGCAATATGAAGCACTTGTTACAGAAATTGAGCCAATCGTAGATGACTTTATCAACTCTTTAGAGGAGGAATAACTTTGTAACATGCTACTCCCTCCGTCCCAAAAAAGAAGACACTCTAGAAATTTTAGGACAGATTAACAAGGAAGTAAAATGACCTTGATTGTCCCTAATTATTAGCCATATTTGGCATTAATTGGTTGTTGCATGCGCATGCACTTACTAAATATAGTAAAATGACTTCTTTTGAAATGTTCGTTGTCTAGCTTTGCATACATCGCTACTTAATCGTTTAGTGGTTATCGATGAAATTACTTCACCATAGAGAAAATATTATGGAAGTCTAACTTTCAATTTAGCGTTTATAATTGACATACCCTTTGCAATTTCTAACATATCCCAAACCTGTTCTAGTATGACATTGGAAACAATGCAAGTTTTATTACTAAAAGCCTAACATCTGGTAAAGAATATAAACTGAAGATTGGGCAATTTGTATTTTATAGCAGTCATGATCTCAGTCTCTAAATAAAATGGTCAACAAAGCATGGGCAGTGCACTTAGTTAAGTAACCAGTACTGCATCCATCAGAATCGTTTCATGAATTAAAAAAGGCAAGAAAACGTTAAATCACAAATGGAAGTGCTTATGGCAAGCATATACAATATATCTATCATGGATCAATCAAGCAACTAGATATATATGCTGATTAGTGCAAGACACAACAATTTCTTAAAGACTTTCCAATACTAAAATATAGTGAGGTTAGGTGCTGACGCAATTCATGGCCACCACACCACAAAGCGCTAGAATGCACTGATCAAAATTCAGAATGAACCTCAGAGCAGCCCGTTCAGACTAGCCTGAGAATCCGGCCAGCCCAGATTCAGGGGGGTCACCATGAAAACCTAAGAATACCGGAGCAGATGAAAGCCCATCAGAGCTTGCACATGTAGGGTTGCTCTAAGATCAACAGGCCACTTAGAACGCCTTCAACTAACATAGGGAAAAGAAGAAAAACAATTTGGGGGTACTTGTATTTGATATCTTGGAGCTAGAGGATATAGAGGATTCCTATAGGATATATTGGAGATAAGATTAAAGGTCGAAGCCTATCAATTACTTTGAGTCATCAGTTTAGCCCCAGACTACTGGAAAACTCTAGCATGAGAGACATATTGTTGGTATTTCTTAACGTTCACAGATAATACACAAGCACGCGAATATACTGTTGTAGCATTTTGCCCGTAGAGTATTCACGGTATCATTATTTATATTTTCCCAAAGGATGACAGAGGTGTAAAAGAGTTTACTTGGTACATATTCAGGCCAATATGATTAAGCTATAGACACATTTCATACAGGGGTAAGTCGTGATGTAGAATATAAGGGTAATGGAAGTCTCCACCTAACTCTGGGCCAAGTGCATGCAGAAGTTCACCTCTATCTGAGGCCTCATTCAGAATTGACTGTAAAAGGTCATCACCAAGCACAAACAGCAAGGGTGAAAGAGGATCCCCTTGTCTGACACCTCTTTTGCATTTAAATGATTTACCAGGTCGGCCATTGAGAAGTACTCCCTCCATCCCAAAAAAAGAAGACACTCTAGAAATTTTAGGACAGATTAACAAGGAAGTAAAATGACCTTGATTGTCCCTAATTATTAGCCATATTTGGCATTAATTGGTTGTTGCATGCGCATGCACTTACTAAATATAGTAAAATGACTTTTTTTGTGGGACAAATTTTGAATCCTAGAGTGTCATCTTTTTTGGGACGGAGGGAGTACATGTTAAGTAGACTTGTAACTGGAGATGCTATTTGTTAAGTAGTCAAGTACTCATGCTGTTAACCGGAGATGTTATTTGTTAAATAGCGACGAATTAACTATGCGAAGCATAATTTGGCGTAGAAATATTATTTAATCAAGTACTTTTAGTACAAGAATCAAAGAACAGTTGTCGTGTAAAACAACTTAGCCAAGAGAGAGCTACTGCGAGTAGTTTGTGTGAAGTGCGGATTACGCAAGAGTACTTCAGTACTTTAGATTTATAGTCCGACGCTGTTGAAACGAGTAATTTATGACGAAATGAAGTCTTATTAAAGAAAAAAATGGTTGCTGATGCAGATCCAAGGTACTACGTTTGAGTAGTTTATATGTAGTGCATAATATGCACGAGTACTTTTAGTACCTGGATTCATGATCCAGTGCTTTTAAGCATTAAAAATGTGTAACGATCAAATAGGTTGTAGTCTTTCTAAAAGACAAAAGTGGTTGCTAGAGCAGAGCCGAAATAACTACATAGAGTAGTTAAATTGCATAATATGCAATTGTGCTGTACTAAAGTACGCGAAAACACTGTAAGAAGTTGACTCTAATGAGCTTCAGAAGTGTACGAAGGATGTGGATGTACTCGTTACAGGTACAAACCATCAATCCTAAGATAAATAATAGAGGCGAAAAAGAATGCGAGATCAGCACCTACAACCATGTATAGGCCGGGGCAGCTCTAACCAAGACTTCTAAGGCTTAGCGCCACTCCGTTATAGAAGTAGTCCTGGCTTCTTTAGCGCAAGAGGAACTACCCAGGGCCGCAACATTGTAAGCAATGGAATGTGTCGTTCGAAAATAAGAAATGACAACATGTAGTTGGTCACAAAGTATCAATTTTATTGATTTTTGATAACAATATGTACATCGAAGGTATTTGTACAAAGGACCCGTGTTACAGGTAGAATTTCCTAAGATGCTCGATGTTCCACAAATTCGGCAGTTCGATGCCTTCTTGTGTTTGCAAGCGATATGTCCCAGGTCCAATGACTTGTTTTACAAGAAATGGACCTTCCCATCATGACATGAGCTTGTGGAGGCAGTTAGTTTTCTGCAAACTCCACAACACCAAGTCTCCTATAACAAAGGACGAGGCTGGACAGAACGCTGATGGTAACGCCGTAGCCCTTCGAGATAGCGCGTGTTCTGTAGAAGAGCTGCTACTCGTGCTTCTTCGAGGCCGTCGACGTCTTGAAATCTTTCCTATCGAGCAACTTGTTCATCATAGTTCTCAAATCTAGGCGCCTAACAAAGAAGATCAGCAGGGAGAACTGCGTCAGAACCATATACTAAGAAGTATGGTGACTGCCCTGTAGCGCGACTCTGTTGAGTACGCAGCCCCCAGAGTACTGCCGGCAATTCTTTAGCCCATTTGCCTCCATACTTTTTGATGGGGTCGTATAATCTGGGTTTTAACACCTGTAGCAACAAACCATTGGCTTTATCGACTTGTCCGTTGGCACGAGGATGAGCAACTGAAGTATGATGAATCTGAATTGAGTACTTTTCACAGTATTCTTGAAATTCCTCACTCGTAAAAACAAATCCCAAATCTGTAATGATTTCATGAGGTACGCCAAACCCGTGGACAATGCCATCAAAGAACTTGATTAAATTCTCAGCTTTTGCATAAACAAGAGGCTGAGCTTCAATCCACTTGGTGAATTTGTCGATGGCGACGACAAGCCACTCGAAACCACCCGGGGCCTTGGTTAAAGGTCCTACAATGTCGAGGCTCTTTTGGGACCAGGATCCCTAGGGCCATTTATGTAAGGGATTAAACTACCCGGTAGGGGAAGTTTAGCCCAGCTACCTAAAACTAGTCGGCTACTGTGGGACCAGGATCCCTAGGGCCACTCATCCAGAGGATTGAACCACTCGTCATGAGAGAGTTGGATCCGAATTATTCAAACCAGTCGGCTATGGTGCAAGACGGCGTAGCAGACTGATATAACTAGTCGTGTACAGATAGGAAACTCCCCAACGTATTCTGTTGTAGTTCTCCTTGTAGTATACGACTAGGACTCTACAAACCGACTTGTAACCCTGCCTCCCGTGATATATAAGGCGGGGCAGGGACCCCCTCAACTCAGGGTTCAACAGAACTCAACAGACTATAGACAAAGCCAACAGGCTAACCACACGTGCAATACAATCAAGCACAAAGGACGTAGGGTATTACGCTAATTGCGGCCCGAACCTGTCTAAATCTTTGTGTTGTTTGTGTACTGTCGCTCCTCAGAAATAGGCGAGCCCCACAATTCTACTCTCTGGGGTATCCCCAGGCAGATGTGCTCGGCATAATTCGTCGACACTTGGCGCCGACCGTGGGGAACGCTCGTCAAAGTTCACCGGCAGGCGCGATGGGATGCACTTTCAGAGCCACCGACGTCGAGGAAGGCGCGACCTTCGTCATCGGCTCGTGGACCTTCGTCTCTGACGGCAAGCTCGGCTTCGAGTCGTTCCTGGCAGAACAACCAGGGCCCTACTCGGCGACGGCGACTCCATCAAATTCAGCTCAAAATTTCGTCGAGAATCAAATCTCGACGATTTCCATGGAATCTACATCGATATCAAGTTCAACACGAGAAGATGCACGCGAGTACGACTACTTCGACTACTTGTCTCGACTAGTTAAAACTAGTCGGGATCGGCTGCATCGACTCGTCATACGACTACTTCGACACGTCTCGACTAGTTAAAACTAGTCGGGATCGGCTGCATCGACTCGTCGTACAACTACTTCGATTACTCGACTAGTTTAACTATTCGAGATCGGCATCATCAACTCGGCGTACGACTACTTTGACTATTCATCTCGACTAGTTAAAACTAGTCGAGAGCGGCTATGGCTTCTTCAACAACTAGTCGGAATCGACTCCGACTAGTCGGCTTCATCGCCAACCACCACGGCTTCGTCGACAATCGTCCGCGAACAAAGCTAAGTTTTATTATAATTTTTTCAGTTTGTTCTACACATGCTTGGCCATGAGCCGACTACTCTAAAAAGAGTACTTCACTCAACAACAACAGTTCTCGAGGGCCATACTATCGCCGATTGTGGAGCATGCCACGATTAAGCCCACGTATTTGGTAAATCGAGTTACGTAGGGCACTAGCCCGTGGACTTGGTGCATCGAACTGCGTAGGGCTCTCGGAGGCTATATCTACAAATTCAAGATTCTTCGCCGATGGGTTTCAAGGTCCCTCGCGCGATCTCTCCAACAGGAGAAAAGTCGTAATCGACTACAATAATTCTGCGGGCTCCACCCTCGCATGACTCCTCCCCGACGGGTTTCAATCCCTCGCGCGATCTCTCCAACAGGAGAAAAGTCATAATCGACTACTCTATGACCAACACCGCTCGGTAGCATGTACCTTAATTCGTGAAACTTCGGCTCTTTCGCAACACCTATGCACCTACGCATTAAAGCAGACATTAGTCTCACGCTAAAAAGGACTGGTTAAGCGGGACCAAGTGTTTAAACGTAACAGGGCTACTACTCGAGTGGTTAAAAGTCTAACAAAAGTCCATTTCATGAGTGGCAACAATCAATAAGTTTAAAAAAACATGCGATAGAAACGCTATGCATTTCAAATGCTATTGATCGCATACTACTGATCCTATAGATTTAAATTGCAGGGATCACAACTGAGTATTCACATCAGTGAAACTTGGCACCACTTCGCCTCTTCATGACGCAACACATGGAGACGATACTAGCACTAGTCGATACTCAAACGGCGAAGCACTCACATTAGTGAAACTTGGCACCAGCCAAGTACTTTAAACAAGAAGCTACTTTGAAGATTATGTTCTTGACCCTCGGACCGAATGTAAACATTCGCTTCGAGGCTCGGGGGCTACACTCAAGGGGTACACTTTTTTGTGCCTATTATTGATCAATTCAAGACCTTCGACTAGTTTTCATGAAACTACTCGAAGCTCGGGGGCTACACCCAATGGGTGCACCTACTAGGTGCACGTCATTGAACTACTCAAGTTCATTGAATTATTCAAGATGAAGACAGAACCTAGCTTTTGAACCGCCGACTACTTTTAAAAGTAGTCGGAGGCTCAGGGGCTACACCCATTGGGTGCATTCGTAGATGCACACCAATGGAACTACTCGTCAGAGAGAAGATTGAGCGTCTTGGGCTTAGCTCCAACTACTCATTGAAGATTTTAAGCGAAGGCGCAAGATGCTCGGGGGCTTGTGGGACCAGGATCCCTAGGGCCACTCATCCAGAGGATTGAACCACTCGTCATGAGAGAGTTGGATCCGAATTATTCAAACCAGTCGGCTATGGTGCAAGACGGCGTAGCAGACTGATATAACTAGTCGTGTACAGATAGGAAACTCTCCAACGTATTCTGTTGTAGTTCTCCTTGTAGTATACGACTAGGACTCTACAAACCGTCTTGTAATACCCTACGTCCTGTGTGCTTGATTGTATTGCATGTGTGGTTAGCCTGTTGGCTTGAATTATCTGTAGTCTCTGGATGAGCCTTAATTGAAGGGGTCCCTGCCCCACCTTATATAGTACGGGAGGCAGGGTTACAAGTCGGTTTGTGGAGTCCTAGTCGTATACTACAAGGGGAACTACAACAGAATACGTTGCGGAGTTTCCTATCTGTACACGACTAGTTATATTTCTCTGCTACGCCGTCTTGCACCATAGCCGACTAGTTTGAATAGTTTGGATCCAACTCTCTCATGACGAGTAGTTCAATCCTCTGGATAAGTGGCCCTAGGGATCCTGGTCCTACAAGCCCCCGAGCATCTTGCGCCTTCGCTTCAAACCTTCAATGAGTAATTGGAGCTAAGCCCAAGACGCTCAATCTTCTCTCTGACGAATAGTTCCATTGGTGTGCATCTACTGATGCGCCCAATGGGTGTACCCCCCGAGCCTCCGACTACTTTTAAAAGTAGTCGAAGGTTCAAAAGCCATCTTCTGTCTTCATCTTGAATAATTCAATGGAGTGCACCGAGTAGGTGCACCCATTGGGTGTAGCCCCCGAGCTTCGAGTAGTTTGCTTGAAAAACTAGTCGAAGGTCTTTGAATCCGAGCTTCGAGTAGTTTGCTTGAAAAACCAGTCGAAGGTCTTCGAGTAGTTAATCCAAAAATTTCGGAAAATCCAATCCCGGAATATCCGGTAGCAGCCCCCGAGCTTTATAACAAATATCTTTGATTTAAAGATCCAGATAAGCCTTCTGAAATCGTTGCAATTTGAAATGTCCGAAAATTTCGCCGGTGGCTGTTGAGGAAAGTTATCCCAGAAAAGTAGGCGGGACTGTAGCACAGTAATCCTAACCATGCGGTATATAGATCTGGTCAGCCTCGCTGGTTGAAAACACTTCAGCATTTGCGACCTTCAAGCTGTAGGACCAGGATCCCTAGGGCCATTCATACAGAGGATTAAACCACTCGGCAGGAGAGTGTTTGGTCCGACTACTTCAAACTAGTTGGCTATGGTGCAAGACGACGTAGTCGACTAGGGTATACTAGTCATATACTGATAGGAGACTCCCCAAAGTATTCTGTTGTAGTACTTCGAGTTGTATACGACTAGGACAAATAATCGATTTGTAACTCTGCTCCCCGGACAATATAAGGCGGAGCAGAGACCCCTCAGAAACAAGGCCAACAGGTCTAAGACAATCTAAGACAACTAGAGATAACCAATCTGACACACATCTGTACACCAGTACTGGACTTTCGTCTCTGATGGCGAAGGTGGCTTCGATTCGTTCTTGGCATCGACCAGGCCCGTACTCGGCGACTTCTTCGTCAACATCGGTTTCAGGTTCCGATTCAATTTCAATTTCCGTTTCGGATTCGATTTCGATCTCACTTTCTGATGAAGCATCCACTGCCGATTCCTTTTCAATGTCGACTTCGATTCCAACTCGGACACCGATCGGGGCTCAACAAGTCGCGTCCGGGTACAACTCGTTTCCAAACATGGAAGGAGTCGAGAACTCCGAATCGGCCACGCCATCGGGCAACCCCCCAGACCGACTCCCGTTCGGCATCACCAATTCCGCGGCCCTATATCAACAGATGTATGCCACGATGCAAGACAAGCATACAAGATCATCACCTAGTAAGACTGCGGGACGTTGCAAGGACCCTGAGCCGGTCTCCGGACCATCAGAGGACCACGATGACAACGTTTTCAAGCTCTTACTAAGTGACTCGCCAGACAACGTGGCACGATTCAACTGCAGCACCTACTACAAGTCAGACATCGTCCTTGAACAACCACTTGTTCGGCTCCCTTCAGGACTAGTCGTGACCAATTCACCAGGAGGACTCCTTGTTCACTGGCTTGGCGCGATTCCTGTCGATTCTGATTGGGGCAACGAGTTGAGGCTGAGTGCTGCAATATTGGAGGAACTGCCATATCAAGACGGCAAGACTGCCTCAATCACTTCTTCTTCCGATCAAGCGGGGGATAACTTCTCTGGCGCTATTAGCCTGCAACTACTCGAGCCAAGCAGGCACGTCTACATGACAGGCGCGTCAGGACAAGGACATCAATATGAGCGAGAGCTTCTGATCGATATTTCTGATGAAGAACTGACTGGTCCCAATGAGACCGATCAGCAGAAGACGACCAGGCGATTGAGGAACGTGAAGCACAGAGAGAGGCGCGTCAATGCAGCAAGGCGCGCCGCTGCCATACGGAACCTTGATCACGACTTTCAGATGGTCGGAGATCAACCCGTACTACCCGACGCTCCAACCAACTTGACCGTGGCTGCCGAGATCATCAGAGCTATGCCCACTACACCGCAGATGCAACAAGTACTCACCTTGTTGGAGTCGGTCCAGCCACATCTCACTGGCGGACCAGGGACGACTCAGAGGACTTCAAGGTCCCGTGCCAGTCACTCTGTTTCATCCCCTCATGCTATCCGGGGTCAGCAAGGAATCGCAGGACAACTCGTGATCCATGACGCAGCAGCAAATCAACAAGGGGGTAAGAGAGCCAATGATCCTCCTGCTGCCGATCTTTGCGAGACGATCAACGCCGGTCGTGACGCTCGTTCTCAAATTGATGCACGACGAGCCGAGCGCATCTCAGCAGAGATCCGCAGACGAGCCGAGTTAGATCAACAACACGGTCCAATTGATGCTGATCAGGAGCAGCGACAACCCAGGGACAACCCGCCGCGCGACACCAGTCGCCAGCAGGGACGCGACCCACCACGCGATGACAACCGTCATCGCGACGAGCGACCACGCGACAGGGACAATCAACCAGACAATGACCCATCAGGCGATGATGACAACAACGATCGCCCACCACGTGGTCGCGACCGCAACCATCGTGGCGGCCGAGGTCACCAAGACCCGGAACTGAGTGGTTCTCCAAACCACCACTCGGGACGCCGTGATGATGCCAACCGCAGGCGACGTAGCCGGTCTTCGGCAGACAAGTATGATGGCTTTCTAGCTTTCTCCAGCCACATCAAGAAGGTCCAGCTGCCCAAGAAGTTCAAAGCGACTGGAATCGAGAAGTTTACTGGCAAGCAAGACCCGAAGCAGTGGCTGCGCGTCTACTCGACAGCAATCACCATGGCAGACGGTGACAACGATGTCAAAGTCAGGTACTTTCCAATTATGATGGATACTGCTCCACTGACTTGGCTTGAAGGTCTCCACCCCGGCTCCATCGACAACTGGGAGCAGCTCACGCGCAAGTTCACAGCCAACTTCCAGGGAACCTGGGCTCGGCCCGGAACCCGGTTTGAATTGGCATCCTGCAAGCAGCAGAAGGGTGAAACTCTGCGCAAGTACATCAAGAGGTTCTTTGAAAAAAAGGCCACCATCATCGACGTATCTGACAGAGAGATCATCGACTGCTTCCATGACGGCTTGTGGGCACGTGAGTTGCATCGCGAGTTCGGGAGGCAACGTCCAGAAACCATCGCGGAGCTCAGATGCATGGCTGCAGATTGGGCAGATCAAGACGATCATGAACGCGGGCGGTTTGACAAGCGCAAAGATAACAACAATTCAAGTGGCGGCAACGACTACGACAAGAGTAGTCCTGATCGCCGCAAGAACAACAAAAGGCATGACTTCAACCGCAACAAGCGCAAGCCAGACAACACAGTCGCGGCAGTCGAGCGCTCTACGCGGAAGAAAAGCACCCTGGATCTGGACGCAATCCTGAATGTCCCCTGCCCATATCACCCGCATGGTAAGCACACGATGGCTCAGTGCGCCCACATCAAGAGGGAGTTCGACAAGATGGAGTTTCCTGAGAAGAAGAAGCCAGTGAACAAAAAGAAAGACAATAACGACGATGATGACCAAGACAGTGGTTTGCCTCAAGTGAACAACGTCGTTGCAGTATTGTTCAGTGGTGAAAGCCTTACTCAGTCGAAGCGATCCAAGAAGCTATCTCTTCGTGAGATCATGGCAGTCGAACCAGCTACCCCTACCTATCTCAAGTGGTCAGAGGTCCCAATTACATTCTCCAGAACAGATCAGTGGACCAATTTTGCCAATCCAGGCAAATACCCCCTAGTACTCGACCCAGTCGTGGCGCAAGCCAGACTGACCAGGGTACTCATCGACGGAGGCAGCGGGCTCAACATCATCTTTGCCAAGATATTCACAAAGATGGGGCTCGACATCACCAAGTACTTGAAGCCCATGGAATCCCCTTTCTACGGCATTGTCCCTGGCAAAGCGGCAATTCCATTGGGACAAGTCACGCTACCAGTCACCTTTGGCACGGCGGCCAATTTTAGGACAGAGTACATCAAGTTTGAGGTGGCAGACTTCGAGACGTCATACCATGCGATCCTCGGGCGACCAGCCCTCGCCAAGTTCATGGCGATCCCGCATTACGTGTACCTCGTTCTCAAGATGACTGCTCCCAATGGAGTTATCTCTCTGAAAGGAGACCTCAAGACTTCACATGACTGTGATGTGGAAGCTGTGGAGTACGCAGCAGCGTCACAGGTTCCCACACAGATGATGGAAGTACTCGCCCTGGCCAGCAAGTCGAAGGAAGAAGGCTCAGAAGTCCCTGCCAAGAAGTCGACAAGCATGAGTTTCAAGCCCTCTGGAGAAGTACAGATCAAGACTGTCGATCTCCAGACGGGTGACTCATCCCAAACTGCCCTCATAGGGGCTAGTTTAGATTGTAAATAGGAAGACACGCTCGTCAAGTTCCTTCATGCTAATAAAGATATATTTGCATGGAAACCATCTGATATGCCTGGTGTTCCTAGGGAGCTTGCCGAGCACAATCTCAATGTCAGGAGAGACGCGAAACCTAAAAGACAACGCTTACGACGCTTCGATCAAGAACGCCGTAACGCCATCAAGGCTGAGATAGCTAAACTACTCGCGGCCGGCTTCATCAAAGAAGTCTTTCATCCAGAGTGGTTGGCCAATCCAGTCCTGGTGAGGAAGAAGAACAACAACGAGTGGCGTATGTGCGTTGATTACACAGATCTCAACAAACATTGCCCTTCAGACCCCATGGGTCTGCCGCGCATTGATGAAGTCATGGACTCTGTTGGCGGTCGTTACAGCCCAAATCCGACCACCAATACTCGGGAATAAACGAGGTTATATGCAACATTCCATGTACTTAGGTTTTATTTCTAATAAAGTTCCACGAGTTTTGGTGAGTGACACTTGTGCAGGTACAACTATGACAAATACGCTCTATTGGGGCCGAAAATGACCGAATCGGCCGAACGACTCTGTTCGGCCGGTTATCCCCCTTAGCCGTGCATGCCACCGGGAGCCGTCCACATCAACGAGCACCAAATGAACATGACAAATGACATGAGGACGGCAGCCATCTCTTCCCGGGCCACGACCACATCACCTCTGGCCCATAAACACACGAAGCCAATCACCAGGAGGCAGTCCAGAAGGCCCACAGAGCAGAGGCAGTGCTGGGGAGGCCGGCCACGGGCCAGGCCCAGTTCGGCCGAACTGGGGCCTTCGGCCAAACCGCCCCCAGCACCAGAACCGACTCCAGTGGCGAAATCCTGGCCCTTGGTGGCCAGGTCAGTGGATCCTGCGTTCGGCCGAACCCCCTAGTTCGGCCGAACCGCCTCTCCTCGCCCGAATCAAGGGGGGATATTCCCTGGATGCCTTGGAGGCTACCCTGCCTAAAACCGACCTGTGCAACTATAAATAGAGGGTCACTTTCACTTGCAAACACACACCAAGCCAAGGAGCTCATTTCCACTTTCATTCTAGTAGAGTTAGGATAGTTTAGTTGGGAGTTAGAGTTGAATCGAGCTGTGCCTCGGAGGTTCCGGAGTCGTCTTCAGAAGCTCTGGTAATAGCTCTTGTATCTTTTACTTTACCTTTTGTAAGACATTGAGTATCAATATAGTTATCTTTATCACTTTGCCTTTGTCATTATATACTTCACACCGGATATGAAGGCTATGGATACAGTTGAAGCCCAGGGTGGACAATCATTCCAGGTATGCACATATTGCAGTAAATTATAAGTAGTCCTTTGTCTTAGCTGGTTCCTCGTTTCTGCTCAATACTTGTGGTGAACTGTCACTGGGGTATTGTCAGGATTGCTTGCTCTTTCTAGAAGAGTGAGTAGTTATTGTCTAGTGTAGGTGTGGTACCTAGTCTGGATGGTAATCACGTCCGGCTGGCACTCAGATCAATGTTGCTAAAAGATTACCAACCCAAAATGTTGCATAATTATTTAATCAAGATTAAAGATTAACCCATCCCATGTAGAGCAAGCTAAGCATGATTACTACCCATGACTGAACTGACTACTAAAGGTTTCAAGGTTTTCATAAGAAAATCTAGTAAACCCTACCATAGGATTCACATCATATTGATTCAAAGCATGCATAAAGCGTAAATTAAAAGGTGTTACATGTTGTAAATTAAGGTAAAATGGAACATGCAGCAAGGACACTTGCCTTCATCAATCCTTTAGTAGTTACATCCTTGTCAATAGTCGATACTCTTTATCCAATGCTTCCCTGTGGAAATAAATACGATACCCTGGAATACTCCCGGGTGAAATGCTACATCGGTATCCGTGCACTTGCGGATTTATATCTGTATCGTAAGAATACCAATGAACACTACTTGCACCATTACTGGGATTGACAATCCTAATAGTGGACCGTAAGAAGTGTCAACAGACTCCACGGCAGGCTGCGCGCTACTATCCTTCCTTGATTGCTACTCAGGATATCACCAGATAGCCCTGAACAAGGAAGACCAGATCAAGACATCATTCATCACCCCCTTCGGTGCTTTCTTCTACACTACCATGTCATTTGGGTTGAAGAACGCCGGAGCCACATATCAACGAGCCATACAGAAGAGCCTTTCATCACAGATCGGCATTAATGTAGAGGCATATGTTGATGATGTGGTGGTCAAGACAAGGGATCCAGACAACTTCATTGCTGACTTACAAGAGACGTTTGACAATCTCAGAACCTTCCGCTGGAAGCTCAACCCGACTAAGTGTGTCTTTGGCGTACCAGCTGGCAAACTACTCGGGTTCATTGTAAGTCACAGAGGCATTGAGGCCAACCCTTCCAAGATCACGGCTATTCTCCAGATGGAAGCCCCAAAGAATGCTAAAGAAGTCCAGAGGCTTACAGGATGCCTCACGGCGCTTAACAGATTCATCTCAAGACTTGGAGAAAAGGGTCTCCCCTTCTTCAAGCTACTCAAGCAACACGACAAGTTTACTTGGACAGCAGAGGCGGATCAGGCGTTTGATCAACTCAAGGCTTACCTGACGACTCCTCCAATTCTCGTCGCTCCAGTTAAACATGATCATTTATTTTTATATATTGCTGCTACCACACATGTAGTCAGTACGGTTATCGTTGTCGAGCGGAAGGAAGAAGGCCATGTCTTTCCAGTACAGCGGACGGTCTACTACATCAATGAGGTACTCTCTGCGTCCAAGATTCGTTATCCTCAAGTCCAGAAGCTTCTTTATGCGGTATTCATAACTTCAAGAAAGTTACGACATTATTTTCAATCTTTTTCAATTACTGTTGTGACTAAATTTCCGCTGGGAGAAATTTTCAACAACCCGGATGCAACTGGATGGATAAGCAAATGGAAAGCGGAAATTGCCGCATATGATCTTACTTTTGCTCCACAGACGGCAATCAAGTCACAAGCCCTAGCTGATTTCACAGTCGAGTGGTTGGAAACTCAATATTCCAGATCAACTACTCGCCCAGAGCACTGGGTCATGTACTTTGATGGATCATTGAAGCTAGAAGGCGGTGGTGCAGGAGTTCTATTGATTTCACCCAAAGGAGAACAACTCAAATACATTCTTCAGATCTTATTTCAAGTCACCAATAACGAAGCAGAGTATGAAGCTATGATGCATGGTCTTCGTTTAGCGGCTTCGCTGGGTATAAAACGCCTCTGCGTTTATGGAGACTCAGTGGTAGCCATAAACCAAGTCAACAAGGATTGGGATGCCACAAAGGAGACGATGGATGCATATGTCAAAGAAGTTCGCAAGCTTGAACGTCACTTCATTGGTTTGGAATTTCATCATGTTGTCCGCGACTACAATGTAGCCGCCGACGCATTATCCAAACTGGGCTCCCAAAGAGTAGACGTCCCGGCCGAGATCTTCGTTCATGAATTGCATCATCCATCTATCCAAGAACCAGTCCTTGCGGAGAACACTCCAGATCAAACAAGGCCTGACCTCCAGGTTATGGTCATCGACACAGAATGGATGACTCTGTTCATCGAGTACTTACAGGATCACACTCTGCCAAAAGAGGAAAGTGAACAAGTCTGTATCAAACGCAGAGCCGCACACTATGTGGTGGTCGACAATACACTTTATCAACATGGGGCATCAGTCAACGTCTTGATGAAGTGTATCACAGCTGAGCAAGGCAGACAGTTACTTGAAGAAATCCATAGTGGCGTTTGTTGGCAATCACGCTGCCTCACGCACACTAGTCGGCAAAGCATACAGAGTAGGGTTCTTCTGGCCATCAGTGAAGAAAGATGCTGAAGATATCGTCAAGAGATGTCAGGGCTGTCAATTCTTCGCCCGCCAGCCTCATGTCCCAGCTCACGAACTACGCATGATTCCATTGTCCTGGCCCTTCGCATGCTGGGGTCTTGATCTTGTTGGTCCTCTGACAAAAGCCCCTGGTGGTTTCGAGTGACTTATTGTAGCCATCGACAAGTTTACCAAGTGGATTGAAGCACAGCCATTGGTACACCCGCGGGCGGAAAACTTGATCAAGTTCTTCGATGGAGTCATTCAGCGATTTGGTTTACCACACGAGATCATTACAGACCTCGGATCGGTGTTTACAAGCGACGCCTTTCAGAGATATTGTGATCAATATTCAATTGAGCTCCATTATGCCTCGGTTGCTCACCCACGAGCAAATGGACAAGTCAAGAAAGCTAATGGACTGCTATTACAAGGCTTAAAGCCTCAGTTATATGAACCCTTGAAGAAGTACAGTGGCAAGTGGGCTCAAGAATTGCCAGCGGTGCTCTGGGGGCTTCGCACGCAACCAAGTCGTGCAACCGGACAGACTCCGTATTTTCTGGTCTATGGGTCGGAAGCAGTCTTGCCTGCTGATCTCCTCTGGAACGCCCCACGACTGGAAAACTACGATGAACAAGTCGCTCAGCAAGAATGATTTCAAGACATTGACAGTTGTTAACACCAAAAATTAGCACCAGGAAGAGGCTGACATGTGAGCGGGATTCGGTGAAAGGATGCCATTCGGCTAAGGGGCTTTCTCTGAAGCATTCGGCAAAGACGCTCTGCGGTCGGGAATGCGTCATCATTCGGCAAGAGGACTGTTCCGCAGGTAGCATTCGGGAAGGCGTGATGACGTGGAAAAACATAAGGAAAAGGCCGGTTCGAACAAGGAACGCAATATGGGCACGAAGATTCGTCATTTATTTTTAGAAACAAGTATTGGAGTCGTGTCCGACTAGGAGTTGTATCAAGACCTGGGTAGATGGATTAGATGGTACTGCTGCTGTTGAATTTCC
>OAMR01000019.1:2782917-2833327 GCA_900205405.1 Echinochloa crus-galli | reverse complement strand
ATGAACCCGAACAAGTGTGCTTTTTGAGTTTCAGCTGGAGAGTTTCTGGGGTTTTTGATACATGAAGGAGGAATTGGAGTTGGTAAGAAAAGCATGAAGGCAATTGATGAAATTGTTCCTCCAACTAATCTTAAAGAGTTACAATCACTGCTTGGCAAGATAAATTTTGTGAGAAGATTCATATCAAACTTGTCACAAAAGGTGTTGCCCTTTTCCTCACTGTTGAAAATAAAAAAGGATCAAAAGTTTGTATGGGGTGACGAACAACAGAAGGCTTTTGATGAAATAAAAGAGTACATGAAGAAGCCACCAGTATTGGTGCCTCCACAATTGAACAAGCCTTTCAAGTTGTACGTGGCGGCCGATGCCCAAACTATTGGATCGGCCCTTATTCAAGAATTTGAAGGGAAGGAAAGAGTGGTTGCATACCTTAGCCGAAAGTTGCTAGACCCTGAGACAAGATATTCGGCTATAGGGAAGCTTTGCTTATGTGTTTATTACTCATGTACAAAATTTCGGCACTATTTACTAAATGCCAAATGCATTGTACATTCAAAATTTGATGTAATTAAGCACATGTTGTCAATGCCAATTTTGAATGGAAGGATTGGCATCTGGGATAATTGTCCCGAATGCAACGATGGGTATGTTGAATATAGGCACAATGATGTCAATCGCCGGTCTGTCCATGAAAGGATTGGCAGGATGCATCCTAATGATGATCGGCGTTATGATGATCAACCAAGAAAGAGGCATGCTGATTACAGGTGGGTTGATCATGAAGAAGAAGAAGATCATGCTTATGTCTGGCAAGAAGGACAATGGTGTCCACCTAGCTTGAGGAAGAGCCAAAAGAGAAGAGTACAACGCTTGAGGAATCAAGAATTGAAGCAAGCAAGGCCTAAGATGAAATCAATATGGCGTCGAAAGGACAAGCCTGAAGAAGATGGTCATTCGGCTCCTAGGAAGCGAAAGCCATTGCAGTTGAAATTTTTGGAGATTCAGAATTGGTCATAAAACAATTGAATGGTGAGTATGAATGCAAAAGTTGCCCGATATAGATGATGCCGAGCAATTTGGGTTAATGGCACAATTGATGTTGAATAAACAAGCTGTTTTTGAGAAGCCAGCCCAAAATCGGCACATGAAGCCACTGTACTTCTGTCTGGTCTCACCCGACATGTTCCAGGTTTTGATCTAAACGTTTTGTCCCTTTGTTAGTTTTCAGGCAAACTGACTGGCACGCTTCCGGATTCGAAAGCCCGGGCCACGTTTGAAGCCAGCTTTGTTCGGCTTGCTGTGTGCTTGGCGTGAAGTGCGGATTTTACGTCAACACACTTTTTGGCACGCACGGTGGGACACACACAAGTTTTCAAGATGCCTGAGTTGAGAGATATCATGGACGTAACTCTAGAAGAATTGTCTGAAGAACCCTATGCGTCGCCGGCGCCGGCACTGCCCACCACCACGGACGGCGGCGCCGCCGTCGCCGCCGCCGAGGAGGAAGGGAACTTGTGGCGGGTGGTGCCGGCGAACGAGTTGCGGTGCGTCGGCGCCGCGTGGTTGTGCTCGCCGGTGTAGGTGAGGATGAATGTGTTGTGGTCCGAGCGGCTGCGCTCCACCTGCTTCCGCGCCGCGCACCCCTTGGAGCTGCTGCACCGGTAGTATCCCCTGTTGATTCAATTCAACGAAATGAAGCAGAGCAGCAGCACCGCAGATCGATTTGTTTGCTCCGGCGCCGGTGGCAGGAAGGAAGCTAACGGAGAAGAACCAAGGGATGCGTTGCGAGCTGACCTTGGGCAGGGCTCTCTCTCCTTCCGTTCCTTCTCCTCCAGCATCAACGACTCGAGCCGGCGATCGGCTATGAGTACGTGTTCATTCGTTTGAAAGCCGATCTTTCGTCATGCTTACGTCACGCATTCGGCAGTGCGCTCCTTGCGTGCCTTGCCGATTGCCGAATGAGGTTTTAACTGCCGACAGATAGCTTCCCTGTAGCTATATGTCTCTCAAGATTGGCTTCGATGCCGCAAATATGGAACTGTCTGGTCTCACCCGGCATGTTCCAGGTTTTGATCTAAACGTTTTGTCCCTTTGTTAGTTTTCAGGCAAACTGACTGGCACGCTTCCGGATTCGAAAGCCCGGGCCACGTTTGAAGCCAGCTTTGTTCGGCTTGCTGTGTGCTTGGCGTGAGGTGCGGATTTTACGTCAACACACTTTTTGGCACGCTCGGTGGGACACACACAAGTTTTCAAGATGCCTGAGTTGAGCGACATCATGGATGTCACTTTGGAAGAATTGTCTGAAGAGCATCAACAGATGGTAAAGGCTGCTGCTGACCAATTCATTAACAAATGTTTACTGTCTTTCGCCAAGAACAGGAGTGGTGCACCTTTTCTCAAGTCTGATCTGCCAAGAGTTCTCCTTCCTGGGCAGTCTGATTTTACTGAAGAAGAAGAGAGGGAGGGATTCTCGGGCTTGTTATACAAAGCTTTGGGAGAGACAATGACCAATCACAATGCTGCGTTCTTAAACAGTTTTCGGCATATAATGATAAGCATTTTTGGTCAGCATGTAGATAAACCCTTTGAGCAGATACGGAAAAGGCCGGTTCGAACAAGGAAAGCAATATGGGCACGAAGATTCGTCATTTATTTTTAGAAACGAGTGTTGTAGTCGTGTCCGACTAGGAGTTGTGTCAAGACCTGGGTATAAATATAAACCCATGGCAGCTGTAAAAGGGATCGAATCAATCATACAACAAACCGGCCCCGTGCCAACATCGAGTCCTTTAGTCGAGTCGTCGAGTTCTTCGAGAGGAGTCATCGATCCGTCGACCTCCGTAAGTACCGGCAACCTTGTATCATGCTTAGTATCATGCGGTGGATTTAAGCTTTGATGCAAGTAGTCTTGTTACCATGCTTAGTATCATCCGGTGTATTTAAGTTGTGGTTTCAAGAAGGTTCCTCTGTTAGGTCATGAGCCATGCGGTGGGCTAAGATCTAGTATGGACCAAGTTATCGGCTCTTATTACGTTGCTTAAATCAAGAAGAAGCAAAGAAGTTGATGAGCGAGGTGCATGATGGATTGTGTGGAGCACATCTGTCAGCTTACCGAATGAAGTGGGTTATTAGAAGAACTGGATATTACTGGCCGACAATGTTGGAAGATTGCTTTGAATATTATAAGGGATGTCAAGACTGTCAGAAATTTGGAAACATTCAGAGAGTTCCAGCATCGGCTCTGAATCCCATTATCAAGCCGTGGCCATTCAGAGGATGGGGAATGGATTTGATTGGCCAAATAAATCCTCCATCGAGCAAGGGGCATAAGTTTGTACTTTTAGCAACAGATTATTTCACTAAGTGGGTTGAGGCAATTCCATTGAAAAAGGTAGCATCAGAAAATATGATTGAATTTGTCAAAGAGCACATCATTTACAGATTTGGAATTCCTCAAACAATATTGAGAAAGGTGGCATCAGAAAATATGATTGAATTTGTCAAAGAGCACATCATTTACAGATTTGGAATTCCTCAGACAATTACCACAGATCAAGGGACTCAATTTACATCTTCGGAGTTCAGAGACTTTGCTGAAAGTATGGGGATTAAATTATTGAATTCTTCTCCTTATTATGCTCAAGCTAATGGTCAGGCAGAGGCTTCTAACAAGATTATGATTAAAATTATACAAAAGAAGATTGATCAGAAGCCAAGAAGGTGGCATTCGGTACTCAATGAAGCATTGTGGGCTTACCGAATGGCCCCTCATGGGTCTACAAAAACGTCTCCTTATGAATTGGTGTATGGACATCATGCCATTTTGCCGTGGGAATTACAAACAGAGTCGAGGAGAGTGCAGTTGCAGAAAGATTTAAGTTCTAAAGATTACAGTAACTTGATGATGGACGAATTGGAAGATTTGCATATGATTCGTCTCAAAGCATTGGAAAATATTGAGAAAAATAAGATGCGAGTTGCCAAATATTACAACAAGAAGGTAAAAGTCAGGCAATTTGCAGAAGGAGATTTGGTTTGGAAAGCGATATTGCCGATTGGAACCAAATATGCAGCATTCGGCAAATGGTCTCCAAATTGGGAAGGTCCTTTCAGAGTGGTTAGATGTGTGCCTGGAAATGCATATATTTTGAAGACATTATTGGGAGAAGAATTTGCTTCTGCTATAAATGGAAGATATTTGAAGAGGTATTATCCCAGTATTGAAATCGATCGGTGATTGATATATTAAATTGCCGAACAGCCGATATTCGGGAAGAAATCGTCTTTAGAAGGAAATTAACAGAGACATTGGAGGAAAAGAAAAATGGCCAGTACTGAATGTATTGCCCTTAGCACAAAATATATTACATCAGGAGTTCATGCAAGATCACAAAAGATAAGTTTTATTGCCGAAATTCCATAAATCCCTAGTACAAACTACTGGAAGAGCCTGTTCAAAACAGACTGGGGATGAATGGAATCGGCAATGGCAGCACCATGGCCATCAAGACGATCAATGGAGGCGTCAATGTCTTCGATGTCTTCTGGGTTGCTGTTGGCGAAACCAACCGGCATCCTGGAATAGTCAGTGCCGGTGTGCGTCGACATGGCAACGAGACCCGTAGCGACGCCCAGGCGAACGCCATGGGAGGCCACCTCGTCGACACGGCCTGCCACCGCACCAAGGCGTGCCTCGGGTGTGTCCTCTTGGGCGTTCACCTTGTCCGCCAGCTCCTCCACCAGCGCCTTCAGTCGATCAAGTTCAGCATCACGCGCTGCAAGGTTACAAGGGGATAACAGATTAATATCATTTGGAGGACGAGATTGAGATTGAGCAGATTGCAGGACTCACCATCAATGACTTCGAGCAGCTGCTTGCGCTCGTGCTGCCATTCAAGATCTGCGATCCCGGCTTGCTTGGAGATGACCTCCAACTCGCGGCGAGTGTCGTCACGCTCCGCTTTGAATCGGCGAGCATCGCCGTCCGTGTAGCGGTAGTCGTCCGATTCGAGAGATCGATTGGACGAACTCGAAGAGCTGGACGCCGAAGGAGCAACGGCTGGAGCCGCAACTGGCGCACTAGCGGCGACAATCCATTGGATTACCCTGAGAAAACAAAGGGATTCGTCAAGGAGAGGGCAAATCTCGAGAAGAACAGAGAGAAGCAAGCGGACAATCTTTACCTCCGGCGAGCGCCACCGCGACTCCCTTCGGCCTCATCGGCGGCCGGGCGTCTCCTGTTGTTGTCGGCCATTGGAGTTTCCTCGGAATTACTGTGGATGGGGAAAAGAATGACTTGGGCCGGCAAGAGGTAGCGACGCCCAGGCGAACGCCATGGGAGGCCACCTCGTCGACACGGCCGGCCACCGCGCCAAGGCGTGCCTCGGGTGTGTCCCCTTGGGCGTTCACCTTGTCCGCCAGCTCCTCCACCAGCGCCTTTGGGTGTTTATTTATAGAACCCGCAGACGAGATCGTGGTCGGAGATCGTGGCGCACATCCCAAAATTTCGGAAGGTGGAAAGCCCCACGAACCGAATAGTGCTGCAAGGTTACAAGGGGATAACAGATTAATATCATTTGGAAGACGAGTTTTGAATTGAGCAGATTGCGGAACTCACCGTCAATGGCTTCGAGCAGCTGCTTGCGCTCGTGCTGCCATTCGAGGTCCGCTATCCCGGCTTGCTTGGAGATGACCTCCAGTTCGCGACGAGAGTCGTCGCGCTCCGCCTTGAATCGGCGAGCATCGCCGTCCGTGTAGCGGTAGTCGTCCGATTCGAGAGATCGATTGGACGAACTCGAAGAGCTGGACGCCGCAGGAGCAGCGGCTGGAACCGCAACTGGCGCACCAGCGGCGCCAATCCATTGGATTACCCTGAAAAAACGAAGAGATTCGTCAAGGAGGGGCCGAATGAAAGTATTAAAGATTGCTGAGGACTCTGCATCTATGCATCCGGTCTCGAAGCTGAATTCACAAGGGAGAGTGAGATTGTCATAGAACATCAGATGAAGCTGAAGCTGGTTCTTGATGAGAAGAAGAGCTCTCCAAGATTGGGTCCAATGAGATTTCCTCTGAGACTGAAAAAGAATCAATGCCGATGGAGGGAAACTTTAAAGATAAAATAGTGAGAAATTTTACCAATCACTGAAGCAGTGGGAACCAGAGGGGATTGGCAAAGCCTTTGAAGAAAAGCTCAAACAATTCTCCAATGCTCTTATTGATAGGAACAGTGGAGGCGGCTTCCCCATAGGTTTGACAGCCTTTGGTGCTCTGGATTTCTCCTTCTTGATAATTGACTGAAGGAAAGTGTCGGCTGTTGAGGTCAATGGAGACAATTTGGTGCATGTACAATTGCAGCCACATCTGGACGAACCACCAGGGACCATTGACACAGGAAATTTTCTTGTTGGTGTGCATCTGATAAATGGTCTGATGGAGCATGTGATAGACACTTCCCAGGAGATATTTCCCGAGAGGGATAAGTAACAATCAGGCTGAGTATGAGGCATTACTCAAAGGGCTCCAATATTTGAAAGAAGCAAAAGCCATTGCAGTTGAAATTTTTGGAGATTCAGAATTGGTCATAAAACAATTGAATGGTGAATATGAATGCAAAAGTAATATCTTGAGGAATTACTATGAAGAATGCAAAGAAATATTAAAGAGCTTTCGATCAGTAATTTTGCAACACATTCCTAGAGGGGATAATGGAGAGGCAAATAGATTGGCCCAAAGTGCATCAGGTTACAGAGAAAATCAAGAGGTATTTGCTACTGATGACTGTGCTTTCGGGAGTAGTTTGGCAGAAGGTGATTGGAGGAAAGAAATTGCCGATTATTTGGAGAATCCATCCCAGAAGGTTAGCTTTTTGGGAGTATCAAGGCATAGATTGTTTCTCAGGCAAAGACTGGGGAGAAGGTCCTGTTGCACCAGCCAGCAGTGATCAACAGCCGATCGAAGCAGTCGACTCTCATAGTAATTTTTGATGGAGAATCCAATTGATGGAACTGATGGAAAATTAGGACGTGGATTTGTGTCGGCCGATAAATTGGAAGAAGTGGACATTGGAAACAAAGAATATGTGCTTTTCTCTAAATATTCCAGATGATCAGTTGGCTAGTATGGCTGTGACTGGGATGCTACCTGCAATTCGTGAAAAGCTGTTCGGTATAGAGTTTGAAGATCTGAGTCAGTTGTCAAAGAAATTGACATTGATGAGTAACCAAGCATATGGCCTCAAGAAAGATGGTAGATTTGCCAAGCAAAATGATGTAGCCGATATTTACAACCAATTCCTCGAAAGAGCAGATCAAAAAGATGAGTATGAGGACAATGAAGAAGTAGCTGCAACAGAAATAGTGTGGGGCAAAGAGCCGATTGCAGTGAATCAGAAGTGGATTAAACAGACCAAGGGCACATATGATTTTGATGTGACTAAGGCAGACAAATTGTTTGAGTTCCTGGTGAAAGAAGGCCGGCAGATTCAGCTTGGAAATGTTGGGCGTTCCTGGTCAATTCCGAGATAAAAGTATCCTTTATCCCGAAATTGAAGGGGCATGTGTTAACACCAAAAATTAGCACCAGAAAGAGGCTGACATAGTATCATGCGGTGGATTTAAGCTTTGATGCAAGTAGTCTTGTTACCATGCTTAGTATCATCCGGTGGATTTAAGTTGTGGTTTCAAGAAGGTTCCTCTGTTAGGTCATGAGCCATGCGGTGGGCTAAGATCTAGTATGGACCAAGTTATCGGCTCTGTTAGATTTCGGCAAGATCTAGCAGATTCATTAAGTTACCCCGTGTTGCTTCGTTTTACTATGTGCTTGATTCACGCAACACACCTTTGCCCAATCTAGACTGGTCGGGTTCGGTTCTAGACCGTAAAACGATGAAAGAACCGCGGCGTCCATATAGCCCATATAGCCGAATTCGAAACAGTCTAGGTTGCCACGTGTCGCGGGTTCGAGCTTGTCGGTATCGTGTAGATCTTGACAGAACCGGGTATCATGCGGTAGATGCAGGTTTTTGGATCGTCTTAGAGCTAATCATCCGGAGGATTAGAATTCGATTCGATCTGATAGATCTATCTTTACCGATCAGGCTTGTTCCTTCGCCACGGACCCCGATTCGGCTAAATAGCCGCATTCGGTAGTGCTCTCACGAGTGAACGTGTGTTCGTGGGTTTGCATTGGACAATGAATGCTTTTAGCCTTTCACGATTAGATTGTATCATGCGGTGGATTGATCTAATCTGATTAGTGGTGTGGTCTCAAACAAGTCGTATCATGCGGTGGATTAACTTGTTTGCTATCATGCTTGACGGGTGCTGCTTTCGGCCTATGCATTCTTGTTTCAATGTAAATTCGCGACTGCGTTGTGGGTTCATATTAAACATTGAATGCTTTTAGCTTTTCATGGTTAGATTGTATCATGCGGTGGATTGATCTAATCTGATTAGTGGTGTGGTCTCAAACAAGTCGTATCATGCGGTGGATTAACTTGTTTGCTATCATGCTTGACGGGTGCTGCTTTCGGCCTATGCATTCCTTGTTTACTGCGAATTTATGATCATGTTTCACCCTTTATTTATTCTCATATCATGTCTGTCCTCGTTAATCGGTCAAGGATATACCTGGCTCTCTTTGTTTATTTAAAGACCGATCTTACGTCATGCTGATGTTGTGCGTTCGGCAGTGCGATTCTTACATGCTTCCACCGATTGCCGAATGATATTCTGAGTAACGACAGATAGCTTGTCCGTAGCTATATGTCTCTCGAGATTGGCTTCAATGCCGTAAATATGGAACTGTCTGGTCTCACCCGGCACGTTCCAGGTTTTGATCTAAACATTTTTGTCCCTTTGTTAGTTTTCAGGCAAACTGACTGGCACGCCTCCGGAATTCGAAAGCCAGCGGCGCTCATTCAGAACACACGCTATCTCGAAGGGCTACGGCGCTACCATCAGCGTTCTGTCCAACCTCGCTCCTTTGTCATTGGAGACTTGGTTCTTCGGCGCGTTCAGAAGACAGATGGCCTACATAAGCTCATGTCAAGATGGGAAGGCCCGTTCCTGGTAAAACAAGTCATTGGTGCTGGTACTTATCGTCTCCAAACTCAAGAAGGCGACAAGTTGCCCAGCTTGTGGAACATTGAACACCTGAAGAAATTCTACCCGTAAAAGGGTCTCCAGGTTCTTGTATTCTTTATAATCATCAGATTAATAAAGTTACTTATCCACCTTGTCAAGTATTTACTTGCAATGATTACATTTTAATCTCATCAGAGATCCCTATGTCATGCTTTTTCTTTCATAGCTTTTGCCCAAGGTGGTTTTTTATATAAACCAGTCGATAGAAACCAGGACTGCTTTCCTTCAAGCGGCGCCAAGCCTCATAAGTCCTGCTGTATTTCATGACATATATTTCGATTCAATTTTTGCCTTTGGGTTACGTGTTTTGCATACAGCCAGCACTTTGCTCATGCAGCTTTTCGGGATGGCTTTCAGTGGCCACCGACTAGTTCTGGCGCTCGACACACCCACTCCAGCGACAAAGTTTCAGCTCAGACATGCGAGCACCGACTAGTAAACTAGTCATATCGCCAATGGTTGTCATGAAACCTTTGCGCGACTTCTCCAACAGGAGAACGTACCATTACACATGTGGTCACCTTTCTCAACAAAGAACCCTGCGTTCAGCTTTTGAATTGTCATGAAATTCAAAAGACCAGGGATAGTCGTCATGACTACTGGGACTAGTAAACTAGTCATGTCCAGATTTGATCGCCAGTGGTTTCCATGAGACCCTTGTGCGACTTCTCCAACAGGAGAATTGACCATTACACACGTGGTCACCTTTCTCAACAGAGAACCCTGTGTTCAGCTTTTGATTCGTCATGAGATTCAAAAGACCAGGGATAGTTGGTTATCCAACTAAGTCAAAAGAAGCCAAGACTACTCTCACCAGAGGATGGCGCCAAGCCTCAGAAGTCTTGGTAGAGGAACGCCAACCTACACACGGTTGCAGCAGTCTACCTCGTTTCTTTTGATGTTTTACAAGGATGCGCTGCTCTGTGTCTTGCGCAGGACTACATCAGGCTCCTTTTAGCAGAGCTTATTCAAGCCTCTATTTCGCGTACATCAGTATTGCGTTTCATTTGTGCGAAGTTAAGTACTCCCACTATATGTGGCACCTTGGCTCTGCATCAGCAACCATCTGAAGTCTTCAACAGACTAGTTTTGATGAACTTTTGTTCTGACAAGATCAAGTTCACAAATTTCTTTCGACCTATGGTCTGCGCACTCGAGTACTTTCGCATGAATTTTACTACATCAGTAGTTTTCAATTACTAGCCTGCTTGATCTACACATGATCTTTGCACTTATTGTTATAAGTTATTATGGCTATGTTTTTTCGTACTGCAAGTACTTGATTATGCTTTAATTGCAACTCATCAGACACAACAGTGTGACATACGACTAGCTTACACATAGCACAAGTCATAATCAAATAAAGTTGCATTAATCAAGTATTTCTCAATGTTTCACACCATTGTTTTCAATACAATTCATTGTATTTCTTACAAGTCACCAGACTAACTATTGCTCTAATGAGTTGACAAACTCTTCGGCAAGTTGCTCTATTTCAGCTACAAGGCCGTCATATTGCTCCGTCGTGACTCCAGCCGGCAGATACTTCAACTCTAGCGTGGCTGACGAGTTGTGCGCCTTGAATAGCACAAGAAGCTTGTTGACGCATTCCTTCAGGGAGGCCTTGTAGTAGTCAGTGACCTGCTCTGGTACTTGGCGGAGGCGATCAAGAAGTGACTGGCTCTGAGCAGCTTGGTCTTCTGGCGCGAGCATCTCCAGGATGGGCTCTACGGCTTCTTCCAACTCTCTTCGTGCAGCCACCAGGTTGTTCACTTCAAGTTGCTTATCTTGAGCCAGCTTCAGACTTGTCTCGATCTGCTTCTCCATGTCCTGGCGGATTTGGCGTTCTTTGGCGAGTTTTTCTTGGAGCTTGGCATTCTCCTCGATCTTCCGCTCCGTCGAGTTGTACCAGCTGGTGGAGTCACTTTTGGCATCTATCAGTTTCTTTTTCAAGCCTGCACAAGACAAGATCAGGCATTATTCCATGAACAAGTCTAGCATCAGCAAGACCATGGACAGCGGGAGTTACAACTTACTGCTATTTTCTTTGGTCAAGTTTGTGACTCGTCCATCCAGGCGGTCCTTGATGTCTTCGAGACCGGTGAGTTGATCGCTGAGGTAGTCGAGTTCTTTCTTGTGCTCCTCCTTTGCCTTCTCCAGCTCCTCGCACTTCTCGGTCAAGTCAGCAGACAACTCTTGAATCCGTGCGCTGAGCCGGGCGTCACCAGGCTTCTCGATGACTTCCACCAAAGCCTGCATAAACAAGGCATTATAAACTACTCTATGCAGCCAATGCATGAGTTAGAGGTTATAAGACTCGCCAGAGCTTTAAGAAAGTGGTCGCGGAGCTAATCGCCATTTTTCCCTGGCTTCACTGCGGTAACCTCAACCTGTATATCAAGTCATTGATTCATTATACAGTTATTTCTTGCAAATTTATATACATGTTCATAGACTACTTACAGTATCCAGCTGAGTGTCGCTTGTTCCCGCAAGATTAACGCCGACTTCAGCGCCTTCAGTGCTGGGTGTCGGCTGGTTTGTTTCCTGTGTTTCCTTGCAGAACACAAACTGGAGTCAGTACTCGTACCATAATCAAAAGAACGCGAACTACAAGTCAGCTATGCATGGCATACCTGGGTGGTTGGACCCTCGACTACATCAGTAGTCGGTGCGATGATGTCGCTGGGCTCGGCACTTGGACGATCGCCTGCTATAGCTTGTAATGGCGGCTTCTCCAGTGGTGCCTCTTTTTCAGCAGCAGCTGAAGGATCGGCGGCGACTACTTCAGTGGTAGTCATCTCTTCAGCAATAGCTGGAGGCTCGGCAACCGCTTCTGGTGCGTCCAAGGCAGCGATTTCTGGTACTTGAGTGGTGGTCATCTCTTCGGTGGCGGCCGGGGTTTCCATAGACTCCTCTGCAGTGTCACTTGGGGCCTTCTCTGGCACTGGATTGGGCCTGCATATCAAGACATATATCTATCATTCAAGTTGACATTGACAAACAAACAATGCAAAATGAGTGGGCGACTACTTACAGTTGTGGTGGCGCTGGCGCAACAAGCGGCTTGAAGTTGATCCTCATCAGAGGCTTGACCTGCTTAGTGCTGGTAGTACTTCCAGTGGCAGTACTCGCCGTGGCGCTGCTACTCGAGGATGGTTGCGGTGAAGTTATCATTGATGACAAGCGGATGCGCTTGTTAGCCTCTCCGATTGGCACAGTGTTGTTGTTTTGGCTTGTCGTCCTTTTCCTTCTTGCAGTGCGAGGCACCTCCGGCACTACAACAAGTACAACAACAGTTGTATAAAGACTACTATGCTCATAAAAGACAGGATGAAGTGTTCAGATACTTACCATGAATCCGCACAGGCGATTCGACTTCTTCCTCTGGCTCCGAGTCTTGGATTTAAGTAACTCGTGCGCCTTCAGCTAGTCCTTCCGCACTGGGAGTCCTCTCAGAGTCCTCCTCCTCCAAGTCTTCCTAAGTGAGTGGAGAGCGTGCGGGTTGTACAGGCTACACAATCAAGATATTATCAAGACAGATCAAGACACATCAAATCAGAAACAAGACAGAGTTGGGTTTCACGACTACTTACGAGTGGGACGTTCTCAGCAGAGAACTCTCCGATGATGATCGGCTTGCCGTTCACACCAGTGAACATCTTGCTTAGCCGTCTCAGCACCTCGTCGTCGGAGATCTCCTCAGCCGACATGCGGGAGCCATCTGACAGGCCCTCATACTCGAATCCGAGATGAGCGCGCTCTTGGAGTGGCTGGATTCTCCGCTTCAAAAAGCTGAAGGCGATGCCGACCCCAGTGAGGCCTTTGCTCTTCAGCCACTCGACCCGCTCCATGTGCGCGGGCACATCTCTTGCTTCAGCAGTAGAGGGGCGACGGTTCCAGTTGCTGAAGTCGCGCGGGTACCAATTGTCCTTCTCGGGACAGCTCAATGAGTGGTTTCCTGCTATATTTCAACACAAGACAAGATTAATCAGCAAACAACAAGTCGACAGTACAGGAAAAGAAGTCTAGCATGAGTACACTTACCGATTGTGAACCACTTGCTCTTCCATGTTCCACAGGAGTCCATGACGGGCATGTCGAACCACTTTGCCCTCATGCCCTGACGGAACTGGATGCCAGCCCCGCCGACTACTTCTGTTCGTTGGTGTGTAGGCTGTGGTTTCAAGTGATACAAGCAGCGGAATAGTGGAAAACTAGGCTTGATTCCTATGAACGTCTCACAAGCGTGGACGAAGATAGAGAGATTTAGAATCCCATTGGGGTTCAGATGGTGGAGTTAGAGTTTGTAAAAAGCAAGGAATTCCTTGAAGAAAGAAGAGATTGGCAGACCCACTCCACGCTCGCAGAAAGAAAGGAATAAGGGGATTTCTTGATTATTCTCAGTGGGCCAGAGTTGTTTCTCACATGACTTCCACTCTAAGGCGTCTTGGGAGAGAAGCAAACCTTGCTCCACGAGATGGTCAAGTTCTGCTTCAGTAGCGGTGCACTCCTTCCAGGCGAGCCTTGGCAGCGGCGGCGAGTTGTACACCGCCTTTGTCATGGTGTCCCTCACTATGTCCCGCCTCCCAGATCTGCGTGATCCCTCAGCGCTCTTAGCGCCAGCGCCGGCATTCTTCCTTGCTCCCTCCTTCTTGCCCATCGTTGAGAACACTCGACGAGCGGAACAGATGCGAGCTCAGGGGCTTGGAGGCTGGATTCGCAAGGCTCGGGGGCTTAGGCTCAGAGCGTTTGCGGCGCAAGGCGTTGGTTGAGATGGCTTAGTGATTTTTTACCAAGGCAGATCGGGATTTATAACCCTTCAGGGTTAGGGCTACAGTAAAGTCAGGCGCGTCAGCGCGGCACATTCTGTTTTTCCCGCCGATTTTTTCGGGATAACAGAGCGATATCCGGATTTCAGTTGAGCAACAGATGGCAAGATTTATCCTGATCTTTAAACCAAAGGCTCGGGGGCTGCTAGTGGATAATCTGGGATTTGATTTCCGAAATTTAAGGAATAATTATTTTTGGAACTTCGACTGGTTTTCAAGACAACTACTCGAAGCTCGGGGGCTACACCCAATGGGTGCACCTATTCGGCGCACACCATTGAACTACTCGAGATGAAGACAAGAAGATTGCTTTTGATCCTCCGACTAGTTTTCATGCAACTACTCGGAGGCTCGGGGGCTACACCCATTGGGTGCATCAACAGATGCACACCAATGTAAACTACTCGTCAGAGAAGACTTGAGCGTCTTGTGCTTAGCTCCAACTAGTCGAAGGCATGATTCAAGACTTGAAGCAAAGGTGCAAGATGCTCGGGGGCTTGTAGGACCAGGATCCCTAAGGCCATTCATACAGAGGATTAAACCACTCGGCAGGAGAGTGTTTGGTCCGACTACTTCAAACTAGTTGGCTATGGTGCAAGACGGCGTAGTCGACTAGGGTAGACTAGTTGTATACTGATAGGAGACTCCCCAAAATATTCTGTTGTAGTACTCCGAGTTGTATACGACTAGGACAAATAACCGACTTGTAACTCTGCTCCCCGGACAATATAAGGCGGAGCAGAGACCCCTTAGAAACAAGGCCAACAGGTCTAAGACAATCTGAGACAACTAGAGATAACCAATCTGACACACATCTGTACACCAGTACAGACGCGCGGATAATACAATCAGCCATAAAGGACGTAGGGTGTTACGCGGTTCGCGGCCCGAACCTGTCTAAATTGTATTGTTCGTGCACTATTGTTCCTCAGAACTCGGCGAGACCCACACAAATCTACTCGCTGGGGTATCCCCGGTTAGACATGCTCGACATAATTCGTCGACACAAGCCTCCCAGCGCACTAGCTTCTCGAGCCATAGCCAAGCCCAGAGCTTTCAGCCCCCGAGCTTAGGAATCTCCTTGGCGGAGCCCCCGAGCCTCGAGTAGTTGCAACATGTCTGGCCAAAGGAGGAGTGCTGGAGCTGGTTCCCGTAGGGGCGGAAAGAAGAAATCACTGATCTCGGAGTCATCGGCAAGGCCGGTGTATGCAGTGCCACCAATGCCATCAGTGGCATGGAAGAAGTACACCGCAAACTCCGACGACCTCGCCGAGCTAGTTGTACAAGGTCTGCTTCTTGATGCTATTTCTCTTGAATGGATGTCTTGTTACAAAAAGCTTTATCCCACCAAAAACAATCAAGAAATCCCTCTTTTCATCTCTTTCTATGAACGAGGAGTAAGATTGCCAATCTCTTCTTTCTTGAAAGAACTCCTTGCGTTTTACAGTCTCCATCTACATCATCTCAATCCCAATGGGATCTTGCACATTGTTGTCTTTGTTCATGCCTGTGAGGCTTTCCTGGGTATTGAGCCCAGTCTTTCTCTCTTCCGCACTCTCTTCCACATCAAACCACAACCCACAAATATTAGGATTGAAGTGGTAGGAGGTGTCGGAATCCAATTCCGCCAAAATATGAAGGCGAAATGGTTCGACATGCCGCTGATGGATTCTTGCGGTGCCTGGAAATCCAAGTGGTTCACTATCGGTAAGGTTACTCGAATATCCTGATTACTCGAATAAACCAGTCATGAATCCAATTTAATCACTTTTCTGTCATCTTGAACACAGCAGGAAACCACTCATTGAGCTGTCCTCCCAAAGATGGATGGTACCCAAAGGACCACTCCAACTGGAACTCCCGCCCAAGTGCAACTGAAGCCCAAGATGTACCCACTCTGTTGAGTCGGGTACAGAGCTTGAAGACACGAGGATTGACTGGAGTCAGGATCGCCTTCAGCTTCATGAAGTGAAGGATCCAACCGCTCCAGGAACGCATCCACCTAGGGTTCCAATACGAGGGGGAGTCTGACCCCACACGCGCTGCTGCTGAGGTTGTCTCTGATGAGACAGTCCTGATAAGGCTGAAGCGCATGTTTGCTGGTGTTCATGAAAAACCAGTCGTCGTGGGGGAGTTGTCCAGGGACAAGCCACCAACATGGGTAAGTACATGCTTTGGATATTTACTCCACTCTTGATATGGAGCTTGAATATATATGTTCCACTCTTGATATGGAACTTGAATAACATAACCTGAGTTGTTTGTCGTCTTGAATTAGGATCATTCGAAGGATCCTATCACTACAGAAGATTGGGAGACACTAGCTCGCAGTGAGTCTGAAGAAACCGTCAGTGATAGAGGTCTCGGCACAACTGACGCTGATGATGAGGCCGTGGAGGACTCGGATGTCAGTGTGCCACCAGTCATTATTACTGCCAGTAAGTGTCTTGATCACTTTATAAACAATTGGCAGCAATATTGTGAAATTAAGATCATGTCTTGTAATGTTTTTCAGCAGCTCCCGACTTGCCTGCATCCGCCAGGAGGAAAAGATCATCTGTGAGCAAGTCGGCGAAAGCAGGGGACACCGTACCCAGTGGGGATCCGTCCAAGAGGATCAAGATTTCCCACCAAATTACAGCACCACAAGGGTCGTCCACCTCAAGTGCTTTGGCAAGCACAACAATTGGAAGCACCACCAGCATGAGGCAAGCAAAGCCTGTACCAAGGTTCCAGGTCAAGCCGAGGAGAGCTCCATCGCCACCGAAAAGGTAAATAAATGTTCTCTGAAGTAGTTTATTATGTAAGCTTGGATACTGATATGCTCTTGTCTGTTGATAGTACTCCATACCAAATTCTTGCGACGGCAATGCAGCAAAGTGAAGCGGAACAAATCGCCGAAAAAGAAGTTGCACCCAATCAAGGCGCATCGTCTGCTCTGCCAGGTGCTAGTACTAAAGAAGAGCCATCGATGCAGTTGGTTGTTGCTGAAGCACACCAACAAGTCAAGGCGGCTGCAGAAGTCGAAGAATCTGCTGATCTCGCAATCGCTGCTCTGCCTCAGACTACTGATGTAGTCCCATCATGTGAACAGGTATGTAATGAAGTCTTGAATCAATAATCCTTTATACTTCTCCTTGTACCATGTTGATACAAGTACTCGTTGAATCGTGCAGGCTGGCGCGGGTTCGCAAACAGAACAACTCGAAGGAGTCACGCCCCAGTCCGCCGAAACCAATACCGAAGAAAACCTGGAGAATGTAAGTGGATCTAACTGTGTACTCTTGATATACACAATCAGCAATTGAATGTTGACAGCCGGAATCCATCTCTGCAGATACCAGTTGAGAGCAAGACAGCTTATGATCCAGCCGCCGAACTACGGAAACACCTTGCATTGTCGATGGTAAGGTCTTGAAATCTCAATCCAATCAACATATGTATTCACAAATGATATTTGCGAATTCAATTGAATGTGCAGGCACTCGTCGACTTGGTTGAAAAACCAGGAGACGCCAAGCTAGTGGCTCGCATCCATGAACTTGAAGAGGACTTCACAAACACATGTGAAGAACTCGACAAGGTGCGGACCCAATATAGCACCGACAAGAAGAAGTTCTCTGATGAGAAAGAATGGCTAGAATCTCGATCAACTGCCTTGGCCAAGGAGAACTCTGGTGAGTAATCCCGACTTGTTCTTCAGCATAGAGTAGTTAGCAGTACAAATGATATGAATTTATGTACTGCAGAATTGAAAAAGCGAATCACAACAGAAAAGGGGCAAACCACGAGTTGGTATAACCTTGCCCAACGCCAAGCTGAGGAGATCGACAAGCTGAAGGTTGAACTCAGTAAAGAGTAGCAGATCCGTGCAGACATGGAGAATCAACTTGTTGAATCTGACAAGTGCCGGAACTAGTCGGTGAATTCTGCAAAGTCACCCTGAAAGACTGCACCAACAAGCTCCTGGCACTCTTCAAGGCGCACAATCCAGCAGCCAAGCTTGACGTGAAGTATCTCCCGGCTGGCACATCAGAAACTCAATATGAAGCGCTTGTAGCTGAAACAGAGCCGATGGCCACCGAGTTTGTAGACTCATTACAATAGGTCATCAATATGTAACTTGTACTGAGATGCCAATGTAATGATAACAACATTGTGTCTGTTGTATAACTTTTGAATCAAAATCCATATCATTGTCTTGATGTTTATCTGATATGAACAAGTACTTGTAATACTAAGGCCTCAAAAGTCGTTACGACTTGTTTACTATAGTAAACTGAAGTTGGTCATGTGTAGACCTGATAGGCCAATAAGATCATGCAATCGTACAGGTTGTGCTGGGACCCAAGGTCAAGAGAGAACAAATGTCTGTTAGTAACAGAACATCGCCTCAACAAGTCACATAAAGGACTCGAGTGGTTGCTGATGCAGAGCCGAATTACTTCATGAAAGTAGTCTGTACGATCAATTGCATGAACATATGAGAGCAATGTGTATGCCTCTGATTAATGCAAGGAAAATCTGTTGATTTCCTATTGTGCATGAATAAGGAGTCTGATGTAGTCGGCACAAGACTCAGAGCAGAAACTCCATGATCATCAAAAGATTGGAGACAAACATCAACGACCGTGTGTAGGCCGGTGTAGCTCAACCAGGACTGATGAGGCTTGGCGCCGCATTAAAAAAGTAGTCGTGGCATCTTTTGATTAGTTGGATGAGCAACTATCCCTGGTCTTTTGAATCTCATGATAATTCAAAAGCTGAACACAGGGTTCTCTGTTGAGAAAGATGAAAAAATGTAACTCTATTGATCTCTTGATAATCAATAAGGTACATGAACATGTTCTGGAACCCCATTGCTATGGGTAGAACTTCCTTAGATGTTCAATATTCAATACATTTGGTAGATCTTCGCCCTCTTGAGTTTGTAGGCGGTATGTTCCAGCCCCAATGACTTCTTTGACAAGAAACGGACCTTCCCATCGAGACATGAGCTTGTGCAGACCATCGGTCTTTTGTATGCGCCGTAGCACCAGGTCTCCAATGACGAAGGAACGAGGCTGGACAGAGCGTTGATGGTAACGACGTAAGCCTTCTAGGTAGCGGGTGTTCTGAATGAGCGCCGCCACTCGAGCTTCTTCAACGCCATCAATGTCTTGAAAACGTTCTTGTTGGGCAACTTGTTCATCATAGTTTTCTAGTCGCGGAGCGTTCCAGAGAAGATCAGCTGGTAACACTGCTTCAGATCCGTAGACTAGAAAATAGGGAGTCTGCCCAGTCGCACGACTTGGCTGTGTGCGAAGCCCCCAGAGTACCGCTGGCAGTTCCTGAACCCACTTGCCGCCATACTTCTTGAGAGGTTCATAAAGTCTGGGCTTCAAGCCTTGTAGTAATAAGCCATTAGCTTTTTCGACTTGTCCGTTGGCATCCAGATGAGAAACCGAAGCATAATGTATCTCGATCGAGTACTTGCTACAGTAGTCTTGAAACGCATCGCTTGTAAAAACTGAGCCCAAATCTGTGATGATCTCATGAGGTATGCCAAATCGTTGAATGATTCCGTCGAAGAATTTGATTAGATTGTCAGCCCGTGGATTCACCAGAGGTTGTGCTTCAATCCACTTGGTGAATTTGTCAATGGCCACGATCAACCACTCGAAACCACCCGGGGCCTTAGCTAAAGGGCCGATGAGATCAAGACCCCAACAAGCAAATGGCCAAGATAGTGGAATCATGCGGAGTTCGTGTGTAGGTACATGGGCCTATTGAGCGAAAAACTGACACCCTTAACATCTCTTGACGATATCTTCAGCATCTTTCTTCGCCGATGGCCAGAAAAACCCTGCTCTGTATGCCTTTCCGACTAGTGTGCGCGAGGCAGCATGGTTGCCGCAAACGCCACTATGGATCTCTTCAAGTAATTTTCTGCCTTGATCAGCAGTAATACACTCCATCAAGACGTTGACAGATGCCCCACGTCGATAAAGTGTATTGTTGACCACCACATAGTGTGCAGCCCTGCGTCTGATACGGACTTGTTCACTTTCCTCTTTGGGTAATATATGGTCCCGTAAGTACTCGATGAATGGAGTCATCCAGTTGGTGTCGATGACCATGACCTGGAGGTCAGGCCGTGGGTGTTCTGAAGTACTATCTGCAAGGACTGGTTCTTTGATAGATGGATGATGTAATTCGTGGACGAAGACTTCTGCCGGGACGTCTGCTCTTTGTGAGCCCAGTTTGGATAAAGCGTCGGCGGCTACATTGTAGTCACGGACAACATGATGAAATTCCAAACCGATGAAGTGACGTTCAAGCTTGCGAACCTCCTTGACATATGCATCCATTGTTTCCTTGGTAGCATCCCAATCCTTGTTGACTTGATTTATAGCTACTGTCGAGTCTCCATATACACAGAGACGCTTGATTCTGAGTGAAGCCACCAGACGAAGACCGTGCAGAATGGCCTCATACTCTTCTTCGTTATTGGTAACTTGAAAGAGAATTTGGAGAACATACTTGAGTTGTTCACCTTTAGGTGAAATTAGGAGCACTCCTACACCACAGCCTTCTAGCTTCAATGATCCATCGAAGTACATGACCCAATGTTCTGGACGAGTAGCTGTTCTGAAATATTGAGTTTCCAACCAATCGACTGTGAAATCAGCCAAGGCTTGAGACTTGATTGCCGTCTGTGGAGCAAAAGTAAGATCATATGCAGCAATTTCTGCTTTCCACTTGCTTATTCACCCAGTAGCATCAGGATTGTCAAAAATCTCTCCCAGCGGAAACTTAGTCACAACAGTAATTGGATATGCTTGAAAATAATGTCGTAACTTCCTGGAAGTGACGAAGACTGCATAGAGGAGCTTCTGGACTTGAGGGTAGTGGATCTTGGACTCAGAGAGTACTTCGCTGATGTAATAAACCGGCCGCTGTACTGGAAATACATGGCCTTCTTCTTTTCATTCCACCACAATGACAGTGCTGACTACGTGTGTGGTAGCCGCAATGTATAAAAGCAAGTTAAGTGGTCGTCATTGACAGGAGCAACAAGTACTGGAGGAGTAGTCAAATATACCTTGAGTTGTTCAAAGGCTTGATTGGCTTCGTCCGTCCAGGTAAACTTGTCTTGTTTCTTGAGTAGTTTGAAGAAAGGGAGGCCCTTTTCTCCAAGTCTTGAAATAAATCGGTTGAGTGCCGCGATGCACCCCGTAAGTTTCTGCACTTCTTTGATACTTGATGGGGCCTTCATATCGAGGATGGTTGTGATCTTGGCCGGATTCGCTTCAATGCCATGATGACTGACAATGAACCCGAGTAGTTTGCCAACTGGGACACCAAAGACGCATTTGGTTGGATTAAGCCTCCATCGATATTTCCTGAGGTTGTCGAATGTTTCTTGAAGATCGGCGATGAAGTTTGCTGGATCCCGCGTCTTGACGACCACATCATCAACATATGCCTCTACATTTACCCCAATTTGAGAAGATAGGCAATTCTGTATGGCTCGTTGATATGTGGCTCCAGCGTTCTTCAATCCGAACGACATAGTCGTGTAGCAGAATGCGCCAAAGGGAGTGATGAATGAAGTCTTGATCTGATCATCTTTGTTCAAGGCTATCTGATGATAACCTGAGTAACAGTCGAGGAAACTGAGTAGTGCGCATCCAGCCGTAGAGTCCACGACTTGGTCAATGCGCGGCAGACCCATGGGGTCTGGAGGACAATGCTTGTTGAGATCGGTGTAATCAACACACATGGGCCACTCATTGTTGTTCTTCTTTCTGACCAGGACTGGATTGGCCAACCACTCTGGATGAAAGAATTCCTTGACGAAGCCAGCCGTGAGTAGTTTGGCTATCTCGGCCTTGATCGCGTTGCGTCGTTCTTGATCGAAGCGTCGTAGTCGTTGCTTCTTTGGTTTGGCATCTTTCTTGACATTGAGGTTGTGCTCGGCAAGCTCCCTAGGAACAAAAGGCATATCGGATGGTTTCCAAGCGAATATATCTTTATTATCACAAAGGAACTTGATGAGCGCGCTTTCCTATTTACAATCTAAATTTGCCCCTATAAGTGCAGTCTTGGACGAGTCGCCTATCTCAAGATCTACAGTCTTGATCTGTATATCTTCATAGGGCTTGAAACTCGTAGATGTGGTCTTCTTAGCAGGGACTTTCAACCCTTCTTCGACAACTTTTTTGGCCAAGGCGAGTACTTCCGTCATCTGAGTGGGGACTTGAGAGGCAGCAGCGAGTTCCACAGCTTCCACATCGCAATCGTGTGAAATCTTGAGATCTCCTTTGAGGGAGAGGACTCCATTAGGAGCTGGCATCTTGAGAACCAGATAGACGTAATGCGGAATTGCCATGAATTTGGCGAGAGCTGGCCGTCCAAGGATGGCATGATACGAAGTCTCGAAGTCTGCTACCTCAAACTTGATGTACTCAGTTCTGAAATTAGCTGTCGTGCCAAAGGTTACTGGTAGTGTGACTTGTCCCAGAGGAATTGCAGCCTTGCCAGGAACAATGCCGTAGAACAGAGAGTCCATGGGCTGTAGATATTGGGTGATGTCGAGTCCCATCTTGATGAATGTCTTGGCGAATATGATATTGAGTCCGCTACCCCTGTCAATTAGTACTTTGGTCAGTCTGGCTTGCGCCACGACTGGATCCAAAACAAGTGGGTACCTGCCTGGGTTGGCAAAACTGGCCCATTGATCTGCTCTGGAGAACGTGATAGGAACTTCAGACCACTTGAGGTACGTAGGAGTAGCGGGCTCTATTGCCATGATCTCGCGCAGTGTTGGCTTCTTGGATCGCCGTGATTGGGTAAGTGATTCACCACTGAGCAATACTGCGACAACATTGTTGATTTGAGGGAAGTTGCTGCCGGGATCTTCATCATCTCTGTTGTTATTGTTGCCAGCGTCCGACTTCTTTTCTTCAGGTAGTACCCGCTTGTCGAACTCTCGCTTGATGTGAATGCACTGACCCAGCATGTACTTGCCATGAGGGTGGTAGGGGCAGGGGTCGTTCATGACTTTAGTCAGAGTAGGGTTGGTCTTCTTCCACGAGGAGCGCTCGATTGCCGTGACTGTGTTGTCTGGCTTGCGCTTGTTGTTGCGGTTGAAGTCACGCCTGTTGTTGTCGTGGCGGTCTGGGCTGTTCTTGTTGTGGTTGTTGCCGCCGTTGTTGTTGTTGTCCCTGCGCCTGTCGAAACGTTCACGCTCACGGTCATCTTGATCGGCCCAGTCAGCGGCCATGCGCCGAAGCTCTGAGATGGTCTCTGGTCGTCGTCTTCCGAATTCGCGATGCAACTCGCGCGCCCAGAGCCCATCGTGAAAGCAGTCGATGATCTCTCTGTCGGATATATCGACGATGGTGGTTTTTTTCTCAAAGAACCTCTTGATGTAGTTGCGTAAGGTTTCTCCCTTCTCTTGCTTGCATGCCGCCAATTCAAACCGGGTTCCGGGCCATGCCCAGGTTCCCTGGAAGTTGGCGGTGAATTTCCTGGTGAGGTCTTCCCAAGTATCAATAGATCCTCGGCGAAGTCCTTCGAGCCACGTTAGCGGTGCTGTGTCCATCATGATTAGAAAATACTTGACTTTGACATCGTTGCTTCCTCCGGCCATGGTGATTGCTGTCGAGTAGACACGCAGCCACTGCTTCGGGTCTTGTTTGCCATTGAATTTCTCAATTCCAGTCGTCTTGAACTTCTGGGGCAGCTGGACCTTCCGGAGTCGGCTGGAGAAAGCTGGAAATCCATCGTACTTGTCTGATGGAGAGTTATAGCGCCTCCTATGGTTGGCGCTGTGATCCGAGTTGTTGGTCTGTCCATCGGAGCTGTAGCTCGGGGAACCACTCGGATCAAGGTCTGGACGACCACGACCACGTCTGTTATCACGATCGCAGCCGCGGGAGCGACGATCATTGCCGTCATCATCGCCGGGGGGATCGTTGTCGTGGTCGCGGCGTCGACTGGGGATACGATTGTCCGCAGGCAATGGGTCGTGATCCCGTCCTTGACTGCGATTGGAGTGGCGGGGTGGATCTTGTCCTCGTCCGCCTCCGCGATTAGATGCTTGTGGGGCATCCTGTTGTAGCGCCGGCTCTTGAACTCCGGGGATAGGGCCATGGAGCTGGTCGTACTCATTCCGGCGACGAATCACCGCCGCAATGCGAGTTGCTCTGTTCGCCTCAATTTGCATAAGAGCGTCGCGACTGGCGTTGATTGCATGACGGAGATTGCCATCCGGGAGGTCGTTGGCCCTATGAGCTCCTTGCTGAGTGATTGATGCACCGTGTATTGCGAGCTGTCTTGCTGGAACTCGCAGCGCACGACTTGGGTGGGGGGATGACACGGTGTGGCTGACTTGCGACCTCTGTTCGGGGATGCGATGAGTTCCCGCTGGTCCCCCGTTGATGTTGTGGCGAGCTGATTCCAAGAGTACCAGGACATGCTGCAGCTGCGGTGTATTGGGTATAGACTTGACTATCTCCGCGGCCATCGACAAGTTTGCTGGAGCGTCGGGTAGGATAGGGTGGTCGCCCACCATTTGAAAGTCACGATCCAGGTTGCGCGTAGCGGAAGCGCGCATTGCGGCGTTGGCGCGTCGTTGCCTGCGCTTGATGTTCCTTGTTTGTCTTGCAGTCCTTTCCTGGTCATTCTCTCCGTTGCGAGTACTTTCTTCATCGGAGATGTCAGCCAAGAGCTCGCGATCGTATTGACCGCCCTGCCCTCGCACACCCGCCATGTAGACTTGTCTACTAGGATCAGGCAAATACGGGAGTTCCAGGATAGGGGCGCTCGGTTGGTTGCCCCCGGTCGAGCCGCGAGAAGGAGTGAGCGAAGCGGTCGTGCCGTCTTGATAGGGGTGTTCCTCCAATATGGCCGCGCTCAATCTCGACCCACTGCTCTGATCGATGTCAGAGGGAATTGAACCAGGCCAGTGGACGAGGAGTCCTCCTGGCGAGCTGGTCACAACTAGTCCTGACGGTAGTCGAACGAGTGGTTCGACTAGATCGAAACTGGTCTTGAAGTATGCGCTTTGAGTCAAGCGCGCGGTGTCGTCTGAGAAGTTGCTCAGTTGAATCGTGGAGTCATCGTCATCGTCCTCTGATGGCCCAAAGGCCGGCTCAGAGTCCCTGCAATTATCCACGATCTGGTCGAGCTTTTCTTCCTCCAAGGTCCCCTGTTCCGCGGTGTACATCAGCTGAAATACTGCCGCGGCATTGGAGAGTCCGAACGGGAGTCGGGCCAGGGGGTTGTCCGATGGCGTAGCCGACTCGGAGTTCCCGACTCTTTCCATAATCGGAAAAGAGTTGCACCCGGCCTCGACTTGATGAGTCCCGATCGGAGTCGGAGTTGAACTTGAACTTGATGCGGATTCCGCGGAAGTAGGGCCCTGGTCGTTCTGCCAGGAACGACTCGAAGCCGAGCTTGCCGTCAGAGACGAAGGTCCATGAGCCGATGACGAAGGTCGCGCCTTCCTCGACGCCGGTGGCTCTAAAAGTGCATCCCATCGCGCCTGCCGGTGAACTTTGACGAGCTAGCCCCACGGTGGGCGCCAAGTGTCGACGAATTATGCCGAGCACGTCTGCCTGGGGGTACCCCAGAGAGTAGAATTGTGGGGCTCGCCTGGTTCTGAGGAGCGACAGTACACGAACAACACAAAGATTTAGACAGGTTTGGGCCGCAATTAGCGTAATACCCTACGTCCTGTGTGCTTGATTGTATTGCACGTGTGGTTAGCCTGTTGGCTTGAATTGTCTGTAGTCTCTGGATGAGCCTTAATTGAAGGGGTCCCTGCCCCACCTTATATAGTACGGGAGGCAGGGTTACAAGTTGGTTTGTGGAGTCCTAGTCGTATACTATAAGGGGAACTACAACAGAATACGTTGAGGAGTTTCCTATCTGTACACGACTAGTTATATTAGTCTGCTACACCGTCTTGAACCATAGCCGACTAGTTTGAATAGTTCGGATCCAACTCTCTCATGACGAGTAGTTCAATCCTCTGGATAAGTGGCCCTAGGGATCCTGGTCCCACGGGGCTACACATCACAAGCTGAGACATGGAGACGAGTATTGGCACCAGTTGGTACTCAAACGGCGGGGCACTACAATGCTAGCTGAGTACTTTAAATAAGTCGCTACTTTGAAGATTATGTTCTTGACCCTCGGACCGAATGTAAACCATTCGCTTCGAGGCTCGGGGGCTACACTCAAGGGGTACACATTTTTTGTGCCTATTGATGATCAATTCAAGACCTTCGACTAGTTTTAATTAAATTCCTCGAAGCTCGTGGGCTACACCCAATGGGTGCACCTACTCGGTGCATGCCATTGAACTACTCAAGATGAAGATAGAAGACTGCTTTTGAACCTACGACTACTTAAAAAGTACCCGGAGGCTCGGAGGCTACACCCATTGGGTGCATCTAAAAGATGCACTCTAATGAAACTACTCGTCAGAGAAGATCTGAGCGTCTTGGACTGTGGGACCAGGATCCCTAGGGCCACTTATCCAGAGGATTAAACTACTCGACAGAGAGAGTTCAATCCGACTACTCAAACTAGTCGGCTACGGTACAAGACGACATAGTTGATTGATGTAACTAGTCGTGTACAGATAGGAGACTCCCCAAAGTACTCTGTTGTAGCTCTCCATGTCGTATACGACTAGGATTGTACAAACCAACTTGTAACCCTGCCTCCCGGACTATATAAGGCGGGGCAGGGACCCCCTCAAAACAGAACAACCACACGTGCAATACAATCAAGCATACAGGACGTAGGGTATTACGCGATTCGTGACCCGAACCTGTCTAATTCTTTGTGTCGCTCGCCCGGGACCCTACTCGACGATGGCGTCTCCACCCAAGGCACTCCGCGATCTCGCCGAGAATCAACTCTCGGCGGATTCATCAGGATCGATTTCGGCCACGAGATCGATTCCGTTTTCAACCTCTACTCCGATCGGGACTCGACAAGTCGAGTCCGGGTACAACTCTTTTCCAATCATGGAAAGAGCCGGGAACACCGAGCTGGCTATGCCATCGGACAACCTCCCGACTCAACTCCCGTTCGGACTCTCCAATGCCGCGGCTGTATATCAGCAGATGTACGCGGCAGAACACGACATCCCTACAACGGAAGATCGTAGCCGGATTGTAACTCGTTGCAAAAACTCTAAGCCGGCCCCTGGGCCATCAGAGGACGACGACGAAGACGACTTTACGATCCTGCTCAGTGATGCTCCAGACAACGTTGCAGCCTAACCTGCAGCGCGTACTACAAGACAAACTTCAACCTTGAAGAACCATTCGTCCGCCTTCCATCAGGACTTGTGGTGACCAGCTCTCCAGGAAGGCTCCTTGTTCATTGGCCTGGGGCTATTCCCGCTGATGCCCGCCACGACAACGAGTCGAGGTTGGTGTTGGCGGTCGTTACAGCCTGATTTCGGCCGATTTTCACCGCCAAAGTCTCGGTAAATAAATGGCATATAGATATAGTTCCATGCATTATTAGGCTTATACTAACTATTTCTACGAGTCTTGGTGTTTCTAAGTGCTTTGCAGGATTATACCCAAAAAGGTATTAAACGGGCAATCCGCCGTTTGGGCTAAAAATGGACTATAAATTATCACGAGCAGAAACAGTCTCGGATGCCAAGTTGGAGTACACCATTGCGAAGAGCTCGTCGAGACGATTCCGTTGGATATATTAGTTGCAATATTCGGAACTCGGAATAGAAAGATATTAAACTCCACATAGAGAGATGAGATGACGTCAGCACCTATGGGCCCCATCCCGTGGATCCAGCAGCAATGTCAGTGCGCAGGAGGCAGGAGGCAGGTGGGCCATCAGCTGGTCCCACACATGCAGCACAGAGCAATCACCAGCCGGCCCCCACCGCTGGCCCTCGGGAGCAGAGCAACAGAGCAGACATCGCACAACAGCACAGCGGCAGGTGCAAAGCCAGGTGGGCCAGCCGGGCGTGGGCCCTTGCGCAGCAGCCATGCAGCCATGCAGGACGCATGCGCGGGCACAAGGGACAGGCGGTGCAGCACTGCACGCAGCACACAGGTGGGCAGGCCACGCTGCGCACGCGGGAGCAGCCGGGCACAGGCCACGCGGCGTCGGCGGACTTGCGCACGCGCGCGCTAGGAAGCCAGACCCGCCACGGTCCCACGCGTCAGCGGCGACAGAAGCAAGGCGGTGCGCAGAGGCGGTGCTGGCCCCACACGCGCATGCAGGGAGACGGCGCATGCACATAGGCGGTGGAAGACAGGACGCGTGGCACTTGGCTGTTGGCCGCTGGCCACGCCAACCGCCATCACAGGCTCGCATGCAAAGGCGGCGCAGAGCCAGGACACGTGGCATGCTCCGGTTCGCCAGTCAAGCCCTCACGCGGATTCAGCTCAAGAAAGAAGCACAGATTGCAAGCAAGGTCCTCCACATCCCAAGTAACTTCCACCTATAAGTAGAAACAGAGACTCATCTCCTCAATTATAACACACACCACTTGAGAGCAAGTCTTCATTCTCCTCTTTCAAGATGTAGAGTTAGGCTAGTATAGTTGGGAGTTAGAGTGAGGGTCGAGCTTCGCTCGAGGTTCCGGGGTCGTCTTCTGGAGTTCTGGTAAAGCTCTTGTATCTTTTTCATTACTTCATGCAAGACTCTTAGTATTTAATATATTTATCTTCCGCATTTACTTGAATTATTTGTTCTGCATTTATCTCGCGAGTAAGTGTAAAATGTCTAGTCCTGGTTATAGTTGTTGTAGTCTGGCTCTAGAAGTTCTCTCTTAATTCTTTATCTTAGCTGGTTCCACGTTTCTGCTCAATACTTGCGGTGAATCATGTCACGCCCGGATTTACACAAAACCCGAATGTGGCCATTTGTGTGCCCAGGAAGTCCACAGACACATATAGCGAACAAATATGGTAAAAATCAGAGTACAATGCTTTATTCTCATCATATCGTAGCGTTTACATCAGAGTGCTTCAGAAATAAAATCATGGACAGCGGAAGACTAATACATCTCTCTAGCGTAGCCGCAATCCCACAGGGACTCTGACTGGGAGAACGCGAACTCAGAAGTACGGCAAATCCTCTGGAAACTCCACAGCATAATCAGCCTGACTCCAATCTGTTACCCGTCCGGGATTTTGCCCAATAATAATAATAACAACAAGTGTAAGTGACAGAATTACTTAGCAAGTATAGCACGGGTGATGAGGCAAAAGAGGCTTGACACTGGCTTAACTGCATTAGCACTTTTAGTTGGTTCATTTTAATCATAACTACTACATTAGATGAATCTCAGTTGTATCCCAAATTAATTAATGTAAGTCAACATTAAGCAGTAATAAATATCATCTTCTAATCATAAAAGGATCCAGGCCGCTCGTGACCCTGAGCCGGGCTATCATGATAGATCGTACACTCTGCAGAGGTTTCGCCCTTTTCCCACCAGTCGCGTAAAAGTTCAGAAGAACTTTGCACCCAACCACGCACATCAACACTTCCGAGGTGTGACTGCATAGGGACGCTACGAGGCTTTCACAAGACACCCTAACAAGACAGTAGCCGCTGGAGTACTACAAAGTGGTGAGAACCTAGGCACCGAGATTGACTGACCCTACCTGAGGGCGCTGAGCTGGAGCTGCCTGGAACTGTAAGTCAATCTCAAAACCCTTATTATGTAAATCTAAACTGAGTCCTATCCCAAAGTGATTCAAATTTGAATTTAAATATATTTAAATTCTTGTTTGAATCACAAGCAATACAAAAATAAATGCAGCAGCATGAATGCAACAAAAAATGTTTCTATCACTTATATTTGATTTTAAATTTTTGAAATTTATTATTTAGGCTATAATAAATAGAAGCAAGCTCTAATTAATTAATTAAATGCCAAAAATTTTAAATTGAGCATTTTTGGGTGTTACAAATCATCACTGGGGTATTGACGGGATTGCTTGCTCTTTCTAGGAGAGTGAGTAATTATTGTCTAGCGTAGGTATGGTACCTAGTCTAGATAGTAACCTTAGAATATCTCTGAGTTGGCACGGAGGTGGTAGCCGTTAGGTGGTGACAGCCCTATACGGCCTTCGTATCCCATCACGCCTGGCTCTTACGGTAGACTCCCTGTAAGACGACGGATGTTGGTGGCACCCCTTCTCATCCCTTTCTGTGTGTCGCTGGCTCCGTTCCCGATGCTGAGATAATAGAACTAGGAAGAGAACCGTAGATGCCATTCTTCTTGCTAGCCGTAACCTTTGCTAGAGATATCTCAGGGACAGTGGAAGTATATAGGAATCCTCTCCTATCTCGTTGTTCTCCCACTAGCTAGACCGCTCTTCTATCTCTATCCTGGACTACTCCTTGTGTGTGTCATTTGCATATCACTCCTATCCTATCCTTTATCCTTGCCTTGTTAGCCGGTACTTTAATTAGTAATCCTTGTTAAAAGTCAATATGTCACACCCGGATTTACACAAAACCCGAATGTGGCCGTATGTGTGCGCAGGAAGTCCACAGACACATATAGCGAACAAATATGGTAAAAATCAGAGTACAATGCTTTATTAATCTCATGATATACTTGCTAAGTAATTTCCATTACTTTACACTTGCTGTTATTATATTTTTGGGCAAAATCCCGGACGGGTAACAGATTGGAGTCAGGCTGATTATGCTGTGGAGTTTCCAGAGGATTTGCCGTACTTCTGAGTTCGCGTTCCCCAGTCAGAGTCCCTGTGGGATTGCGGCTACGCTAGAGAGATGTATTAGTCTTCCGCTGTCCATGTTTTATTTCTGAAGCACTCTGATGTAATCGCTACTATATGATGAGAATAAAGCATTGTACTCTGATTTTTACCATATTTGTTCGCTATATGTGTCGTGGACTTCCTGGGCACACATATGGCCACATTCGGGTTTTGGGTAAATCCTGGTAATGGGATTACTTAGCAAGTATAGCGCGGGTTATGAAGGCTCAAAAAGGCTAGACACAGCTTAACTGCATTAGCACTTTTAGTTGGTACGTTTTATCAATGCCCAAGTTACTACATGTGAATGAATACCCGGTTGCAACCCAATTAATAAAGTGTAAGTGACATTAAGCATGAATAAATATCAAGTTCTAATCAAAAAGGATCCAGGCCGCTCGTGACCCTGAGCAAGGCTATCATGATAGATCGTACACCCTGCAGAGGTTTCGCCCTTTACCCACCAGTCGCGTAAAAGTTCAAAGGAACTTTGCACCCAACCACGCACATCAACACTTCCGAGGTGTGACTGCATAGGGACGCTACGAGGCTTTCACAAGACACCCTAACAAGACAGTAGCAGCTGGAGTACTATACGGTGGTGAAAACTTAGGCACCGAGATCGACGTACGCCCACGGAATCCACCGTGAGGGGGTCGATAGCGTTGTCCGGAGCGCGGGTATCGCACCCATACTGCGCAACGTGCAGAGTTCTCGATCGCTGAGACTCCTACACGGGACTGGGTCTAACGTGACCTAGCCGACGGATCTCCCGCCCTTGGTGGAATCGGAGAACACCCAGCACCGTACCTCCCACAACGCCGTTGGCCCCTCGGTAACCACTGCCAAGCTAGAGACGTACAAGCTACTTGACCAAGACCAGAGCCATTATAGTTCCGGCGGTGGCGACAGGCTCCTGGGTTGCCGCTTTAAGAACCGGTCCTTAGAGGGAGACACTAGAGCAAAGCACACAGCACATGCTACTAGCTCCCTAATCCATGTTGCTAAAAAGCAAGTTTTAACATTAAAGTTGAAGTGGACCAGTTAATACAAGTTTAACAGTTAAATAAAGGTGACAGTAGCTGCGCCTAGCAAAATACTACCCATATGCATAAACCCATAGGAATACAAGGACAGGGAAATTAAATGCTAGGAAATAACCTTAATGGTAAACAATATTAGACACATGCGTATGTAATGAACAGTGTATTAAAAGAGTGAGTAGGTAGCAAGGATTGTCCGTGCTAATACTTGCCTTCCTCGGAGTACGGCTGCTGCTGCGAGTCCTGCTCCGGCACGTCCTCAACGTACTCGAAGTCCAAAGCTACGGGCTCGCCGACTGGACACGATCATCACGCACGCATCCAAAGCAATCATTACATGCAAACAAATTAATTCTATTAGAACAGTACACCAAACAGCGATAACAGTACAAAAACAGGAGCTAGAAATAATCTACGCTTCGCTACGAACACATGAGCGCGAGAATCACACTAATCGGAGCTAAAACGTGAAAGTTATAGCGTTTCTAAGGTTCAGGGACTTGCTGGCAAGTTTCTGAAACTTCCAGGGGCTAAACTGCAAAAAACCGAGGACCTATACGTAAATAACAGAAGCCACCAGGGGCTGGCGCGTAAAACTACACGTGCTGGACTGCGGGTTCTATTTTTCAAAAGCGCAGGGGCTAAAACGAATAAAACAGGACCTATCCGCAAATATTTTTGAACTGGAATGGACCGCGGGTTGATTTCTGGAAAGTGCAGGGGCTCTTTAACAAAAGCGCCACGGCGAACCGGTACGCGCCCGTTGGATCAGATCTGGACGGCTGAGATTTAAAACGCGAAGGGGTATCGGCTGATCTAATCTCGGCCATCGATCTGAGATCGAACGGCCCAGGGCGTGGGGCTCGCCGAAGACGAAGGAGGCACGGCGGCGCCGCTTGGGCCGACGGCGAACTTCGCCGGAATCGGCCATAACTCGAGCTAGGGAGCGCCAAATGGCACGAGGCTTGGTCCTACAGGCTGGGGGGAATACGGCAAGTCCACTAGGGGGGTTCTAGTCGTGGGTTGGCCGGCGAGGCGGCCGGACGACGGTGCGCGGCGGAGGCGGACTCCGGTGAACCGCGGGGAGTGGGTTTTGGAGTGTATCGGGGTCGGGTCTTTGGCTCTGGAGCACCAGGGGAAGATGGCTAGTGCTACTGTGATGCTCAAGTGGTGCTGCGTGCAGTGCAACGACCGGACGACGACGGCCGGCGGTCGGCCGATGACGGTGATCGCGGGAAGTCCTACTACGGCGCACTAATGCTCGAATTGAAGGTGTAGGTGGACTTGTTACCTCCTGAGGAAGATCCTGGTGCGGGGAATCGACCGGAGATGGCTTGGTCGACAGGAACGGCGGCGACCCCTCCGCGGCGGCGCTGTGGACGTCGGGGAGATGTTAGCCACGATCAAGGCATAAGAGACGGGTGGTGAGCACTGGGGGAGCTTCAGTACCTTCTGGCGATCAGCAGCTCGGTGGTGACGGCCGGCCTGGAGATACGCCGGAGCAGCCTGGCGGCGTGCGGCGGTGCTGCGCAAGCTCGGCGGCGCACTGGCAGGACGGTGGAGTGGCTCGGGAGGGCTTGGCGGCGCTGCTAGGGTTGCAGGCGAAGGAGGAGAGAAGGCAGGGGCTCTAGCGCAGCGAATTAAGTAGGCGCGGGGGTAGGCGGCCTCAGCGTGCGGGCCATCCGCGCAAGCCGCGCCATCAGCGGGGAGAGAAGAAAGGAAGGTGGAGGGAGAGGCTGACGCGTGGGGCCGGGCTGTCAGCGAGTGGAGGAGGGGAGAGGAGGCGCGGCTGGCCGGGACGCGGAGCTGGGCGCTGCGGCGCTGCGCGAGCTGCTGGGCGAGTTGGCCCGGGAGAAACTGGGCCGGGGGAAAGAAGGAAGAGAGGAGGGCTGGGCCGGACCAGGGAGTAAGTAGAGGGGCAAAAGTGAACCAGGGAAGAGCCACGGAGCAGAATCGAACTATGGCTGAAAACTTTTCTAGAGCTCCAAACAAAGTGATTCAAATTTGAATTCAAATAAATTTAAATTCTTGTTTAAATCACAAGCAATACAAAAATAAATGCAGCAGCATGAATGCAACAATAAATGTTTCTATCACTTATATTTGTTTTAAATTTTAGAAATTTATTATTTAGCCTATAATAAATAGGAGCAAGCTCTAAATAATTATTCAAATGTCAAAAGTTTTAAATTGAGCATTTTTGGGTGTTACAAACCTACCCCCCTTAAGATGAATCTCGTCCTCGAGATTCGGATGTGGATGCGAAGAGTTGGGATTCCAGCTCAACACATCGCTGACTTTCTTCGGATCAACTGCCACTCCTCCATTGGACAACACGTGTCCCAGAAAGGCCACTTCCTTCAGCCAGAACTCACACTTGCTCAGCTTGGCATACAACCGATGCTCCCGAAGTCTCTGCAGCACCAATCTCAGATGTTCTTCATGTTCTTCCTCATTCTTGGAGAAAACCAGAATGTCATCAATGAATACCACCACGAACTTGTCCAGATAGTCCATGAACACGCTGTTCATCAAGTACGGTCTAGCCGATACGCCACTTCGCCCATCCGTTCCTGTATCCTGAACGGTCCGATGTAACGAGGCACCAGCTTGCCTTTGACATTGAACCGCTTTACTCCTCTCATGGGTGACACCTTGAGGTACACAAAATCTTCAACCTTGAAGCTGAGGTCCCTCCGTCTGACATCGGCGTAACTCTTCTGTCTGGACTGGGCCACCTTCAGGTTCTCTCTGATCACCTGCACCTGCCGCTCTGCATCTCTGAGTATCTCCGGACCAAAGACCTGACTCTCTCCAGTCTAATTCCAGAACAATGGGGTCCGGCACTTCCTGCCATACAATGCCTCGAACGGTGCCATCTGCAAACTCTTCTGATAGCTGTTATTGTAGGAGAACTCTGCATACGGCAAACTCTTATCCCAGCTGACACCATACTGCAATGCACAAGCCCTCAACATATCCTCTAGTATCTGGTTAGTCCGCTCTGTCTGACCATCTGTCTGCGGGTGATAAGCTGAGCTGAAGTGCAGCTTCGTGTCCATAGACTCATGTAACTTCCGCCAGAAGTGTGAGGTGAACTGAGTACCACGATCTGACACAATCTTCTTCGGCACCCCGTGTAAGCACACAATCCGCTCCATGTACAACTCTGCTAGTCTGGCGCCTGTGTAGGTGGTCTTCACTGGCAGAAAGTGGGCCACCTTGGTCAGACGATCAACAATCACCCAAATAGAGTCAAATCCTCTCTGAGTGCGGGGCAAACCAGTGATGAAGTCCATGCCAATGCCAGGAACTCCTTCTTCTTCAGAGTCATCAATGCGTCAGGCACGTGGTGCGAGCGGAAGCTGTCACTGAACTGCTGCCAAGTGATCTGAGTGCCAGCCGGACGTGAAGACTGGTATGAATCCCACCAGTCCAACGCCGGCCCCTGAAGCTGCCCTCCGGCGTACAGTACCTTCTCTCTGTCATCGCACTGGGCGATGTCCAACTGTCTCTCCACTGCCTTGAGCCAGTCATCTGCCTCAAGGGGGTCGCTGGCCTTGCTGAAGGTCGGCGGGCGTCCCTTCAGAAACTCGCCCCTCTTGTCTCTGGGCGGTGCAGCTGCCTGAGGGTGCGGGTTGTTCTGGTTCTGCTGGATCAGCCTCATGGTTTCCGCCATCTGGTGCATCATCTGAACCTGAGCATACATCAGCTGCTCAATGGTGGGGATCTGATGGTTCGGATTCAGGTTCGGGGGCGGATTCTGGTGCGGAGGCTGTCCGCTCGCATTGCCCCCGGGGTGAGCCATCTATAATCACAAAGGTTAGATATTAGAGGGTTAGTGCAAGATAAATATATATACCCCTGCTATCTAACAATAAAGTCCTTAAGCCTTATTCCTATAACTAGATGGTCGCAGACTGGTGTCTACGCCCATCACAATCATTACAAAGAACCAAATCAAACATATGCATAATAACAATAAGTACAAGCAGGTAAAGGCATAAATTCACACAAGACTCGACTGTTAGTCTTTTAAAATTTTTAAAACATGGGGGTCTCCTAGTAATTTGTCAACCGTACTGTCTAGGCTGCGTTCCTACAGTCAGCACGGCTCTGATACCAATCTGTCACACCCGGATTTACACAAAACCCGAATGTGGCCATATGTGTGCCCATGAAGTCCACCGACACATATAGCGAACAAATATGGTAAAAATCATAGTACAATGCTTCATTATTCATCAATAGTAGCGTTTACATCAGAGTTTTGCATAAATGAAATACATGGACAGCGGAAGACTAATACATCTCTCTAAGCGTAGCCGCAATCCCACAGGGACTCTGACTGGGAGAACGCGAACTCAGAAGTACGGCAAATCCTCTGGGAACTCCACAACTCGTCCAACTCCTTCTTGAGCTTTTCCAGCTCCTTCGCTCCCATCCTATACGGCCTCTTGGCTATAGGTGCAGTGCCAGGTTTTAGTTCAATAACGAATTCAACATCTCGTTCTGGGGGCATACCTGGCAACTCATCAGGAAACACATCCGTGAACTGGCTCACCACCCTGATATCTTCAATCAATGTCCCTTCAGCTTGATTTGCTTGGCCTTGCTCTGAGGAACTGGCTGCCTGATACTCCACTTTGTCACCGGACTCTGCTGTCAGCTGGATGGTCCTCGTAGCACATCGGATCACTGCATCATATCTGGTCATCCAGCTCATACCTAGGATCATATCAAATCCAAGGGTCTCCAAGACTATCGGACCTGCCTTGAATTCTACCCCCCTTATTATGATGGGAACATGGGGGCACCGTAGAGTGGCCCGTTGCTCACCCCCTGGTGAGCTTACTAGCATAGTGTTCATCATGGGTTTTAGGGCTATTAAATTCCTCTTCACAAAGGCAGCAGAAATGAAAGCGTGCGAAGCTCCAGAATCAAATAAAACAGTGGCGGGGGGCGAATTGATGAGGAACGTACCCACGATGACATCAGTAGCTGTCTCTGCTGTCTCTGCACTGGTGTGGTTGAGCTTGCCCCGGACGGGAGTCTGCGGAACACGACCTCCCTGTTGCTGCCCAACTCTTTGAGCGCTGCTCTGACCGGCCTGCTGGTTCTGTCCGGCGGCGTTCTGGGTCTTCTTGGGGCAGACATTGGCGAAGTGTCCCTGCTCGCCACAGTGGTAGCAAACCCTCGGACCCACCGGTGTAGTGTTGACTGGGCTGATGCGCTGAACTGGACTTGGCTGCACCTGGCTGCGCTGGGCTGGACCCATCTGTGGCTGACCCTGAGGGCGCTGCTGCTGTGGCGCCCGAGGAAACTGAGGACGCTGCTGGTACTGGCCACGACTGAGCATGCCGGACTGGCCCTGGAAGCGCTGCTGGCCTCCCACCTGCTGACTCTGTGGAGGTGCGACGCGTGGACGACTGCTACTGCCCACCTGCTGTCCCTGGAGCTTCCTCTTCTTGTCCTCCATCTCACGGCGCTTGTGCTCCAACATCAGAGCGCCGTCCACCAGCTCGTGAAAGGTCGGGAACTTGGTGCACATGTGCTGGTACTGGAGAGCATCCTGCAGACCGTCACGGAACCTGGCCTGCTTCTTCTGGTCGGTGGCCACGTCTTCCGGAGCGTAACGGGCCAACGCGACGAACTTGTCACGATAAGCCGTGACACTCATCCCCTCCTGCTTAAGTGCCAGGAACTCCTTCTTCTTCAGAACCATCAAAGCCTCCGGCACGTGGTGTGCACGAAAGCTGCTGCAGAACTGCTGCCAGGTGATCTATGATCTGAGTACCGGCCGGGCGAGAGGACTGGTACGAATCCCACCAATCCAACGCCGGCCCCTGAAGCTGCCCTCCGGCGTACAGCACCTTTTCTCTGTCATCGCACTGGGCGATGTCCAACTGTCTCTCCACTGCCTTGAGCCAATCATCTGCCTCAAGGGGGTCGCTGGCCTTGCTGAAGGTCGGCGGGCGTCCCTTCAGAAACTCGCCCCTCTTGTCTCTGGGCGGTGCAGCTGCCTGAGGGTGCGGGTTGTTCTGGTTCTGCTGGATCAGCCTCATGGTCTCAGCCATCTGCTGCATCATCTGAACTTGAGCATACATCAGCTGCTCAATGGTGGGGATCTGATGGTTCGGATTCAGGTTCGGGGGCGGATTCTGGTGCGGAGGCTGTCCGCTCGCATTGCCCCCGGGGTGAGCCATCTATAATCACAAAGGTTAGATATTCAGTACGAGAAAATATATAATCCCCCTTGCTACCTAACAATAAAGTCCTTAAGCCTTATTCTAACGTCTAGATGGTTGCAGACTGGTGTATCCGCCCATCACAATCATTACAAAGAACTAAATCAAACATATGCATAATAACAATAAGTACAAGCATTTAAAGACATAAACTCACACAAGACTTGACTGTTAGGTTTTTTTTAAATTTAAAACATGGGGGTCTCCTAGTAATTTGTCGTCCGTACTATCTAGGCTGCGTTCCTACAGTCAGCACGGCTCTGATACCAATCTGTCACACCCGGATTTACACAAAACCCGAATGTGGCCATATGTGTGCCCAGGAAGTCCACAGACACATATAGCGAACAAATATGGTAAAAATCAGAGTACAATGCTTCATTATTCATCAATAGTAGCGTTTACATCAGAGTTTTGCATAAATGAAATACATGGACAGCGGAAGACTAATACATCTCTCTAAGCGTAGCCGCAATCCCACAGGGACTCTGACTGGGAGAACGCCAACTCAGAAGTACGGCAAATCCTCGGGAAACTCCACAGCATAATCAGCCTGACTCCAATCTGTTACCCGTCCGGGATTTTGCCCAAAAATAGTAATAACAGCTAGTGTAAGTAATGGGATTACTTAGCAAGTATAGCGCGGGTTATGAAGGCTCAAAAAGGCTAGACACGGCTTAACTGCATTAGCACTTTTAGTTGGTACGTTTTATCAATGCCCAAGTTACTACATGTGAATGAATACCCGGTTGCAACCCAATTAATAAAGTGTAAGAGGAATACAAGGGCAGGGAAAGAAATGCTAGGTACAACCTTAAAGGTAAACAGTATTAGACACATGCGTATGTAAAGAACAGTGTATTAAAAGTGAGATAGGTAGCAAGGATTGTCCGTGCTATAACTTGCCTTCCTCGGAGTACGGCTGCTGCTGAAAGTCCTGCTCCGGCACGTCCTTAACGTACTCGTAGTCCAAAGCTACGGGCTCGCCGACTGGATACGATCATCACGCAAGCATCCAAAACAATCATTACATGCAAACAAAGTATTTCTATTAGAACAATACACCAAAAAGTGAAAACAGTACAAAAACAGGAGCTAGAAATAATCTACGCTTCGCTACGAACACATGAGCGCAAGAATCACACTAATCGGAGCTAAAACGTGAAAGTTATAGCGTTTCTAAGATTCGGGGGCTTGCTGGCAAAGTTTTAAAATTTCCAGGGGCCTAAACGAATAAAACAGGACCCATTTGTAATTATTTACGAAGCCACCAGGGGCTGGCGTGTAAAACTACACGTGCTGGACTGCGGGTTCTATTTTTCAAAAGCGCAGGGGCTAAAACGAATAAAACAGGACCTATCCGCAAATATTTTTGAACTGGAACGGACCGCGGGTTGATTTCGGGAAAGTGCAGGGGCTCTTTAACAAAAGCGCCACGGCGAACCGGTACGCGCCCGTTGGATCGGATCTGGACGGCTGAGATTTAAAACGCGAAGGGGTATCGGCTGATCTAATCTCGGCCATCGATCTGAGATCGAACGGCCCAGGGCGTGGGGCTCGCCGAAGACGAAGGAGGCACGGCGGCGCCGCTTGGGCCGACGGCGAACTTCGCCGGAATCGGCCATAACTCGAGCTAGGGAGCGCCAAGGGGGAATACGGCAAGTCCACTAGGGGGGTTCTAGTCGTGGGTTGGCCGGCGAGGCGGCCGGACGACGGTGCGCGGCAGAGGCGGACTCCGGTGAACCGCGGGGAGTGGGTTTTGGAGTGTATCGGGGTCGGGTCTTTGGCTCTGGAGCACCAGGGGGAGATGGCTAGTGCTACTGTGATGCTCAAGTGGTGCTGCGTGCAGTGCAACGACCGGACGACGACGGCCGGCGGTCGGCCGACGACGGTGATCGCGGGAAGTCCTACTACGGCGCACTAATGCTCGAATTGAAGGTGTAGGTGGACTTGCTACCTCCTGAGGAAGATCCTGGTGCAGGGAATCGACCGGAGATGGCTTGGTCGACAGGAACGGCGGCGACCCCTCCGCGGCGGCGCCGTGGACGTCGGGGAGATGTTAGCCACGATCAAGGCATAAGAGACGGGTGGTGAGCACTGGGGGAGCTTCAGTACCTTCTGGCGATCAACTGGGTGGCGTTGGCCAGCCGGGAGACACGCCGGAGCAGCCTGGCGGCGTGCGGCGGCGCTGCACAAGTTCGGCGGCGCGTGGACAGGGCGGTGGAGTGGCTCGGGTGGACTTGACGTGCGATGGCGAGGTCAAGGACAGCTCAAGGGTGCTCATGCGCCTTAAGAAGGAGTTTGGGAAGGCTCAGGGCGACGGGAACGCGTTCGCCGGCATTTATTGAAGGTCCGCGGTGGCGGCGGGTGCTTTCCAAGCCGGGTGAGCTTGGTTTCCTTACTGGGGACGGGTGAAAAAGGAAAGGGAGGTGCGCGAAGTTTCGAGGAAGCTGCCTGGGGGCAATTGGGGTGTTTGGTATGGAAGGCGTGCGCAGGAATGGCGCGGCGAGCTCGGGCAGTGAGTGGGGGGCGCGCGGCTGCGGTGTCGCGCGGAGAAAGGGGGTGGGGGCGTGTCAGCTGGGCCAGGGAGGTGCGGGTTGGTGGGGCACATGATCCGGGCTCAGTCCTGGGACGGCGGTGCGGTCGTCGGCGGGGATGGCCGGCGCTGCTGCTCGGGCCGGGAGGAGGAAGAAGACGGGAGGTGGGAGATGACAGGCGGGGCCGGGCTGTCAGTGGGGGGAAGAGGGAAGGCGCGGCTGGCTGGCGGGCTGGGCCGAGGCGCGCGAGGGGAGAAGGGGTGGGCCGAGGGAGAAACTGGGCCGGGGAAAGAAAGGAAAGGGAGAAGGGGCTGGGCCGCGGCGGGGGTGTTGGGCCGGACTGGAGAAAGAGTAGAGGGGGCAAAAGCGGACCCGGGAAAGAGTTCAGGGGGCGAAAGCGGACTCTAGCCTAAACAACTTTTCTAGAGCTCCAAACAAAGTGATTCAAATTTGAATTTAAATGAATTTAAATTCTTGTTTGAATCACAAGAAGTACAAAAATAAATGCAGCGGCATGAATGCAACAATAAATGTTTCTATCACTTATATTTGATTTTAAGATAAGCTGAGCTGAAGTGCAACTTCGTGTCCATAGACTCATGTAATTTCCGCCAGAAGTGTGAGGTGAACTGAGTACCACGATCTGACACAATCTTTTTCGGCACCCCGTGTAAGCACACAATCCGTTCCATGTACAACTCTGCTAGTCTGGCGCCTGTGTAGGTGGTCTTCACTGGCAGAAAGTGGGCCACCTTGGTCAGACGATCAACAATCACCCAAATAGAGTCAAAACCTCTCTGAGTGCGGGGCAGACCAGTGATGAAGTCCATGCCAACTTCCTCCCATTTCCACTCCGGAATCTTCAATGGCTGAAGCAATCCAGCAGGCCTCTGATGTTCTGCCTTGACTCGCTGACATGTGTCGCACAATGCCACGTGAGTCGCCACATCACGCTTCAGTCCATACCACCAGAATCTCTCCTTGATGTCCTGGTACATCCAGGCCGCTCGTGACCCTGAGCCGGGCTATCATGATAGATCGTACACCTGTCTCTTATACACATCTGATCTGCGCTATGTCTGGCACGCATATCCTCTTTCCATGCCATAGAGTTCCCTGATCATCAACTCGGAATCCAGGGGCCTTTCCTAGAGCAACATTCCCCACAATCTCTCTGATCTTCTCATCCTGCAGCTGTCCTCTCTGGATCTCCTGCTCGAGTGTGGGCTCCACTGCCATCTCTGTGATGCTGGTGACGAACCCCAGACTCATCTTCTCAAACTCTCGGCTGAGCTCCTCAGGCAAACAGTGTCCAGTGATCCTGTTCACATAACTCCTACTGCTCAGAGCATCTGCCACCAAGTTGGCCTTCCCAGGGTGATAATGAATCTCCAGATCATAATCCTTGATCAGCTCTAACCATCTGCGCTGTCTCATGTTCAGATCTGACTGAGTGAAGACATACTTGAGGCTCTTATGATCAGTGAAGATGTCGCATCTGTGCCCAATCAAGTAGTGTCTCCAGATCTTCAGCGCATGAACCACAGCTGCCAACTCCAAGTCGTGCGTCGGATAGTTCTGCTCATGCTTCCTCAGCTGCCGGGACGCATAAGACACGACTCCGCCCTCCTGCGTACGGACGCAACCCAGTCCTAGACGGGATGCATCGCAGTAGATGGAGAAACTCTTAGCCAAATCTGGCAATACTAGCACTGGGGCTGTAGTCAACCTCTTCTTCAACTCTTCGAAGCTGACCTGGCACGCCTCTGTCCACACAAACGCGGCATTCTTCGATAGCAAAGCAGTCAGCGGCTTAGCAATCTTGGAGAATCCTTCAATGAACTGTCTGTAGTATCAGGCCATCCCAAGGAAACTCCTGATCTCGCTCACATCCCGTGGTGGATTCCAGCTCAACACATCGCTGACTTTCTTCGGATCAACTGCCACTCCTCCATTGGACAACACGTGTCCCAGAAAGGCCACTTCCTTCAGCCAGAACTCACACTTGCTCAGCTTGGCATACAACTGATGCTCCCGGAGTCTCTGCAGTACCAACCTCAGATGTTCTTCATGTTCTTCCTCATTCTTGGAGAAAACCAGAATGTCATCAATGAATACCACCACGAACTTGTCCAGATAGTCCATGAACACGCTGTTCATCAAGTACATGAAGTATGCAGGAGCATTGGTCAATCCAAAAGACATGACCAAGAACTCATACAACCCATACACCTTGAGATACACAAAGTCATCAACCTTGAAGTTGAGATCCCTCCGTCTGACATCGGCATAACTTTTCTGTCGGGACTGGGCCACCTTCAGATTCTCTCTGATCACCTGCACCTGCAGCTCTGCATCTCTGAGTATCTCCGGACCAAAGACCTGACTCTCTCCAGTCTGACTCCAGAACAAGGGGGTCCGGCACTTCCTGCCATACAATGCCTCGAACGGTGCCATCTGCAAACTCTTCTGATAGCTGTTATTGTAGGAGAACTCTGCATACGGCAAACTCTTATCCCAGCTGACTCCATACTGCAATGCACAAGCCCTCAACATATCCTCTAGTATCTGGTTGGTCCGCTCTGTCTGACCATCTGTCTGCGGGTGATAAGCTGAGCTGAAGTGCAGCTTCGTGTCCATGGACTCATGTAACTTCCGCCAGAAGTGTGAGGTGAACTGAGTACCACGATCTGACACAATCTTCTTCGGCACCCCGTGTAAGCACACAATCCGCTCCATGTACAACTCTGCTAGTCTGGCGCCTGTGTAGGTGGTCTTCACTGGCAGAAAGTGGGCCACCTTGGTCAGACGATCAACAATCACCCAAATAGAGTCAAATCCTCTCTGAGTGCGGGGCAGACCAGTGATGAAGTCCATACCAACTTCTTCCCATTTCCACTCCGGGATCTTCAACGGCTGAAGCAATCCAGCTGGCCTCTGATGTTCTGCCTTGACTCGCTGACATGTGTCGCACAATGCCACGTGAGTCGCCACATCACGCTTCAGTCCATACCACCAGAATCTCTCCTTGATGTCCTGGTACATCTTAGTGCTGCCTGGGTGGATCGAATAAGCTGAGTCATGTGCCTCTCTCAGAATCATCTCTCTGATCTGCGCTATATCTGGCACACATATCCTCTTCCCATGCCATAGAGTTCCCTGATCATCAACTCTGAATCCAGGGGCCTTTCCCAATGCAACATTCCCCACAATCTCTCGGATCTTCTCATCCTGCAGCTGACCTCTACGGATCTCCTGCTCGAGCGTGGGCTCCACTGCCATCTCAGTGATGCTGGTGACGAATCCCAGACTCATCCTCTCAAACTCTCGGCTGAGCTCCTCAGGCAAACGGTGTCCAGTGATCCTGTTCACATAACTCCTCCTGCTCAGAGCATCTGCCACCAAGTTGGCCTTCCCTGGGTGATAATGAATCTCCAGATCATAGTCCTTGATCAGCTCTAACCATCTGCGCTGTCTCATGTTCAGATCTGACTGAGTGAAGACATACTTGAGGCTCTTATGATCAGTGTAGATGTCACATCTGTGCCCAATCAAGTAGTGTCTCCAGATCTTCAGGGCATGTACAACAGCTGCCAACTCCAAGTCGTGCGTCGGGTAGTTCTGCTCATGCTTCCTCAGCTGCCTGGACGCATACGACACGACTCTGCCCTCCTGCATAAGGACGCAACCCAGTCCTAGACGGGATGCATCGCAGTAGATGGAGAAACTCTTAGCCAAATCTGGCAATACCAGCACTGGGGCTGTAGTCAACCTCTTCTTCAACTCTTCGAAGCTGACCTGGCATGCCTCTGTCCACACAAACGGGGCATTCTTCTCTAGCAAAGCAGTCAGCGGCTTAGCGACCCTGGAGAATCCTTCAATGAACCGTCTGTAATAACCGGCCATCCCAAGGAAACTCCTGATCTCGCTCACATCCCGTGGCGGATTCCAGCTCAACACATCGCTGACTTTCTTCGGATCAACTGCCACTCCTCCATTGGACAACACGTGTCCCAGAAAGGCCACTTCCTTCAGCCAGAACTCACACTTGCTCAGCTTGGCGTACAACTGATGCTCCCGGAGTCTCTGCAGTACCAACCTCAGATGTTCTTCATGTTCTTCCTCATTCTTGGAGAAAACCAGAATGTCATCAATGAATACCACCACGAACTTGTCCAGATAGTCCATGAACACGCTGTTCATCAAGTACATGAAGTATGCAGGAGCATTGGTCAATCCAAAAGACATGACCAAGAACTCATACAACCCATACCGAGTGGTGAAAGCGGTCTTAGGCACATCTGACGGACGGATCCTCATCTGATAGTAACCCGAGCGAAGATCGATCTTGGAGAACACACAAGCTCCTCTCAGCTGATCGAACAGATCATCAATCCTCGGCAGCGGGTACTTGTTCTTGATGGTCACTTCATTGAGGGCTCGATAGTCTACACACAACCTCTGAGTACCATCCTTCTTGTCGACGAACAATACCGGTGCTCCCCATGGCGAAGCACTCGGACGAATGTACCCCTTGGCCAACAATTCGTCCAACTCCTTCTTGAGCTGCTCCAGCTCCTTCGCTCCCATCCTATACGGCCTCTTGGCTATAGGTGCAGTGCCAGGTTTTAGTTCAATAACGAATTCAACATCTCGTTCTGGAGGCATACCTGGCAACTCGTCAGGGAACACATCCGGGAACTGGCTCACCACCCTGATATCTTCAGTCATTGTCCCTTCAGCTTGATTTGCTTGGCCTTGCTCTGAGGAACTGGCTGCCTGGTACTCCACCTTGTCACCGGACTCTGCTGTCAGCTGGATGGTCCTCGTAGCACACCTGATCACTGCATCATATCTGGTCATCCAGCTCATACCCAAGATCAGATCAAAACCAAGGGTCTCCAGGACTATCGGGCGCGCCTCGAAATCTACCCCCCTTATGGTGAGGGTGATACTGGGGCAAAGTAGAGTGGCGCGCTGCTCTCCGCCTGGTGAGCTTATTAACATAGCATTCCTCATAGGCAACAATGCTAATTCTCGTTTGAGCCACAAGCAATACAAAAATAAATGCAGCAGCATGAATGCAACAATAAATGTTTCTATCACTTATATTTGATTTTAAAGTTTAGAAATTTATTATTTAGCCTATAATAAATAGGAGCAAGCGCTAATTAATTATTTAAATGCCAAAAGTTTTAAATTGAGCATTTTTGGGTGTTACACAATACTCTTTATCCAATGCTTCCCTGTGGAAATAAATACGATACCTAGGAATACTCCCGGGTGAAATGCTACATCGGTATCCGTGCGCTTGCGGATTTATATCTGTGACAGATCATTGAAATTGGAAGGCAGAGGAGCAGGAGTCCTGTTAATTTCTCACAGGGGAGAACAACTCAAATATGCTCTCTAGATTCTGTTTCAAGTCACCAACAATGAAGCTGAATACGAGGCCATGCTGCATGGGCTTCGCCTGGCAGTCTCATTGGGTATCAAGCGCCTGTGTGTGTATGGGGATTCTGCAGTAGCCATAAATCAAGTCAACAAGGATTGGGAAGCAACCAAGGAGACAATGGATGCATATGTCATTTCCTTGGACTTGAGTTTCATCATGTCGTTCGTGACTATAATGTAGCCGCTGATGCTTTATCCAAATTGGGCTCACAGCGAGCGGATGTTCCAGCAGAAATTTTCGTCCATGAGCTACACCATCCATCCATCAAAGAGCCAGTCCTTGATAATACTATTGCATCCCATCCTCCACCTTATCTCCAGGTCATGGTCATTGACACCGACTGGATGGCTCCATTTATCGATTATCTACGAGACCATAAACTACCAAAGGCTGAAAGTGAACAAGTCCGTATCAGGCGCAAGGCCGCACATTACGTAGTGGTCAATAATACACTTTATCGGCGTGGGGCATCTGTCAACGTCTTGATGAATTGTATCCCAGCTGATCAAGGTAGAGCATTACTCAAAGAAATCTACAGTGGCGCTTGTGGTAATCATGCCGCCTCACGCACTTTAGTTGGGAAAGCTTATAGAGCTAGATTTTTCTGGCCTTCAGTGATAAGAGATGCCGAAGACATTGTCAAGCGATGTCAAGGTTTCCAATTCTTTGCTCGTCAAGCTCACGTCCCAGCTCATGAACTTCGCATGATTCCACTGTCTTGGCCTTGTTGGGGCCTTGATTTGGTGGGTCCCTTGACCGAAGCTCCTGGTGGTTTCGAGTGGCTCATTGTAGCCATCGACAAGTTCACCAAGTGGATTGAAGCACAGCCTTTAGTCAACTCAAAGGCTGATAATTTAATCAAATTTTTTGACGGAATCATCTAGACATTTGGCGTGCCTCATGAGATCATCACAGATCTAGGCTCATTCTTCACAAGCGAAGCGTTTCAAGACTACTGCAACCGGTTTTCAATTGAGACACACTATGCATCGGTCGCTCATCCACGTGCCAATGGACAAGTCGAAAAAGCCAATGGTCTGTTATTGCAAGGTTTAAAGCCCAGACTCTACGAACCTCTCAGAAAGTATGGTGGCAAGTGAGCTCAAGAACTGCCAGCAGTACTCTGGGGGCTCCGCACACAACCAAGTCGTGCAACTGGGCAAACACCTTATTTTCTAGTCTACAGGTCTGAAGCAGTCTTACCTGCTGATCTCTTATGGAACGCCCCTCGACTAGAAAATTATGACGAACAAGTCGCTCAGCAAGAACGTTTTCAAGATGTCGATGGCGTCGAAGAGGCTAGAGTGGCGGCTCTCATTCAGAACACCCACTACCTTGAAGCCCTACGGTGTTATCATCAATGCTCTGTCCAGCCTCGTTCCTTTGTTATAGGAGACTTGGTGCTACGGCGCATACAGAAGACTGATGGCCTGCATAAGCTCATGTCTCGATGGGAAGGCCCGTTCCTTGTAAAACAAGTCATTGGGGCTGGTACATATTGCCTGCAGACTCAAGAAGGTGAAGATTTACCAAATGTATGGAATGTCGAACATCTGAGGAAGTTCTACCCATAACAGGGATAGTTGTTAAACAACTAGTCAAAAGATGCCACGACTGTTTTTCAAAAGCGGCGTGAAGCCTCAGAAGTCCTGGTTGAGCTATACCTGCCTATACATGGTGGTCGTTGTTAGCATCAAATCTTTTGATAATTCATGAAAGTTCTGCTCTGTGTCTTGTGCCGACTACATCAGACTCCTTACTCATGCATAATAGGAAATCGACAGTTTTTTCTTAGTCTTGCATAAGCATACAAATTGCTCCTATATTTTCATGCGATTACTAGTACAGACTACTTTCAGTAGTATTTTGGCTCTGCATCAGCAACCACATGAGTCCTTTTCAAAGATTCGTTCAAGTGACATTCTGTCAAAACAGACGCTTGTCCTATCATATTTTGACCTTGGGTCTAGGCACATTCTATACTTGCATGATATTCTTTAGCCTATCAGGTCTACATATGACCAATCATTCACAATCATACAACTCATTACTGACTGCAGGCAATATTTTCACAAAGCATTTCAGAATTGGATACATATCCAATATCAGGTGCCATACTACTACAAATCAGATATGGTAAAAGGCATATTGTTTCATAAATACGATTACAGACCAATTCAAGCAAAAATTACATTTCATTTTTGCTCCAGAGAGTTTACAAACTCATCCGCCATTGGTTTTATCTCTGCCACAAGTGCTTCATGTTGTTCATCAGTAATCCCAGCTGGCAGATACTTCAATTCCATCCTTGCTTCTGGGTTGTACGCTTTGAACAGGGCTAACACTTTATTGATGCAGTCCTTCAGTGTGCTTTTGCAGAAGTCTCCGACTTGTTCTGGCACCTGCCGCAAGCGCTCCAGCAGGGAGATATCATTGCTTTCAGCATCATCAGGAGTTAACAGCTCGAAGATCGGCTCCATGGCTTCTCGTAGCTCCGTCTTCTCAGCGAGCATGTTGTTTACTTCTGCTTGTTTCAGCTGAGTCATCTTCAATGCCTCCGCGAGTTCTTTCTCCATGTCACTGCGGATCCGATGCTCTTTGATGAATTCTTCATCCTTCTTGCTGATGACTCCTTTCAATTGGGCAATTTCTTTAGTTCGACGCTGCGGCGGGTTATACTAGTCGGTAGCGTTGCCCTCTTCAACTTTTAGTTGCTTTTTCAAGTCTGCACGAGTTGTTTCATAATATTAGTACAATATTTAAGTACCCAACAAGATTCAGGATTACTTACCGCTATTTTCTTTGGTCAAATTGGTGACCCGGCCTTCAAGCCTTTCTTTCACCTCCAGCAGGCTTTCATATTGTTTCTGGTGTAATTCAATCTCTTTTTGGTGCTATGTCCGCTCCTTTGCGAGTCGTTCACAGACATCAGTGAAGTCTGTTTCTAACTCCTGGATGCGGGCTGATAGCTTTACATCTCCAGGCTTTTCCACAACTTCAATCAGGGCCTGCACATTCACCTATTATTGCAATAATGTTTATGCTCTTAAATTTTGAATTAAGTTCATTGATTTTTACCAGGGCGAGTTGCAGGTGTTCATGAAGTTCATGGGCTTCATCCAAACGAGTTTTGCCTTTTTCAGCCTGCACATGCCTATCCTCAGCATTGACTGGTTCTTCATCCCGTACGTCAGTACCAGGTTGTTCTGCTTCTGGCTGCAATCCAGTCTGCAGATTATCATTAACACAAGATTTTAGTTCAAACATATATAGCTACATGATCAATTGCTATAACTCAAAGCTGGATCACACATACATGTTCAATTGTTGATACGACTACATCAGTAGTCTTGTCAGTTGCTACTTCACTTGCGCTTGACGGGTTGACTACATCAGTAGTCTCGGGAGGCGCGAGATCTTCTGGCGCTTGCACATCAGCGGCGATCAACTCCACTTGTTCCACCGCTTCAGTGACCATCAACTGTTGTGAACTATCTTGAGTTTCTTTGGCAGTACCTTTAGTTGGATCACTAGTCCTCACGACTACTTGTTCCGATGTGCTGTCAAGACACAAGGTTATGGTCTCATATTACAGTATGAACAACATGAGAATAATACAAGGTAACATGGCTTACTGATTTGGCGGCTCCAGGGCTTTCAAGGGCTGGAACTGGAACTTTAAAATTGGCTTTGATCGTTTTGAGCTGGTCGTACTTCCAGTCGCATTGCTTGCTAAAGCACTCGAGGTCGATGATACTTGTGGTGCTGTGATCAGATGAGATAGCTTGATCCGTTTGGAGGGACTGTCACTAGGCACCGTGTCCTTAGATGTCTTTGATTGACCTCGAGTAGTCCATTTCCTCCTAGCAGCAGCAGGTACTTCTAGAGCAACTGCATCATTGGTTCTTGCAAGTTATTATTCAGCTATCACAATACCAAGACATATATATGGCACATTATACGAACAAGGCATTTACCTTGGACATTGGTTTCTGGTGGCGCACTGGTTTCTGAATCTTCGACGATTTCGCCGTCTCCACCGCCACCTCCCTCGACTAGCTGTTCACTGATGGTCTTCTCAGATGAACTTTTCGCAAGATCATCCCATTCTTCTGTCATCAGGAGATCCTTTTCTTCACCTTGCTTGGAATTACAATAAAGTGAATTTACATCATCATGCTACATGCCACATATAGTGCATGAGTGAAGGTTTACTTACTTCCACTGGCGGATTTTTCTTTGACAATTCATCTACAACGACTGGTTTTTCAGTGACACTAGTAAACATGTGCTTCAGCCGCATTAGCACTGTCTCATCAGAGATTTCTTCAGGGGCGGTGCGTGAGGGATCTGAGCTCCCCTCGTACT